>CM038792.1:233636277-233971277 GCA_021764765.1 Vicia sativa
TGGAAAGAAAGAAGCCAATGTTGTATATGGTCAGAAGAACCGTGACAAAACTGACCGCAATCAATCTGTGGGAGCAGTTCTGATCTCCAATCCCACACCAGTGTAACCTCAATAAGACAACACGCGTAGGTAGAACGCGCCAAGAAGACAGTTCATGAAGATCAACATGCCATTGTCTCAAGCACTACAACACATGTTGAAAGCAGAGTTGATTACTCTAAGGGATCCTCCTCATCATGTCAAGACTTCTTCTCCGAAGTACAATCCTAATGCAAGGTGTGTATACCACTCCAATATCCATGGGCACGACACCAACAAATGTTGGGCCCTAAAGAACAAGATTCAAGACATGATTGAAGCCCGGGAAATTGAATCCGACCCTTCTGTTGAAACTCCGAATATGATCAACGCACCAATTCCTGATCACGGTAAAATTTCCAAAGCAATTGACAATGATTCCCATGTATTTGATGTGAATGAACTGACCATTCCCCTGATGACTGTTAAGAAGGATCTGTTGCAAGTCGTTTTATTTCCAAGATGTCCTAACAACTGCTCTTGGTGCGCATCTCAATCTGATGGGCGTGCTTGGTTGAAGAGACGTGTTCAACGCATGATGGACAATCGATAAGTGTTATTCCTAAAAGCTACGTATGTAGAGAGTCTATGCGAAGATGTATCTAAAAGTCTGAAGATCGAAGACATAAGCGAAGCCGTACAAGAAGTCTAGGATTCCTTGGAGCCTCTAAGTGGAAAGTATGATTTCATGGTGAAGTATATTGCTCCTGATAGCTACAAGATTACAATCGAACATATCAAGGCAACCGGATGAGGAAATGATGACTAATTTGAAGAATATGCTAATGTGAACACAATAAGAATCACCTTTGCCGATCCCGCACCTAGAGTGGCACCTCTGATTATTACCTTGCCCAGATCAATTCCATATTCCTCTGACAAAGCTATACCTTGGAATTATGGAGCAGAAGTTTACTATTATGGTGTCAAGCAAGAGCCATTAACCATTGAAGACAATACCGTTGAAGCTACAAATCCTGACATTGACAATATCACCAGATCAAGCAAAGTGACTAGAACTGGAAGACTGTTTTCTCCAGATATCTCTCCTCCGAAGGATACTACTACACTAGTTCGCATTCCTGCTATTGAACCAACTCCCGAAGATCGAGGGAAAGAGAAAGTGACTCAACCTGCTCAGACAGAAGTGCCAAAGGAATTTGCTAAAAAACAAGAAATGGAGGGAATTCTAAAGATCATTAAGAAAAGCGACTACAATATTGTGGAACAGTTAGGACAAACCCCGTCCAAGATTTTCATGTTAGCTCTACTATTATGCTCCGAGGCTCATGCTAAAGCATTGGTGAAGTTTCTGAAGAATGCTCACATACCGCAAGACACTTCTGTTGACCAATTCGAAAGTTGTATTTCTAGCCTGACCGCAGACAATGGTTTGGGCTTTTCTGATGCTGATCTGACTCCTGCCGGAAGGAAACACAACAAAGCCTTACATATTTCTATGGAATGCAAGGGCGCCACATTGTCTCATGTATTGGTGGATATTGGTTCTGCTCTGAATGTCCAACCGAAGAGTGCTCTCGATCGACTTAATGCTGAAAAAGTGGTCATGAAACCCAGTGACATAATCGTAAGAGCTTTTGATGGTTCGAAGAGAATATTACTTGGAGAGCTCAACCTGCCGATCAAAGTAGGTCCCTAGACTTTTGACTCAACTTTCTTTGTGATGGATATTCGTCCAACCTATTCTTGCCTACTTGGACGCCCTTGGATACATGGGGAAGTAGTTGTTACCTCTGCTCTACATCAGAATCTGAAATACCCAGCGAAAGGGAAGATTGTTATAGTATGCGGAGAAGAAGAATATATGGTAAGTCATTTGCAGTCATTCTGATACATCGAAATGAAAGGTGAATTCGCCAAAACTCCATGTCAAGTTTTTGAAGTAATTCCATGAGTCACGCCTACCGACTCTCCTGTCACTCCTAAAGTTACTAGAGTTCCATCGAAGATGGCCTCACTAAAAGATGCCAGAGCTATAGTTGAAGAAGGAGGTTGTACCATTTGGGGTCAGCTACCCGATTTTCCGTTCAAATCTGACAAGACTAGTTTGGGCTTCACTTCCAAAGGTTAGAAGATGATACGCCGCAAGCGTGCCGACAGACTTCTTTTCTGCATTAACAAGAATGGATTTCACGCTATAGAAGACAATGATGGTGACTTCGACATCAACAATTGGATCTTCCCAACTCCTGGCGATGGACTCAACAATTGGACGAATATGGATGTTATGCCAATCTCCTTTAGACAGGAGTAATTGTTTTTCTGTTTTATGCTTTTTGCTTTTACGCTTCGAACAATAAAACTTTAAGCCTAGTGCCTTGCCCGGGGAACCACGGCTATTTTGTGAGGGTTATTATTTGTCATTAGTATATTTTCATTCAATAAATCATTGGACTTTTGCATTCAAATATTGTGCTCCCTGTCTTTACTTTTCTTACTTTATCACCTCTTCAAAAGCTATGTGTTCTTATACACACCCACGTAATAAACTGCAGATCCATATTCACTTCAGATATCGTCGATAACAACTCTGCTATTGCTAAATATAACTTCGATAATCTAATCTACCAAGCCAACGACGAAGGTGAGGAAGATTGTGAAGTGACAGGAGAACTTGCCAGACTCCTACAGCAAGAGGAAAGGGCGATACAGCCGCACAAAGAACCAGTCGAGGTTTTGAATCTAGGTACCGATGAAGACAGAAAAAAATCAAGATAAGAGCGGGTCTTGAGAAGAGTGTTAAAGAAATATTGGTCCAGATGCTGCGAGACTACATCGAGATTTTTTCTTGGTCCTACGAAGACATGCCAGGTCTAGATATTGACATTGTGGTACACCGACTACCAACGAAAGAAGGTTTTCTCCCTGTGAAGCAGAAGGTCCATTGCATGCGTCCTGAGATGTCCTAGAAAATTAAATCCGATGTTATGAAGCCGTTCAATGTCGGTTTCTTATCCGTTACTTATTATCCACATTGGGTTGCGAACGTGGTGCCTGTACCTAAGAAGGATGGCAAAGTGCGCATGTGTGTAGACTACTGAGACCAAACTAAGGCAAGCCCGAAAGACGATTTTCTGCTTCCACATATTGATGTTCGGTTGACAACACCGCTCAACATAAATTTTTCTCTTTCATGGATGGTTTCTTTGGCTATAATCATATCAAGATGGCTCCCGAAGACATGGAAAAGACTACTTTCGTTACACAGTGGGGAACTTTTTGTTACAAGGTCATGTTGTTTGGGTTGAAGAATGTTGGCGCCACATATCAGTGTGCTATAGTGGATTTATTCCACGATATGATCTATCACGAGATAGAGGTCTACATCGACGACATGATAGCTCGATCACAAACTGAAGAAATACAAATTGAGACTTAATCTGAGCAAATGCACCTTCGGAGTCAGATCCAGAAAACTCTTTGGTTTTGTTGTCAGTGGCAAAGGTATTGAAGTTGATCCCGCCAAGGTCAAAGCTATTCAAGAAATTCCAGCTCCTGGTACCAAGAAGAAAGTCAGAGGTTTCTTAGGACGACTAAATTACATTTCCAGATTCATCGCACATCCAACTGCTACTTGTGAGCCAATTTTCAAATTACTGAAGAATGATTAAGTAGTAAAATGGAACGACGATTTCCAGATAACTTTTGACAAAATCAAGGAATACTTATAGAAACCTCCTATCCTAATGCCACCAGTCAAAGGAAGACCTCTGATCATGTACTTAACAGTATTAGATAATTCAACGGGGTGTTTGTTGGGGAAACATGACGAGTCTGTTCGAAAAGAGTATGCAATATACTACCTTAGCAAAAAGTTTACCGACTGTGAAACAAGATACTCACAACTCGAGAAAACTTGCAGCGCTTTGGCTTGGGCTGCTCACCGACTAAGACAGTATATGTTGACTCACACTACCTTGTTGATCTCTAAAATGGATCCGGTAAAATACATATTCAAGAAACCTACTCTCTCCGGAAGAATGGGAAGATGGAAAATGATCTTGACCGAATACGATATCCAATATACTACTCAGAAGGAAATCAAAGGAAGTGTGGTAGCTGATCATTTGGCTCATCAAGCTGTAGACGACTATCAGTCCATGCATTTCGAGTTCCCAAACGAGGATATTATGTTAGTCACCGATTACGAAGAGCATGGACCAAACGAAGGACTTGAGCCAGGATCCCGATGGACCATGGTCTTTGATGGAGCTTCTAACGCACTTGGCAACGGTATTGGCGCTATGATTGCATCTCCCATCGACGGCCATACACCTTTCACTGTCAGGATATGTTTCGACTTCACTAACAACATGGCTGAATACGAAGCGTGCATTATGGGTATCAAAGTTGCTATTGACTTAAGTATCAATTTCTTGCAAGCATATGGAGACTTAGCTTTAGTGATCAGTCAGATTAAGGGCGAATGGGTTACGAAGCATCCAAACCTCATTCTATACCGAGAACATGTGTTGAATCTGATCTACTACTTCGAAGAAATCACTTTTGAGCGTATCCCATGAGAAGAGAATCAGTTAGAAAACGCGTTAGATACCATGTCATATATGTTTAAAGTCAGATGGGACAACGAAGCTCCTCAAATCACTACTTAAAGACTAGACGAACCGGCATACTGTTGCAAACTTGAAACTGAAAGAGCAGAAGAGAAACCTTGGTTCTACAAAGTGAAGAGGTATCTCGAGGCTCAAGAATACCCTGAAGGAACATTTGTCAACGATAAGAAGTTCTTAAGGAGATTCGCCGCCAAGTTCTTTCTTAGTAACGACATCTTATACAAACTCAATCATGACATGACCTTACTCCGATGTGTAGATCAGAAAACAACTGAACGAATTATGGAAGAGTTACATGAAGGCGCATTTGGTACTCACTCCAGTGGACATACAATGGCTAAGAAGATTCTAAGAGTAGGTTACTATTGGTCCAATATGGAATTTGATTGTTCTCGCTATGCTCGATCTTGTCATAAATGCCAGATATACGCAAACAAAGTACACGTACCTCCAGTTCCATTGAATGTTCTGACTGCCCCGTGGCCTTTCACAATGTGGGGCATTGACATGATCGGAGAAACAAACCTACTGCTTCTAATGGACACCGTTTCAACCTCGTTGCTATCGATTACTTTACCAAGTGGGTAGAAGCAGCCTCGTTTGCATCTGTTGCCAAGAATGTCCTGGCTCGATTCATCAAACATAATCTCATCTTCCGATATGGCGTCCCCAAAAGGATTATCACAGACAATGGTACCAACCTCAACAACAAGATGATCACCGAACTCTGCACGTAGTTCAAGATTAAGAATCATAACTCTTCTCCATATCGGCCAAAGATGAATGGCGCAGTGGAAGTCGTCAATAAGAATCTTAAGAAAATTATACAGAAGATGACAATGACATATAAAGACTGGCATGAGATGTTGCCATTCTCTCTCCGCAGTTATCGCACTTCAGTATGAACATCTACAAGGGAAACCCCATTCTCTCTCGTATATTGTATGAAAGCAGTTCTACCTATCGAGGTTCAGATACCCTCACTCAGAGTACTCAAGGACATAGAGTTAGACAAAGATGAATAGGTCCAGACTCGACTTGACCAAATAAACTTGATCGATGAGAAACTACTCGCAGCCATCTGCCATGGAAAGATATATCATGAACGCATGATCAAAGCCTTCAACAAAGAAAGTAAAGCACCGAGTGTGTGACACCCCGATTTAATTCAAATATTAAATAAGTGAGAATTTAATTATTTATTTAATTAAAGTCTTAAGTATTAATTTTAGTTGGATTAATTGGATCATTTAAGAAAGAAAGGATTGGAGGTGTGCAGAGTAATTAGTGAGTATGAGGAGTAAATTACTCTACTTTACTAATTATTATTATTTCATTTTATTTGGAATAAATAAAGGAACATTAAAAGGAATATAAAAAGGAAAAGAAAGGAAAAATAGGTTTTTTGGAAAAAAAGCTATTATACGTGGAATTGGAGAGAAGAGGAAAAGAGAGGAAAAGCCGACGCCGAGAGAAATCGGAGATTGTTCAACAAACTTCAGAAAAGATCAAGATGATTCTGGAGAAGATGAGAACTTCTCAGAGTCGTCAAAAAAGTTATCATGATAAGAGGAGGAAAGATCTTGAGTTTAATGAAGGAGACCATGTGTTCATGAGAGTTACTCCAATGACTGGTATTGGTCGAGCCTTGAAGTCAAAGAAGTTGACTTCGCGCTTTATTGGTCCGTTTCAGATTACCAAGAGAGTTGGGAAAGTTGCTTATCAGATCGCTTTACCGCCGTCACTTGTGAATTTGCATGATGTTTTCTGTATCTCATTGAGGAGGTACATTGCGGATCCGTCTCATGAGATTCAAGTAGATGATGTTCAGGTACGGGATAATTTGACTGTTGAAGTAGTGCCTGCGAGAATTGAGGATCGGAAAGTGAAGCAATTGCGAGGTAAAGAGATAGCACTGGTGAGAGTAGCTTGGGAGGACCAGCTAAAGGAAATGTAACTTGGGAGCTGGAGAGTCGATGAAGGACTCGTCAACTGTTCGTCTAAGGTATGTTTTCGAGGACGAAAACTCTTTTAGTGGGGGAGAGTTGTGACACCCCGATTTAATTCAAATATTAAATAAGTGAGAATTTAATTATTTATTTAATTAAAGTCTTAAGTATTAATTTTATTTGGATTAATTGGATCATTTAAGAAAGAAAGGATTGAGGTAGTAATTAGTGAGTATGAGGAGTAAATTACTCTACTTTACTAATTATTATTATTTCATTTTATTTGGAATAAATAAAGGAACATTAAAAGGAATATAAAAAGGAAAAGAAAGGAAAAATAGGTTTTTTGGAAAAAAAAGCTATTATACGTGGAATTGGAGAAGAGGAAAAGGGAGGAAAAGCCGACACCGAGAGAAATCGAAGATCATCGAGAGGTAAGGGGTGATTTCGTTCGGTTAATATGCTTTATGGGTTTTGGGAATCAAAGGAATAATTGGGTATGTTAGGAAGTTTGAATGTTGATGATTATAAGTTATGGAAATAAACCCTATTTTGTGTCGGTGTTTGGAATTAGGATCATTTGTATGTCAAATAATTGATAGGAATGAATAAACCATGTTGTGTGATGTTATAATGGTGTGAAATGATCATGAAATAGTGTTCCTAATGTCCCAATTCGTACTTGAAAGTTTGGAAATGATAATGGGTGCAAAATGTTGTCAAAAGTTGCAGAAAATGATGTTATAGGACGTGGGAACTGGTTCCCTGTGGGGAGGAACCGAGTTCCCAGTGTTAAATTGGCCAAAACTGGGATTTTTACACTCAGGAACCGGTTCCTGTATAGGTAGGAACCGGGTTCCCATACAAAAACTAGGGAGCGAGTATTTTCCTAAAATTTCTAAAACTTTATAAATTCATATTTTCTAAACCGTAACTCCGATTCGAGTGTCGTTTTCGACGTTATTTCTTAAATTTAAAATACTACCTTTTGAAAAGAGAAAAATATTCTTTTGCTAAAATTATTTTAAAAATAGTTGAGCTCCCGATTTTTGAAAAGAGTGATTAGTTAAGGATAATGGGAAACTATTAATGGTCCGAGTTACCGGATGAGTTATTAATGCTTGCTATGTTGTATCTTGATATTCATTGTGATTGAATGTGATACGTTGGTGATTGGCAATAAGTGAATTATGTTGGGATCGTAATCTATGAATTGGTTTAGATTGTTTGACAATTTGAATGGAGATTGACGTTCATGTGATGTTTCTTTCCCTTGTGGTTTATTCATGATTGTATTGGTATCATATGTTATTGTTATTATATCGGTGATAGACTTACCGATTGAAGAGTAAGCGTTTGGCATGTTTATGCTTTGTGATAATTTAATTTATGATTATGTTGTTATCATGTGATAGATTGGTATTGGTATTTATGTGGAATCATGTTGTTATCATATTCCGTTAAATTGATGTGCATGCTTTTATGATGCATGCATGAGCATTTGTTAAATTGGTTCATTCCCATTGTGCGGAAGTGAATCGGCAGAGCCAATAGACTTACCGTGCGAGGTAGTGAGGCTAGATTCTTGACCCGGTGGTTATGGGCTAATCGTGATTGGATTCTTAACTCGTTGTTCGGCTAATCATGGATATACACCGCCTTTCCACATGTAAACGGAGCGGTGGGTGAACTCGGTTCACGCTTTGGTACCACATGCATAGAGTCGCATTGCATATGGGATTGTAACATGCTAGGATGGATTCCAGTGTAGCAATTTCCATTGTTTGTTATATACATGTTCATTGTGTGAACTGTCTTATGAATTGATTATGATTTGTGTTTGGTTAATGGACTAACATATCCGATTATTCTGTTGCATTTTAAAAACGTATAATGCATGTTATATTGAATTGAAATCTCACCCTTACTTTAACAATTTCAGATCCGAGTGATTAGCTGCTTGAGTTGGTGAGGATAGCTCTAGAGTCGAGTCGCTAATTAGTCCGCGTGTCGTTGTCGTGGCTCGTAGATGTAACACTGGGAAACAGTTGTTTGAATCCTTTAATGGATATTTTTAATGGTTTTGAATCATGTTTTGATGTTATGTCCTGAATAATTATGGATGTTGTATTCGGATCCGTTATGTTTCATTTCACTAAACATAACCTTAAGTATGTTTCATTTAATGAATTTTCTTCAGTGAAAGCATGACAACTGTTTTGAATTATATTTAAAAATTGTGATGCCTCTTGAAATGTGTTATATACTCTGATTATTATTTATAAAATCGCGGGTAATTAGAAGGGGTGTTACAGAGTGTACCAAATTAGTGATCTAGTAGTCAAGTGCATCATACTACCTCAAGGTGATCCTAGAGGAAAATGGACTCCCACTTTTGAGGGACCGTTTATAGTCAAGACAGTGTTTTCCGGAAGATCCATGATACTGAGCACTATGGATGGAGAAGACTTCCCTCACCCTGTGAATGCAGACATAGTCAAAAAATACTACGCAAGAACGAGACCCGCTAGGTCAACTAGCCTAGGAAAAAATAAGGGTGTCTTGGCGAACCAAAAGGGTTCGGGCAAAAGTTAGGGACATGTTTGAAAATTGTACACCCGGCAAGTCGAAAACCTACAAAGGCGGCTTGGGAAAAAAGGGGTATCCCGGTATACTAAAAACCCGAAAGGGCGGTCTAGGCAAAAGTTAGGGATTAAAGCGTACAACTATGTCTCGACGAGATCATCTACTTATAGACTACATCACTATCAAGATTCAAGATTCAAATGGCGCAGATCAGTTTAATCACCTTCTTCTGGCAACAAGAAGATGAGATAGTCAAAATATATGAGCAATAGCATAATTGAAACTCGACGAGATTGTTTCCACATAGCTTTTATTATTTTCCAAATGTTTCCTACAATTTCCTTTTACTAGGATATTTGTCTCTCTGTATACGAACTACCTGTCTAAAGGCCACCTTTCAAAATTAATATAATTCCCCTTTTCCAGCTCTAATTTTTACTTTTATCTGTTTTGTTTGCACAAAGTCCAATGATTGCTTTGAGTAATTATATGCATTTGACAATAAATATTTATTCACAAATACACAAAAAGAGAACAAAAACGACAATTACTACAGACTCTAGGAATTAAGATGAAAACCAAAGTCACCAGTACATCCTCACAAAGTCACTTTCAAAGGTATATTCCCACAATAATAATCTTTACAATCCCCATAGAGCCATCGCTCCCTCAGTGGAAACGGATTTCCTAACAAGACTACTACTCTATCATCTTCTTCCAACAGTGTTCAAAACTTCTACTCATCACATGAGTCCCCGAGCAGTGATCCTATCAAAATCATCACATTAGTCCCCGAGTAGTGATCCTATCAACATCATCATGTTAGTCCCCGAGTAGTGATCCTATCAACTTCATCACATTAGTCCCCGAGCAGTGATCCAATCAATATCCTCACGTCAGTACCCGCGCAGTGATTATCTACACTCTCAATTCATCACATCATCATATTAGTCCCCGCGTAGTGAACTTCAATCTTGTTACATTGGTCCCCGAGCAGTTACCCACCATCAATCAACTTATTATGTCAGTCTCCGAACGGTAATAGGTTATACAAGATCACATTATTCCCCAGCAAGATTCGTACATGAGATGTTCATCCCCAGCTGAGTATCTCTCAAAGATTATCATTCCCCAACATCATCAATATCCAGACTCGAAACTTGGTCAGATAGTGCAACGAAGGAATCTACATCTCTTTTATCCTTAGCCATGATCTTCATCCCCAAATAGAAATCAAAGATCCCCGGAAAAACATTCTTATCTTCTTCAAGATGGATATTTTTTGAAATACCACAATATCTACATTCATACATTATTCATAAAAGTCATAACATGTGCATATGTCATCTACGAGCATTATCATATACTCGCATGCATTATAATCTGCATAGAACTAACCAAATCCTTTCAAGTTAAATTTCCCCAGCAGGTGAAAGTTATCTTCTAGACAGAAGTTCAAGGATTAATACCGGAAACAAAACGGGAAAACTATCTGAACGACCAGACAGGTTTACCAACAGACAGCACGATACAGATTAATACCCGAAATAAGACGGGAAAGTTATCTACGGCCCGACGAATACTCATTTCAGATACAGCCAAGACGAAGGTTTATTTTGACACTCTATTACTCCTGATGGCATCTTTAAGCCCATCTCCGACTACACGTCGATATCTCTCCACCTGCAGAATGCTGCATATATGGTTAAAAAATCAATGCATACCAGTACTCGAGTGTTCAATCATCTTCTACCTTCAGGTCACGAAAGGCAAGCATATCAATCTAACCCTTCAGGTACAAGAATATTGAACAGGGGAAACTATTATACCACAAAACTTTCCCTCCTATGTCCCAAGTAAATCCACATCTCTATACTCAAGAACTTCTCAAGGGTTGACCAGATGAACCCTCTCCTAAGCAATCAACCCACAACTAGGGTTTTGATTCTTTCAAGTCAAATATGAGTGTTAATGCCTCAAGTGGTTATCATACCTCCTCATATGTCTCAAGGTATCACCATGTCAAGTTTCATGCCTCACAACTCAAGTTAGCTCAGTCAATTGCTCAGATGGTTGAAAATCGGTTATCGAACAAAAAGTCAACCGTGGTCAACATACAGTCAATCTTCATCATTTTTTTTCAACATCAAGATTTTGAAGTTGCATTCATCATTTGATCAAGGGTTGATCATGATTCATCAAGAAAACTCAAGATTTGATCAAAAGTCAAAGTTTCCAAATTAGGATTTTGGGACAAAAGGTCAACAAAACTTTGACCAGGCATAACTTTCACATACTTTATCAGAAGTTTTTCCACCAAATCTCATTTTAAAGAGAATTCAATTCTCTACAACTTCATGTCTCACAAGCTTTGGCCAAAAATGTTTCATTTGAGAGTTATGGATCAAGACATTATAGGTCTTTCCAAAAGTCAACAAAAAGTCATCTTTTTCCAAAGAAGTGTACATGAGCATGGATACTTCAATTAAGATGAAACCAAAATTAGTGTTTAGAGGACATCTTGAGATTTCTAAAAAGTCCAAGAACTCTTCAAAATGTTGAAAATTGAGCAAGATACAAGTTGTGCAAGTTTGACATTTTTAAAGAAGGGCATGAAGAGAAATAATTAGCAAAATCAATATTTTTCCAAATGGGCTTAAGTTTTTGTGGTCCTAACTTGTTCCTAAGATTATACATGACTCCTAAGTCCAATTACACGCTACCTTGCTATTTATTTGATTTATTTTTGAATTAAATCACTAAAATTCAAAATTAGTTAAAATAAAATATAAAACAAAGAAGCAAGGCGTGTGGGCTTGTGTTCTAATTTTCTTGAGGCCCAAGATAGCTCATACAAGCTGGAAAAAACGCATGGAAACCATTATAGGAAGATTGAGCAAGGAAAAGAAAGATTTGATTCAAAAATTTCAATAAAATATCTTTCATTCAATGCAATATATTTTACCAAGTTTGTTAACCTAATCTCTTGTCATATATATATATATATATATATATATATATATATATATATATACACACATGCATAAGCTAAGGATACGGATTGCTGGCCTCAAGAACCCTAAAAAAATTTCCAAAGTTTTGCAAGTTTAAGGCAAACTCGAACCTCACTTTCCAGCAATTCTCAAGCAACACCAAGCATTCATTCTTCCTCCTAAGCATTCCAGGAATCGATCTAAGTCTTTAGATAAACAAGATTGTGTCCAAAACTCAATCCTTTGAGTTGTATTGGTTGCTAAACTCCATAAACTTCAAACTCTTATTTTATGCCATATAAATTGTTTCGATCCATATATTCATGTTCATACTGATGTTTGTGAATGTTTAGATCCATCATTTGTGAGATTTAACGCAGGAATCATGTTATGCCATTGTTAGGGCATAAAGCTTCTGCTTCGTCAAAACCCTAACTACATGTCGATTCAAGCCAAACTAACACCACCATTGAATTCCTAAGGTTCGAATTAGGGGATAGGGTCCCTCTCAGGTTTTTATTTGTGTTATTTTGCAGGTTTGGCGTTGATGATAATCGGAGAAAACGATCAGTGTACATATCCGACGTCTTTGACTGTTGCTAACTCCGATGACTTGGGCGTGGCTTTGCGTGATTGGTTTGTTTGAGTCCCTGGGGTCCACGCGTGTGTTTGTTTGAAAATCAGGAATCATGAACTTGTTTTCCAATATATATTAATCAATGTAACTTAATACATAAATGTATCACCACCTCATTGGGTAACCATGCACGCTAGTCCTCTTTGTCTCTCAAGGCGTGGGTTCGATCCCTGCCTTTTGCGTTTTTTCTCAATTTTCTGATTTTTACAGGTTTACACTTACATACAATTGGAAGCAAGAAATGAACATCACAAGCATCTGGCGCAGTGGTCCAGTTTTGGACCTTAACCTTCAGGTCCTGGGTTCAACACTCCCAGGGACCAAATCTTATTTTTATCACTTGTTTCCTCTATTTTTTCTATTTCTTTTATTTTTCTAATTAATTCAATTTTCTTTCAAAATTAAATTAAACTATTTTCAAAAATCACAAAAATATTTTTATTTCAGATTTAGGTTAATTAAACATTTAATTAACTTTTGACATAAAAATAATTTATTTTTCTCACAATTTAAATTATTTTTCATAATTAATTAATAATTAACTTTGAAATTAGGTTTTATTAACTAAATTGAATTCAACAAAATATCAAAAAATATTTTTATTTTACAATTAGCGTTTAGACACTCTCTCTTATCCTTAGATTTTTTTTCCAATTTATTTACTCTATTTCGTATATAAATTCTAGAAAACAATGTATAGGTCGCAAGGTTATTTTGTAATATCGTAGATTTAAACTTTCTGCCTTTACTTTCCACACCTATATTATGTAACTTCCCCAAAGCCATGTAATAGCGTATGACATTTACTTTCCGCACTTTTACATTCCTCACTTTACTTTTCTATACATATTAACTGCTTAATTGTATAGTAACTAGGGTTTGTAATGCAAGATAAAACCAACCCTTAGATCACCCTAATTCAAGATTAATATGTTTGAATCAAATGCACTTATCACACTTGCACCCTCTAGGGTATCCTCTCTTGTTTCCTTTCGAACACAATGGTCATGTCCCTCGAACATAGGGATACCATTAGCAAAGATGCCTATGAATAAAATCATCATAAAGATTATAGTCCCTCGATGACCTTCGATGTTGCCTACAAATATAAGATGCCGTCCCTCGATTGTTTCCTACGAATAAGTGATGATCATCCCTTAGAATTGCTAAGGTATACTTACATGTTGCCTTCTATGACCATACGATGACCCTATGATTGTCCCTTCACATCCAACGGATAAAGTTACCTATCAATTAATGGTATGGATAGCGTTATCCTAAAGGAGAAGGAAAATAACATGGAAACGACCATTCTGAGTAGGTAATAAGACTCTATTGCTTGCTCCAATCAACAAATACTTTTCACACCTCACACTTTTCAAAAACTTTTCAAAAACACTTTGTCTACATTCCAGCGAGAATCATTACAAAGTTAATCATTTTCTAAATAAACATTTCCGAACACTTCGTATACATTCCAACGACAATCATTATGAAGTCAAAGCGAAATGTCTTTTCAAAACACTTTTCAAACTACACAAACACAGAAAGAAATTTTTCAAAAGTGAGCTAAGCAACTAAGAGCCCATAGATAACTACGGGTGGAAAGGGTGCTAACACCTTCCCTTTTCATAATTGCCTCCCGTACTCAGAATCTAACGAAGTTCTTTTCCTATTATTTTCACCTTCCCTTTATTGGATAAAATAAAAGTCGGTGGCAACTCTTGCTATCCACGACATTTGCGATAAAACGCAAAACAAACAAGTCAGTTCTCCCACCGTGTTACATATGCTCACTAGCTTCTACATGGTTCTTCCTCGAACCACATCGTACTGGGAGATATTTGGCTCAGATACCACTTGTAACGCCCCTAACTGGCTTCAATATTACCGACTAAACCCACAAACCAACCTGAGTCTTTTCAGCATGCTTTGGCCTCACTCGCACGCTTTCCGAGAAACTTCCCAAAAGGTCACCCATCCCAATACTACTCCAAGCCAAGCACGCTTAACTATAGAGTTCTTAAGGAATGGGATACCAAAAAGAAGATGCATCTTATTGGTGCAGGTAGTACTAATTAATCCTTATAAGTCTTCTTCAACAATGCAGTCCCATACCTACATAGCCAAGGGATCCTTCTCATTTCGATGTTGTGACCACCTTTGCCCTCTTTGGCCTCGGGTGTTCCATGCGGTGCAACCACCCTTCACGCTCTTTGGCCATGGGTGTTACATGCCCACCACTGTAACACCCTGTACATATATATCTAGAATAATATGCATTGATGTTAAATATGGCACAAGAAACATAGAACTAGATGAAAAAGACAAGAATTAAAAACTGAATACAATACGACTCTCTATCATAATATATCCAAGAAGCTTGTCTTCCTCGTCACACAACGGAATATAACGTCTACAAGGTCTTCATGCCTTCTGCTCATTTGCAGTCCTCGAAACCATCCACCTAGAAATTCTATCACTTACAACCTGTTCCTGAAAAATAATGAGAGGATTGGGGTTAGATTACTAAATCTCAGTGAGTTCCCCTATCTTACGGGTTCACTCGATTCTACAGGGTACATGCAACAAAAAGGATTCACCGAGAATCTAGATTTTTATGTCATAGTTAGGTACAAGTACACAACAAGATACACCATCATTGGTGGTCCCATAACCAACCAATAAAGCAGAAACAAGCACAAAGTCAATCATAAACAAGTATGCAGACGTATACCCATGTACGAGGAATCTAGAAGTACGTTATTTCCCCTAACCAAGTTACATTATCACATTATCGGTGAGTCCACATGTACATCATTATCAATAGACTTGCACAAGAAAACTGCTAGACAACAGATTTGTCCTAAATGGAGTTCATCCGCAACGAGTTCAGCCATGACCTTGCCTATGTGGCGTCACGACCCCGCCTCCGTCCAACACAAGTGAGATGGTTCCAGCCACACAAGTGCAAAAATTCCAATTTGAACATACACGCCCACCGGGCGAAAGCTTAATGGTGTTGCCTACATGACACCATTAGAGGTGAGTTAGAAATCCACGAAGTGATATTGCTTACATGACATCACAACCCCACCATACCAAGCATGTCGATATGATCGCCACAAGCAGGGAAACGCCCCAGATGACTCCCAACTGCACATCGCAATGGTACCTCAGGTGCTTTGACATACCCAGACCTCACAACAAGGTATCCCAGACCATACATCAAGGCATGACTAAAGACCACACACCATTATTCAAGCATACAGTCACCGAGACCACACAACATGATGCATACCGAGACCACACAGCAATGTACAAACAATTGTATTATATAGGAAGCCACACAGGCAATACATCCACATCGCTTACCCCGAAACGATTGGAAACACGACATTCATACAATTACCCAATATATCATACATGTCAAACATAGCATGTATTAAGCATAATCAACACCTATGATTATTATAAGGAGCACGCATAGTATTATACCAGCTATAAACAATTACACTGTATCATTAACTAGATTTTAAGGCAATCTATTCCCGATTCCAAAACACTTCTGCATTTTAGGGAAAATCACATGATTTTCTCAGGACAAGTTTGCTAAGTGAATCCCTAGGGAAGCCCCAATTCTCTATGCGAGCTTCAGTGAATAATTCCATTTTCCAGTCCCAGATTCTTGCTAAGAGAGCCTAGTAGCGAGAGTTTGCTACACAAATATTAGATTACTAAGCAAAACTACAAATTCAGAAAATCGATAATGCACTCTAAACCAAATCCAGCTAACTATTTTAATCAAGGTTCAGGTACTTAGGATTTATATCACATTTATAAACAAGGGGTGACAACATAGGAGATGGTTAACACAAGAGATTACACTTCTACATTAATTTCCTAAGTTCTTTCATACTTAACTGTCATACCCCAAAATTTGCCCTCCTACTTCCCAAGACATTTCATACAGCTATACTCAAGGATTCCTCAAGGGTTGATCAGACAAACTCTCTCCTAGACAATCAACCCAAACTAGGGTTTGGCTATCCTCAGATCCAGATGGACTTCCAACATCTCCAATGGTCATCATGCTTCCTCATATGCTTCAAAGATTCTCCATGTCAAGTTTCAAGCCTCACAAGTCAAGTTTCCTCAAACAATTGCTCAGATGGTTGAAAATCACAGATTGACAAAAGTCAACTGTGGTCAACATACAGTCAAACTTCCTGATTTTTGGTCAACATCCTCATTTTGAAGTCACATTCATCATTTGATCAAGGGTTGATCATGATTCATCAAGAAAACTCAAGATTTGCACAAAAGTCAAACTTTCCAAATTAGGGTTTTTCAATGAAAAGTCAACTGAACTTTGACTGAGCATAACTTCTTCATACTTTCTCAGAAATGTTTCCACCACCTCTCATTTTGAAGAGAATTCAATTCTCTACAACTTCATGTCTCACAAGAATGTTCAAAAAAAAATGCTTCATTTGGAAGTTATGGGTCAAAACATTACAGGTCCTTTTCAAAGTCAACAAAAAGTCAACTTTTTGTTTTGAAGATTTATTGAGAATGGAAACTCCAATTGAGATGAAACCAAAGAGGTTGTTTATAGGACACCTAGAGATTTTTAAAAAGTCCAAGATCACTCAAAAATATGGAAAATTGAGCAAAATACACCTTGTACAAGTTGGGCATTTTTGGACAATTGCACAAAGAGAGACATTTGTCAAAATCCAATTTTTTCGAAATAAGCCTATAATTTTATGATCCAAACTTGTTCATAATATTATTTGTGACCTATTTAAGCTTTTTCACGACCACATTCTATTTTTTTGATTTATTTTTGAATTTAAAAGCATTAAATTCAAATTTAAATTATATAAAATATGAAAACAAGATATATTTTCAAATAGATTGGATTTTTATCAAACTTGAGGTCCAAGATAGCCCATATTACTTTCCAAATTCGTGCTAGCTCTCATATGGAAGAGAATCAAATTTTCAAAAGATTGGATTTTATTTGAAAGGAAATTATTTTTGCATTCAAGAGGAGATCTTTTTTCATTCTTTTTGCTCTCATTCCTCACTCTATAAATACTGATCATATTGCACAAAGCCAAGGACGAAACCCTAGCCCTACAACAACCCTTATTTTTCTCAAAATTCTTCAAAGTTGTCAAAATTCGATTTTCAATTTCCAGCAGGTTTCAAGGTGTTCTAGCCATCCAAACGTGTTCTTGAGGTTCCCAGGGTTCAAAACCAACCCTTACTCGAAGCCAAATCATCCTGAATCATGCCATATACCTTACTCCGATTTGGTATTTTTCTCAATTTTGGTTTTTACAATTCATGCGTTTCTAACTGTTTTCGTTTGCAAATTTGGACTCAGGATATCCATTAGAATGCATTTGAATCATTACATGTAAGCTTGCACGTCCAGAATTCGTATTGCCATTGTTAGGGTTCAAAAACTGGAAAGCTTTGAACCGGCTTATCCAGGCATTTTCAGAGCAAACAAACACCACCATTGAACTCGCAGCCCTCGATTTAGGGGGGTAGGGTACCTCTTGCCTTTTTATTTTGCGTATTTTTCAGGTTTTGAAGGTTTGAGCAATCGGAGAAGACGACCGGAGCTAGGGCTCTGGCGTCGTTGACTGGGAGACTCCGGCGTGAGCTTGCGTGGCGCGAGGAAGCGATCCGATTCGTCCATCCATTCAACCTGGACCCCACACGGCTGACTGTGCTTTGAATTCAAATCCAGGACACGTTTACACTTATATTCACACGTTTCCAATTCCCAAACATCAAAAGCACTTTGGTTCAATGGTAAAGGCAAAAAGATTGGAAGATTCCCTCAAAGGTCACTGGTTCGAGCCTGGTCAGGACCAAATATTTTTTACTCTTTACAAAACTAACTTATATTTTTCTATTTTCTTTAATATTTTCATGCATTTTAAGTTATCTTCAAATATTTTTATCATGCATCTAAAAAACACCAAAAATATTTCATTTTTGCATTATCATCAGAAAAATACTTATTTAATTTTTAAAATTAAAATTATTATTTTTGCAAGCATATTTAATTTAATTACTAATTAATCATTTAAATGACTTTTAATTGTTTTTAAATTATCAAATCGATTCTAAAAATTACCAAAAATTTATCTTATCATATTAATGTCATTACTAACATAAAACCTTTTTCCTCATTCAAAAATACTTGTTTTTACTAACATTTTCCTCTTATGCAATTTTCTCGTATTTTCGATTATGTATCTGTTCACAGGTTGTAACGTTTCGGACGATTTTTCTTGCTTTTCTTTTTCAATTATGTAATTGCCTATGGGATGTAATAGTTTAATTAGGACTTTTATTTTCCGCATTCTTATTATGTAACTGCCCCAAAGCCATGTAATAGCGTAGGATTTTATCTTTCCGCACTTTACATTTCTGCAATTTACTTTCTGCACCCTATAAACTGCTAGTAATTAGGCGTGTATGGCAAGATAAAAATGGACATAGATCACTTCTAATTTCCAAGATAAAATATCTGAATTTAACACACTATTTTCACACATGCACCCCTTAGGGTAATTCTCTCTCGTTGCCTTACGAATACAAATGGTCAAGTCCCTCGAACGTAGAGGTATCCTAGCACTGTTGCCTTCAAAATAAATCATCATAGTCCCTTCGATACAAAGATCATAGATCCACGATGTCGCCTACGAATACATGATCTTGACCCTCGATTGTTGCCTACGAAAAGTGATGATAGTCCCTTCGAATGTGCTAGGATACTTCCTACAAGTTGCCTTCTATGACCATCCGATGTCCCTTCGAATGTCCCGCTTACATCCAACAAATGGGGTTACTTACCAACTAATGGTATGGATAGCACTATTCTAAAGGAACGAAAACAACACGAAAACGACCATTCTGAGTAGGTAATAAGACTTTTAGTTGCTTGCTCTATCAAAATACTTTTTACACCTCACACTTTTGTCAAAGTTCAAACTCTCTTCAAAACAAAAACATTTCCAAAAACTTTGTATACATTCCTACATGAATCATTACAAAGTCAAAGCGAAATTCCTTTTCAAAACATTTTTGTCAAACACACAGAAAGCACAATTTTAAAATGATCTAAGAGCAACTAAGAGCCCGAAGATAACTACGGATGGAAAGGGGTGCTAATACCTTCCCTTTTCATAACCTTCTCTCTTACTCAGAATCTAACGAAGGTCTTTTCCTGTTCTTTTCACCTTCCCTTAATTGGATAAAAGAAAAGTCGGTGGCGACTCTTGCTATCCGCACATTTGCGATACAAAAATCACAAAGTCAGTTCACCGTATTACATTAACAAGATTATGTCACTTAGGTTCCAATTTCCATGTCCCTTAACTAAACCATATTTACTAATATGCCATCTTGTCCAATTCCAACTAGCCTAGTTACTTTCTCTTATTAACGTCCACATATAATTGTACATATATTCTATTACTAATAGAATAGGTATGTTACATTCTCCCCCCCCCCCTTAAATAAAATTCGCCCTCGAATTCCTTCTAATCACTATGACAAAAATTTTATCACATCTTCTTCCAACGAGGGAATGAATGTTCCTTACATTCTCCTTTGGATAAACCCTACGACTTCGCCCGGAAGTCGCTTCACGCAAGAACACTACTCTCTGCTATGCTCACGTCTTTAACATTCATGACTAGAAGCCTTAGCCATCTCACAACATATTCATCTGATACATCATTCAGACTTACTTGGTAACTGATTTTCTCGAGGTTTCCAACCTGGACCCATTCACATTGAGTTTGCATAGCTCCATAATCCATGGCAGTCCATTATGGTCGGACATTCCTCATCCTCAATATTTTCCAAGCTTATCCTTGCTTAACTTCACTTCTTCTTCGCTGACTATTGTACTACCTCGAATTTATACATATCCTATGCTATGTCTTCCTATGAGAAACTTTAGATTCGCTTCCACACGCGTCCAAACAATTTCATATAAACGATTGTCAAACTCTTCGATCCTGACCTCTAATTCCTCGACGCTCAAAACGGCTTGCTTCAAGTCATTTTCCTCGCACTACGAAGCCTCTTACTTCCAACCCTACCTCAGCTTTAGACAAAGCATTTATACAAATATTGACAAGAGTACACATCCTTAGAGATATAGCCTCGACATCCAACAACCTCACACAACGTCCTGTCGACAAAAATCCAATTCTGAAAGTTAACCTACAACCACTGCCCAAGTCTTTGTGCACGCTCATAAATGCACAAGACACATTTATGAAAAGTATACTTCAAGCGAAACCCTTTTTCCTCATTTAATTCTCAATACTCACCAGTACAACCACTGTCTCCATAATACCTTACCACATACAACCACATAGTCTTCTCTATGTTGATCCATCAACAGTATCTCTTTGGATTATGGTGGATCCTTGAGAGACTAGAATGAACAAAAATTTACTCAGATAGTTTCTCTTCGGAAGGCCGTTCCACTCAACACATGTTACGTGTATTCCATCCACCCCTATTACATACTTATCATGTTTTCCATTCATCCGTTGCGCTACTCTAATCTCAACATGTCACACATTTCTCAAAAACTACAGAATCACTATTTCTCCACATCACACTTAACTTCATTACTCCACCACGCTTGTTCGATCCCTTAAGTAACAATAGTTTTCCTTTGATTTCTACCAATCACGATACTCGCTAGAGTCTCAAACACACTTAACAAAGATCGCTCCTCGAGGTTGAGTATTTACAAAATAAATTTACTACTGATTACACCAGTCTTGGCTAGGTCCATTAGTATAACTCAGTTACAAACTTCGATTCCAGGATGTGTAAGTTCGAACGCTTACGACATACGAGTCCATATCAACCCCTCGACTTCCATGTCGTACAACTACTACAATAACATTGACCACTTTCATAGTTCCTCTTTAACCACACAACTTCGTACTCTTAGTGCGTTAACACCCGGTTAAGTCATGTGACTTAACTGGTGCAATAATCCTTTCGCAATTATACTTCGTTCATGTAGTCATCTAATGAAGCTCGCAATGTCCCAACTTATTTTCTAGACCACTGACTTTCTCTATAAACCGATACTAATCCTTATATGATTTTCCTTTAACCATACAGTCTCATACCTGCATAGTCTCAAGATTCTCCTCTTACCTTATACAAATTCATTTCTCACTTATAGCTGTTAGGGTTCCCTTATCGCCATCCCTCGTTGTTCCTGAAACTGTTACCAAATTGTCTTATTCGGTTGCGTTGCCAAATGCGGCACTCTGATGTCCCGAGCTAGACTACCATACAAGAAATCATGCTTCATGCCTCGAACATCTCCCTTCGGAGTTCTCGGCATTCAAATCCGCTGGGTTACTGCTTATCGAGATTGACATGCTTCACTCTTGAGAGTCTATAGATACCCCCTAGAAACATATCACATCGGGTTAACCCAAGATATACTTCGTTTATTCTAACAATGGGCACTAAGGTTACATAGTATTCACACAACAACATCGACTAAGACATAACAATCTCACGTCAGTCCCACCTCTGGAATTCGTGCGTACTCATCACTTACTTCTTCACGAAACAAGAAACATCTACCAGGTATCGCCTAATAGTTCACTACTACGTAGCACGACACATGGATCCTCGCTACACCTGCCTCATGAGAATTTGAGTCTGCAACTCACAAACAACAATCTCAAACTTACCTTAAGCTCTTGGTCAACACTATCCTACATCTATCAGATTCTCGTGGATGATAGCGATAATGTGGAATTATACTTGTCTGGTAGTACTAACATGGTGGTCCAAATCTGAGACCATGTACTCACGTAACCTACCCAGCAGCGTATAATGATCTCCACTCATATCCTATAGTCATGATCAACAAATGCCTGAACAGGTCTCCACTAAGGTCATTTTTCCTCTAGATTATACCAATCACACTCCTTAGGGTGCTAAATCCTAATAGTTCCACGCGTTTAGGTTTTGCTTACTCACAAACAGCAAGCCAGATAAGATTGTATAAGACTTCGGTTCGAATTTCTATGCCATGCGCGTACTTACTCGCACGGTGCATGCGCAAGAAATTCTAAAGATAACTCTTTGGATAGGAATACCATGGTTCTAAATAATTGGTACAATTTTAATCATCCCGTGGATGCTTTGGAAAGACACTAGTTTCTATTTATCTAATTACCCAACACCAAGCGTAGTTCTATGGCATCACTCGGGGTTAGATCAATCATAACTAGTAAGAATATAAGCTACAACATTTCTCGCTTTCACTTGCTTCAGCTGTCGCCTAGTGTAGTTCTAGGGCTCAATCACATATTAGGAAGAACGAAGATACAGTAGCATTCCCCTAATTGGGTGTCCAATATCTACTCAATTAGAGGTCACCACTTCTACTCCTTCTATCAATCCTTTACTGTGCAATCCAAACTCAACTTACGACATACCAAAACGAGTTAGAGTGTAGCACCTTGCTCATCCAAGTATTGTCCATATCACGACAACCAGGTGGTTTCGACTTCTTCGCTAAAACTCTAAAAAGTCTTCCATCCAACAGGTTTACAAGTCATAACTGCCACTGGCATCCGGATTGAACAATGAATTTCCAGCAGTTCTCTTATTATAACTCTACTCAAGTACCTCACAAAATTTGCTTCACCGCTACCGGAATCTAGAGAAGCCCTCACTCTGCCTAATCAAATCTTGGAAACTCTGGTAGTCCTAACCTTACCGCGACAGTTAATTCATCAACAATTTTGTGTCAAACACTCTATTTATACTCAACAACCCCAACACTCTTCCAACTCAACAGGTTTCTACCATTTTAGCTCGAGTCGCTTCAGATCTTACGCATCCTCGTGGTGGCTCTACCGTGATCCTGTCCATCGCATATGCAGTCGGTGAGATGGCCAGTCTCAACGGCTGAATACCACAATAATAGAAATCAGGCTAGCAACACACACATTTTAGAGAGAAAAAATTGCTAGTGATGTTTCACGGTAGGGACAAGAATCTACCTGCTCTGATACCAACAGTAATACCCAGTACATATTTCTAGAATAATATGCAGTGATGCTAAATATGGAATAAGAAACATACAACTAGATGACAAAGACAAGAACTCAAAACTGAATACAATACAACTCTCCATCAGAATGTATCCAAGAAGCTTGTCTTCCCCATCGCACAATGGAATATAACGTCTACAAGGTCTTCCTGCCTTCTGCTCATCTGCAGTCATCGAAACCGCCCACCTAGCATTTCTATCACTTACAACCTGTTCCTGAAAAATAATGAGAGGATTGGGGTGAAATTACTAAATCTTAGTGAGTTCTCCTATCTTACGGTTTCACTTAGTTCTACAAGGTACATGCAACAAAATGGATTCACCGAGAATCTGGGTTTTTATCTCACGGATGGGTACAAGTACACAACAAGATAACCACCATTAGTGGTCCCATAACCAACCAATGAGGCAACAACAAGCACAAAGTCAATCACAAAGAAGTATGCAGACCCATACCCGTGTACGAGGAATCCAGAAGTACGTTAATGCCCCTAACCAGGTTACACTATCACACCCTCGGTGAGTCCACGTGTACAAAATTGTCAATAGACTTGCAAAGGCAAATTGCTAGACAACAGATTTATCCTAAATGGAGTTCATCTGCGACGAGTTCAACCATGACCTTGCCTATGTGGTGTTACGACCCCGCCTCTGTTCAACGCAAGTGAGATGGGCCCAGCCACACAAGTGCAAAAACGCCATCTTGAACGTACACACCCACCAAGAGAAAGCCTAATGGTCTTGCCTACATGGAACAATTAGAGGTGAGTTAGAAATCCACGAAGTGATATTGCCTACGTGGCATCATAACCCCACCATACCAATCACGCCGATGTGATCGCCATAAGCAAGGAAATGCCCCAGAGGACCCTCAACTATACATCACAATGGTAACTAAGGTGCTTTGACATACCCATACCTCACATCAAGGTATCCCAGACCATGCAGCAAGGCACGACTAAAGACCACATAGCATTAGTCGCGGTCATAAGTGATTTACGCCCTTGTATAGGCCTACTTTGATTCAAGCATACATTCACCGGGACCACACAGCAAGGTGCATATCGAGACCACGTATCACGGTACAAACAATTGTATTGCATAACAAGCCACACAGGAAACACATCCACATAGCTTACCCCAAAACGATTGGAAACACAATATTCATACAATTACCCAATATACCATACATGTCAAACATAGCATTTATTAAGCATAATCAACATCTATGATTATTATAAGGAGCACGCATAGTATTATACCAGCTATAAACAATTGCATTGTATCATTAACTAGATTTTAAGGCAATCTGTTCCCGATTCTGGAACACTTCTGCATTTTGGGGAAAATTACATAATTATGTCAGGACAGGTCCGCTAAGTGAATCCCTAGAGAATAATTCCCTTTTCCAGTCCCAGACTGTTGCTAAGCGAGCCTAGTAGCGAGAGTTCGCTATGCGAATATTAGCTTGCTAAGTAAAACTACAAATTCAGAAAATCAATAATGCACTCTAAACCAAATCCACCTAACTATTCTAATCAAGGTTCAGGTAATTAGGCTTTATATAAAATTTATAAACAAAGGGGTGACAACATAGAAGATGGTTAACACAAGAGCTTACACTCCTACATTCATTTTGTAAGTTCTTTCATACTTAACAACATTATGTCACTTAGGTTCCAATTTCCATATTCCTTAACTGAATCATATGCATAATTTCTAAGCATATTCACATGGAGAATTACAAGACCTTTCCAACACTTCTGACCGCGCTCTGTTTCGAGTTTTAGAATTCAAGTTATGGCCATTTTAGTGAAACATAAATTTAGTGCAGCCTGCAGACATTCGCTATGCGAACTAATGTTCGCTAAGCGAACTTGACAGTGCAGAATACAAATTTTGGACTTCTAACACCACTATTTGCATCCCAATTCATACCAAATCAATCCCAACATTTAACAACTATCCAAGGCATAAATTAGAATTGTAGGAACACATTTTCATCAATTAATTCAAGCATGCAACAAGAAGGAATCAACCAAAATACAAACACTGGCACATTGTAGGCAAACATCTCACTACCCATTCATCATGTAAATCAATCCCCATTCCTACCCAATTTTTATCTAATGGAACTCAACTTACATCTAGGGAGGTTAGGAAGATGTTGATTCTGCATAAGAACTTCATTCTTGATCAAAGTTCCTCTTCCAAGTCCATCAATCCCGTAATTGCTCTTTAACCCACTTCTAGCAAAAATTTCTCATTAATATACCATTTCATTCATTCTTTTACATTACTTTATTTTTAATCGAATCACTTTAGTTCTCTTTTTACACCCAAATGTGAGGAAGCTTTCCATTGTTTATATATGTTGCAGGCCATAATTCTTGTTTTAATTGGATTTCATTATGTCTAATATTATTTTGTGTTGATTGTATGAAAGCTTAAAAATGATCAAGACATTTTATTTGATTTTGAGCACAACTACCTAACGTAATAGCCAATTCACCTTGTGAGTGTGTGAACTTTTGTTAATCCTTTGAGCCTTTTTGTTAATGTCTATGTTATTTTTAAATTTGATACTTGTCTATGAATATTTAGTTCACATTTTGGAATGGATTTTGATTATTTGTTTTCTTGAACCTTAACTGTGATTTATGAATTGAATTTTTACCATGCCTTAAAAAGTAGGGAGTATTCACTATGATGTTGGTTAAATTCAAGTTAGAGAGAGCAATATTTGCTCACATATGTTGTTGATTGCTATGAGGTTGTGAAAGAGAAAATGAAAAGAAAAAAATGTGTGAAAAAGAAAAGAAAAGAAAGAAAAAAGTGAAAAGGAAAGAAAAGAAAGAAAAAAAAAAAGAAAAAAAGAGAAAATATTTGAAAAACAAAAGCAAAAAGATTATCAAATAATTATGCTAATAAGTAAGGTGTGTTTGGTGTAACACTTGGGATAAAAGAAGAAGTTTTATTGAAATTTTGTGAGTCGATCAATCCCTTATATTTAGGCAAGCTTTTATTTCGATTAGTTTTAGAAACTACCTCTGTTTGTTAACCAAACCACATTACAACCTTGAAAAGTCCTTGTGATTCTTGTTTTTGTATTTTCAATGTGAATTTTTGGATGAATGCATAATTTAGTCTTTTATTTGCAAGATTGTTGGATGAGTGTTAAATCCTCTCTTTTGTGTGTTTTTAATCCCTCGATAAATTTTTGTTAGGTGTGATTCATGATATGAGTTTGTATTGTTTTAGATGGTTTAACATGATTTTTTTACTTAAGATTAGTTTCATTTTTCATGTTGTTGTTGTAAGATTGTGATAAGTATTCACTTTATGTGTCCATTTTTGTTTAAAACATATATTAGTTTTCCATTTTAAAAACTTGTTGATTCGTGATTATTTGATTATTACCTCTTTATTCTTTAGGTTGTTTGATTTTGTTTGAGGACAAACAATGTTTCAAGTTGGGAAGAGTTAATAAATGTCAAAATGTCGTTATTTTTGTATATAGTTTTGTGGCACTCATCGACTCTTTTGTCTCAACTTTTGTGTAAAATTATATATATTGTGTATATTTTGAGTCATTAGTGTATATCTTGATAGTTTTTCATCACTTATGTAGGTATTTATTCCTGATTGGAGTATCGAGTAATAAGAGCTGAAGACGCAACTTCAAATATGCGATTTTGAGCAATAAAAGAGAATGCACAAAGAAAAGAATAAGATTTTCAAATATTTTAAATAGTCATAAAATCATGATATTTAGTCATTGTTAGATAGAGCATTTAATAAGATTTCAATGCTTCCGACCGTGCGCAAATCAGAGTTACGGTTCTCAAGTTATGGCGAAAACAAGTGCTGGATTTTTTCGGATCAACTGTGTAGAGCTATGCACGCATAGACCGGGCCAAGCGCGCCCAACAACTTCAAAACTCATAAAATAGGTTATAAAACACATTTTTAGGTTATGGTTTGGGTATTTTTGAGTCCAAACATCATTTCTTTGGTAGAGAGAGGCTTATAAACATCAATTAGGGTTGCATCTTGATGATCAGATGTGAGTTTGCTTCAATCGAAATGACAAACCGAGTGATTTTGTTCATCTTATTCTTTCTTCTCTTTGTATCCTTATTTGTTGGGGTTTTATATGTAAGTATACTTTATTTTGTATGTATGTTTATTGCTCATGGTATCGTATAAAACTTCTTTTACAAATCAATGTTGGTGATTGCGTACTTTATTTGGATTTGAGTTGTTATAGACAAATACTGCTTAGATTCAGATTTAGGATGAACATCTATTGTGTTTTGATTCTATAGATAGATTAAGGCTTAGTATTCATGTGGGTATCGATTCTTTAAGTCTCCGTGTTATTTTGTCTTGTGTTGAGAGATCGCTGATGCGAGCAATATAGTTGTTATCTCGCTCTTTGTTAGAAATAACCTTTGTGTGAGCGATACATGATGATATTGACAAGTAGTTTAGATTGATTGTTACTGAGTATTAAGTTTAAGTATTTAACGGGTATGTGAAATTCAATCCCGAGAGTCTCTACTTTTTGAAGAATGAAATTCTTTTATGTTCATAACTTTAATTCTTATGTTTACCATCTTTAAACACATTCAATTTTCAAACTCATAAAAGCGAGACTTGTCGAACGGAAATTTAGTAGCACTATTCCATGTGAAGACAATATGATATACCCTATAAAAATACTTACTTTTTCTTTCTGCTTTACCACTTCAGCAAAATGACGTTGTTGTCATGGATTGGTGTTCTTAATGAATCTCATTGCGATAGTTTCTTTGTTTTTTAGTTTTTCACATAATATTCATATTGTTTATATTCTGTAATTAGACTTGTATATGTAAATTTAGTGTATATGTTTGTTTCTCTTCGCGTTTGCTAAGTCTTTGGTTAGGTTTCATCGTCAATGAACGCTAACGTGTAAAGAGGCAACTTGGAGAAGTGTGTATAAATAATAGGCATCGAGCTTATGACGTAAAACAAGCATGTTTAATATTTTTTAGTTTATTTATTGTTTTTATTGTATTAGTATAGGTAGTGTGATGAATTGGTTAAATACATTGAAATTTGACTAGTTCTTAAAATTCTCAAATCTTCACTTTTCAACTTATTTAACTCAATTTCACCTGATATTTTAGTATGTTTATACAGTTGTTTTAATTTATTATTTTTGTGTTTATCCAAGATCTTATTTTGAGTAGCTTGAGAAAGTTTGAGGTGATTTTCCAAGTTCGTTGTTTCAACTTGCAGGTTTATGGTAATGATATTGTTTTGAAATTGGTACACGCCATATACTCGTTTATCGCTTTCTATAGTATAAGATGTCTAGAAAACTTTTCATTTCAACAATTACCATGACATTCATTCTTTTACATTACTTGAATTTTGATTGAATCACTTTAGTTCATTTTTTTACCCTCAAATGTGAGGAAGCTTTCCATTGTTCATATATGCTGGAGGCCACTATTATATTTTTAATTGGATTTCATTATGTCTAATATTTTGTGTGTGCTGATTGTATGAAAGCATGAAAATGATCAAGACATTTTGTTTGATTTTGAGCATAACTACCTAACCAAATAGCCAATTCACCTTGTGAGTGTGTGAACTTTTATTAATCCTTTGAGCCTTTTTGTTAATGTCTATGTTGTTTTTGAATTTAATGCTTGTCTATGAGTATTTAGTTCACATTTTTAATGGATTTTGATTCTTTGTTTTCTTGAACCCTTAACCATGATTTATGGTTTGAATTTTTACGTTGCCTTAGAAAGTATGGAAGATTCACTACGATGTTGATTGAATTCAACTTGGGAAGAGCAATATTTGCTAACTTATGTTGTTGATTGCTATGAGGTTGTGAAAGAGAAAAAGAAAATAAAAAATGTGTGAAAAAGAAAAGAAAAAGAAAGAAAAAAGTGAAAAAGAAAGAAAAAAAAGAAGAAAAAAAAGATTTGAAAAATAAAAACAAAAAGAGTATCAAATAATTGTGTTAATAAGTAAGGTGCGTTTGGTGTAACGCTTGGGATAAAAGAAGAAGTTTTATTGAAATTTTGTGAGTTGATCACTCTCTTAGATTTAGGCATGTTTTTGTTTCGATTATCTTTAAAAATTAACCCTTGTTTGTTAACCAAACCACATTACAACCTTGAAAATCCCTTGTGATTCTTGTTTTTGTATTTTCAATGTGAATTTTTTGATGAATGCATAATTTAGTCTTTTATTTGCAAGATTGTTAGATGAGTGTCAAATCATCACCTTTGTGTATTTTTCATCCATCGATAAATTTTTGCTAGGTGTGATTCATGATATGAGTTTGTATTGTTTAAATGGTTTAACGTAATTTTTGTACTTAGGATTAGTTTCGTTTTTCATGTTGTTATTGTAAGATTGTGATAAGTATTTACTTTGTGTGTGAGTTTTTGTTTAAACCATACATTTGTTTTCTATTTTAAAAACTTGTTAATTTGTGATTCTTTGATTATTACCTCTTTGTTCTTTAGGTTGTTTGATTTTGTTTGAGGACACACAATGTTTCAAGTTTTGGAGACTTAATAAGTGCCAAAATATCGTTATTTTTGTATATAGTTTTGGGGCACTTATCGATTCTTTTGCCTCAACTTCTATGTCCAAATTGTATATAATTGTTTTTGAGTCATTAGTATATATCTTGATAGTTTTCATCACTTTTGTAGGTATTCATTCATAATTGGAGTATCGAGTAATAAGAGTCGAAGACACAACTTCAAAGATACGATTTTGAGCAATAAAAGAGAATGCACAAAGCAAAGAATAAGACTTTTGAATATTTCAAATAGTCATAAAATCATGATATTTTATCATTGTTAGATAGAGCATTAAATAATAGTTCCAATGCTTATGACCGTGTGCAAATCAGGGTTACGATTTCTCAAGTTATGATGAAAACAAGTGCTGAACTTTTCGGAACAACGGGTGTGGCGCTATGCGCGCATAGACCGGGCTAAGCGTGCCCTACAACTTCAAAACTCATTAAATAGTTAAAAACACATTTTTAGGTTATGGTTTGGGTATTTTTGATTCCAAACATCATTTTTTGATAGAGAGGCTTATAAACATCAATTGGGGCTGCATCGTGATGATCAGAGGTGAGTTTGCTTCAATCAGAGTGACAAACCGAGTGATTTTTGTTCATATTCTTCTTTTTTCTCTTTGTATACTTATTTATTGGGGTTTTGTACGTAATTATACTTTGTTTTGTATGTATATTTATTGCTCATGTTATTGTATGAAACTTCTTTTACAAATTAATGTTGGTGATTGCTTACTTTATTTGGATTTGAGTTGTTATATCTCGCTCTTTGTTAGAAATAACCTCTGTGTGAGCGATATGTGATGATATTGACAGTTAGTTTAAGTTCATTGCAATTGAGTATTAAGTTTAATTATTTAACGGGTATGTGAAATTCAATCCCAAGAGTCTCTACTTTTCGAAGAATGGAATTCTTTTATGTTCAAAACTTTAATTCTCGCATTTACCATCTTTAAACCTATTCAATTCCCAAACTCATAAACGTGAGACTTATCGAATGGTAATTCAGTAGCACTAATCCCTATGGAGACAATATGATATACCCTATAAAAATAATTACTTTTGCTTTCCGCTTTACTGCTTCAGCAAGTACAATGTAAAACGACATGAAATGAGCAATAAGTCATGCATTCCATGCCATTTTTCTACACACTTGGATCTAAACAATTCCCAGCTTCATTCACACATTTGGGATTTGAAATTCTCACTCATGCTGGGCTCATTCATTATCCTATAAATAGAGCTTACTTCTGCACTGAAAACCAAGCTTAAAAAGCCAAAAACCTCTGCTACTTTGAAGCTCAAAAATTCTAAAAATCAGAAGATCGAAATACTATTTCCTCTTCATTTCAACTTTGTTTCTTCACCCATAATCCATAATTAGTCTCCTTTGAAGCTATCTGAAACATTTCAAAAGCTTGTTGTGACCTCTAAGTACCAAATTGATCTCACCATTTTCAAATCTTTTGAGCTTACTTCGAACAGGTAGATACGAGTTTCTATTTCACTCAAAAAATTTACCATCATCTTTGTCTTGTTCTTCTGATTGGAAACTCTAACCTAACTGAGATTTATTGTTGTTGTTTGTCATTTAAATCTTGCCAAAGCTAAGGTCCAGAGGTTAAAGACGGTGTTCTACTCCCACATTGGTGCGATATTCAAATCCTTGAGCCAATCAGATCGTGACACCTCTTCTAGCCCTTGATTGTTTTGTTTTGTTTTTTGTTTTATTACAATTTTATTTCATTTTCTTTTAAAAATCATTAAAATAGCTCAATTATCATTTTTCACTAAATTTTTTCTATAATTTTCTCAAAGTATTTTCTACCTCGTGTGTTTTTCTCAAAATTTTAAAATTATTGTTAGCATTTATTTCTATTTTATTTTATTTTTTCATTTTTAATTGATTTTAAATAATTTTTAATCATTGATTTTGAAACATTTTAGATCTAATCTTTTCAGATCTTGATCCTTGGATTTTTCTTGATCTTCCATAATTTTCTTGATCATTTATTTGATTATTTGATGCTTCATTTGAATTTTCCTTTTTATTTTTCATTTAAAAACCTTTTTATTCACTTTATTTGTTTATTTTCTTTATTTAATTTTGTGTTTGACTTCTGTTGAATTGGATCATGACTTGATTGATTAAAATCTTCATTAATATCAATGAAAATTTGGGTGATACTTTTTTTGGATGAATCTTCATCAATTAAAAGTTATCATTAATTGACCATTTGGATAATTTTTGGTACTTTAGATTGATGATAGGTTAATCACATTAATACACCAAGAGAGATAATTGAAATTGATGATATATTGATCTAATCTTGTGATTGAATTTGGTTGCTCATCTCTCTTAATCTGTTTCTTCTTTTACTTTAATTTGTTGGTTGATTGTTCATTTTTAGGTTTAGATTGATGCTTGATGAACTTTCATCATTTCAAATCTAACATTAAATGATCATTTGATCGCTTTTGATACTTTGGATTGATGATCAGTTTATCTTAAGGGATCATAAAAAATCTGATTGAAGTAATGATCCAACCCCCCTTGCCTTTGTGCTGGATCACCTTTCTTCTTCTTCTTCTTTATTTTTTCTTTTGTTTTAAAACTATGATGTGGCATTGTTTTTTGAGAATGACTTTGTATCATTTCTCTAAGATGCACTACACCTACATTGTTATTTCCTGTCCTCAAATAGGTGCAACTTCTACTTAAGTTCACTTACATTGGTTAACATAGCGCTAAATTTGTCTCGAATCGAATTATTAACTACTAACACCAATATTAACCAAATACTAATTGTGCTAACTTTATATTTCCGCACTTTTACATTAATGTCATTTAATTTCTTTCCTTTTATATTAATGTAATTTAATTTTAAGTAAATTACATTTCATGTCATTTTTCTTTTGCCATTGGACTTTTCTTTTATTTTGATAACATTAATAAAGGCAAAACCACTAAAAAACTTTATTGTGTCCTTGAGGACTATTTGGTTAATATCATTTGCTTGGGGAGTTTTGGGACCTTGGACTTAGGATTTATAACCTTTCCTTTTGCATGGAGTGAATTCATCTGAGACATTGTGGCCCATCCGGACCTCTAAACTTCAAATTAAGACTTGGCTCTGATCATCTTGGAATTTCATATGATACATTGAGTTTCATTTAATATGTTTGAATTCATCTAATGCTTTTAGAGTTCATCTGTTGATGATTAACTTGTGGCTTAAATCCAAAGGGAAAAGAATGCTTCATCTTTACTGATGTCAAATGCTTGCTTCTTTTATGGTTCGTTCACTTGTACACAAAGTCTTTCTCTTAAACCATCTTACAATGAGACCTTTGATTTCTTGTCTTTGATTTCTTGTCTTTTATTTTATGCTTTAAAGTAGTATCTTCATCTCCTCCCCTTCTTTAGTTTTAAAAATCTTCTCTCTATTTCAAAAACTTATTATTTTCAAACTTCACCCCTTTATTAAACAAACCTTGATTTTGTCAAGTGATCCAGAAAATATTTTCTTAACAAATGCTAAAACACTTAAGCATATTCAAACTCTTTCAAAAATCCTAAAAAGACAAAACTCATCAAATTTCTTTTTGTGTCTTAGTTCATTTTTTCTTTTCAAACCAAACCTTTTTTATGAAAAAAATGACACAAGTCTATTCTCGAAGTGATGCAAATTCCTATACTTCTACAATATATTGTGAAATTGATTGAAATTTTCCACTTTAATGTTGATATGCTTGTTGAATTCATACATGTAAAATTCTCCATATCAATATCATGCAAATGCTCATTTCCTCATATTACTGGGTAGTAAGTTGAGTTTTCCGTCGAATACGTTTAATTTTCCTTTTCACTTAAAATTAAACAACAAACAAAAGCACATTTCGTAAGCAAATGCAAGTGGTTCCTATGGAGTACCATCAATATGAAGGGTTCTAATACATTCCCCTTGCATAATTAACCACCGTACCTAAATCTCTATTTTGTTTTGGTTTTCAAATTCAACTTAGGAGGTCTATCAAGTAAAGACAACATTCAACAAGGTATAATTCTGATGAGTGTCTGACCTTAGCTAATGATGTTGAACCTGAGTGTTTTTAAGAGGCCATGAAAAATGAGGAAAATTAAAAGTGGTTGGATGCAATGCATGACGAGATAAAATCATTGTATGATACTCACACTTATGATTATTGAAGTTGCCTAAAGGTGAAAGGAATTTGGAAAACAGGTGGATTTTAGAGTTAAACATGAGAGAAACTCTAAGTCTCCATGATATAAAGTCATATTAGTAGTGAAAGGTTTTTGTCAAAGAAATGATGTTGATTTCAATGAGATTTTCTCACTTGTTGTATAGATGTCATCAATCAGAATTGTGTTTAGTTTAGCTGCTAGTCTTTATTTAGAGGTTGAGAAAATGGATGTGAAAATAGCTTTCCTTCATGGTGATTTGGAGGAAGAGTTCTACGTCAAACAACCTGATGGTTTTCAAGTTAAAGTCAAAGAAGATTATATTTGTAGATTGAGAAAGACTCTATATGGGCTGAAGTAAGCTCCAGGGCAATGGTACAAGAAGTTTGAGTTTGTTATGTTTGATCAAGGATATTAAAAGACTACTTCATATCATTGCGTCTTTTTAGAAAATTTTATAATAATGACTTCATTATCCTATTGTTATATGGTTATGATATGCTTATTGTAAGGAAAAATATTTCTAACATTAACAGGTTAAAGAAGCATTTGAGAGAGTCATTTTCTATGAAAAAAATGAGAACAACTAAACAAATTTTTGGCATTAAAAATCACGTGTGATAGAAAGGAGAAGAAACTTTGGATGTCACAAGAACATTATATCTAAACAGGGCTGCAAAGATTCCAAATGGAAAGTTCTAAGATGGTAATAACTCCTTTTGTTACTCATTTCAAGTTGAGTTCTAATCAAAGTCGTTCAAGTGAAGATGAAGTATTTGATATTAAATGTGTTCCTTAAGCGTCTGTTGTGGGTAGTTTGATGTATAAAATGGTACGTACAAGACCAGATATATCACACATTGTTGGTACAGTCAGTAGATTTTTGTCAAAAAGGTAGAGAGCATTAGATTGTTGTAAAATGGATTTTAAGGTATCTCCGCGGTACTACTTGTATGAGGCTTTGCTTTGGAGGAGATAAGTCTATTCTAATGGGATAATCTGACTCTGATATTGTTGGATACATTGATTCCATAAAGTCCACTTCGAGCTATATGATAAAAATTGCAGGGGGGATTATGGCTTGGCAGTCAGATTGCAAAAATGTGTAGCATTGTCTACTATATATGCTGAGTTTGTTGCCATTATTGAAGCATTTAATGAATTACTTTGGTTGAAGAAATTTTTGCAGGAGCTTGGTATTGTTCAAGAAAAATATATGTTATTTGTTGATAGTCAAAACACTATTCATCATGGTAAAAATCCAACTTTTCATAATAGGTCCAAACACATTGATGTGAGATATCATTGGACACATAATATTTTGGATGCTAAGTTTTTGGATTTATCTAAAGTTCATACATATGACAATGGTTCTGATATGATGACTAAAGCGTTACCAAGAGAGAAATTTGAAGCTTGTTGTGATATCATGGGTTTGGAGATTTCCTTCATGTAGTTGTGAGAGAGAGAGAGAGATTTGTTGGGCTTGAGCTTCCTTCCTATATGGAGAAAGAACCAAATATGAATAGACCATTTGTATCACTTATTTAAGTGGAGAGTGTAAATTTAGGGTTAAGAGAAATAGAGGGAAAATAAGGATTCAAAAGAGAGAAAATAATAGAGAAACTCATTCTCGTTTTTCTGCACCAGTCTCACTAAATTGACGGTCCCCAATTCGTTAGCCATCGGATCGAGCACGAATTTTGAGGTTAGGTTCGAAACACATATATCTAACTTTTGACCGTTGAGATCTTCAAAACAAAGTCTGAGCTAATAGATCATTGCTTTGCATTGAAGCTGCAGATTTGGGTAATTTTTCAGCTTTTGGATTTTTATTTGTAAGCTAGTTTTTCTTTGTGATTTCCAATTGTTATCACTATTTTTTGAATCACTTTAAGACTATCTTGTAACCTCAATTGTTTATAGTGGATTTATTCCTTTTTTCTGGACGACTCGTGGTTTTACTCTCATATTGAGGGGTTTTCCATGTTAAAAATATTGGTATTCTTTTGTGTCTTTATTTGTTCAGTTTGTTGTCTTATATTTGTTTTTGATCCTCAAGGTTACTACAACTGGGGTATTCTATATTCGCTACAAGTGTGTCGGTTTCTTTTGAAGAAAATAGAATTTAATGGTAAGAAAAATAAACTCAAGAGAGTTTGGAAGTAAGTTTGGGATAAAACAAAATATGTGATACGTCAACAGTGGCAGTCAATGAAAAGGATTATTCCAAATAAATTCATGCAAGAGTAAGCTAATTATTGTTTTGAAAATAAGACAATTGTGTTAGATTGCGATGCAAGAATTTAAGGCTGGTGTAAAGGGAATTTATGTGTTGTAGATGGAATATTCTTTACGTGTGTAAGAAAACAATTATAGAATTTTTATCACCAATCGGATGCTGGGATGTCACCTTAAGATTGTGATTGGAATAAGATTTGAACATGAACATGTATAGATCACCATAGTTATGAGATTAAAGGAAAAACTAAAGGTTGAGGGAGGTTGGTGAAGTTATGAAGTTCTCTATGTAGTTGACAATTTCATTTGGAGATAAATAGTTTGAATTATATGTGGTGTATTAGTGTTACTATTTTGGAGGATACTCGATCAACGTCCCTTGCTAATTTAGTGTAAATGAGACTATGTAATGTGTTTTAGGCGATTAAGTCTCATCGACAAAATTGAAGTAGAAAGAAATTGGGGAAGCATTTAGTAAACTTCGAAGGGATTGTTGGAGCCTTCTGTCCAGATGACTTTTATCACTAGTTACAAATAACGCTATTGTAGATAGGTAACTACTGTTTATGCCACCATCATGGTTATCTCCGACTTATTGAAAACTTGGGAAACTTATCACTCTTATCTCTTATTGATAGTAGACGATATTATGTTGAATGTAACAGACATATCTTGCCAGCTTTGATAGTGTATAAATTCAACTGGAATCATCTAAATAGGATAGTCAATCACCACTTCACGTGAACCTGATGGAATAGGTTGTGGCATGACAGCATAAATGTGACTTTGAAAGTTTTAGCATGTTCACTTTGTTGAGTATATAATCGATTAGGAAAATCTCTTAATAATTAGGAATGGCTAAATATCAAAATCGTGCATTTGTCGCTAGAACAGTTAGTTATTGATGTGTAATAATCAATTGGCCTAATCAATTATGGAAGTTAATTTTCCATGAATCATTTACAAATTTAAACCAAAATTTGGCATATAAATAGAGAGCTTTTATACTGTGTCAAATCACCCAAAAATGATATTTTATCATATGTTCTCACTCTCTTAGTTTTCTATAAAAAAATTCGTTTTCTAACTTATATTTTACTTTGGTGTTTTGACAATATTCTTGTGTCTAAGTGAGAATTGTTGTTCTAGGTAAGGGCATAATTATAATTTACTAAGAGTGTATTATCTCTTGAGTAAAATATTATTCTATAAGAAGTTGTTTGGTTGCGAGATAAAGCAATAAAAGCTCTTCTTTTGTTTGGGGGTTTTCTTAGGAAGTTTGTTTGGTTTTTGACTTTATCCTAGAATAAAAACTCTCTTTTGGTTTGTGATCATCAACTAGTAAAATCTCCATAACATTTCCTGAACTCAACTCAGTGTGAAATCTTAGTCGATTCGATATTAGTCTGTGTAAAATCTCTTATTGACTCTTAAGTGTAAAAGCTCTCTTGGTTCGAGATCAGCTCATGTAAAATCTCATATTGGTTTGGATGTCAGCATATGTAAAACCCAAGTTCAATTTAGAGGATATCCAATAGATAACTCTATCTTAGTTTTGAGGATATCCCATTCAAAATTGCATCTTGGTTTGAGATAAGTTTGTGAAAAATCTATGTTTGGTTTGGAGATAGTCACTTTAAGCTCTATTTGTTGTTTGATTGGAAATTAGCTTTTAATCTTCATATCCCTGTAAAAGGAGGATTATGGGCATCTCGTATTGAAAGCTCTCAATATTAGTGGATACTCTTTAATCGATTGGTATAAACTTTATGTTATGTTTGATTTTCTACAGAAATAAAAACTCATGAGGTATTATTTTTATAACAATGTTACGTTTCTTTTGCTATGTACAAATATTTTAATTTTGAATTGCACATAAAGAACTTATGTTTGATCTCACTAAAGAATTCAGTGGGACCAGTTAGAAATATGTATGATTTAGATATCACATTGCATGAAATTTTCATGACACTCATCCATATTAATCCATTTTATCAAGTACATTGATTTATGGTCTTTGGAGTTTAATCACGTTATACATTGACGTCAACCGCGGTGGTTCCATTATTGATGTATGAGGTAGACCGGGTTGTAAAGTTGACATCTAAAAATAAATAGCATTCAAATGTGCGTCTAAAGAACTATAATATGATTATTAAGATATATCGTCCAAGTGAGAAATTATTGGAATATTTTTCAAATATTATTTTGATACTCCAATAATCATTTTGTGGGCATATATATTTAAATTATATTAACTACTTTATCAAATTAAGTGCCTTAATCATTAAGTGATCAAATAAAGTAAAAAGGCAAATCATATTTTCATTTAGAAATTAATTAATTAATTTGGTATGAGCTCAAATATGAGTGAATATTAGGATGATCCATTTCAGAATATTGGGAGCCCTAATTAGTCATCACTCTATAAATAGGTTATGATACTAAATATGTCGTACGCAAGCAATTTATCTCTTCTCCAAATCTGAAAAGTATTCAAGGCATTAGGAATATCAGTTGAGGAATAACCACGCATCTATCAGTTGTTCATTGTTTGTCTCCTAACCTTCAAGATTACCACCAACAAGAATTTTTTCAATAGATCCGAATACTCCTAAAATCAACCCGGATGTCTTATAATTATATTCATGTCTTAATGACTATCTGAATTATGCGCTAAATTATATGTAATACTTTGTTGAACATGCATATTCGATTAATTGTTATCGATTGAATTCTAGCATAACATTCACACACCTCAATTCAATAAATCGTAATCGAGAGAGTTCTCACATACAAAATGAATAATACCTCGTACAAAACTACAACAGCAGGGACTTAAGATCAATCCGATCTTTAACTATTTTTTAATGGACTCAACCATTGAAAAGTCAAATCATCTGTAGTATTATTTTTCTTTCATCCTATATTATGATAACCAAATAATTATTAACTATCTATTATTGAATTAAATGACTAATAATATGATTATTATTTATTGTATTGAAGGTTCATCATTCTTTTTGTGTCACCCAATCCTTGTTCAACATGGAAGCATTATGCATCCGCAGTCCATACTAAGTACATTGTATATTATGATGGGTCCCATTGTTCAATTCCAAAGAATAAACAAGTACTTAAAATCTGTGGTCTGTGGAAAAGCCAAAACTATTTTTAGTCAAAAGAAAAATTCTCAATTCTTTTATTCTGTAAGTACTAATTAATATTATAACCAATAATTGTACACGGCTTCTACGCGGGGATGATTCTACAGATATGATATTATTGCACCTACTTCTACATCAAGCTTCTGCTTCAAGATAATTACACTAAATAATATTTAATGTATTTATATGGTAAATAATTTTTTTTAAATAATATATATATATATATTATGAACAGTAATTTAAACAGTACGTTAACAGTATCGATGAATAGTATTAATGTACAGTGCGCTGAATAGTATATGAAAAATGACTTTTATTAATAAAATAAAATTGATTAATCAAACGTAAAAAATTCGTTAATAAAGTTATAAAGTTGGCTAATAGATTGTCCAGATTTTTAATAGTTATGAAATTAATAAATGAAATGTAAAAAATTGATTAATGAAATGTAAAATGTTGGTTAATGAGGTTATGAAGTTGGTTAATAAATTCTCCAGACTTTAAACAATTATGAAGTTGGTTAATAAAATTTAAGTGGATTTTTTAACTCACCCCATGAAAACCCCAAAATGTCATTCACAAAATCGGAAATTTATTTCCGATACACATCACTTTCTGAAATATTTGAGTGGAACCGGAAATATACTTCCGTATTCACCATATTTTGAAATATTTTGGTGGAAACCGAAAATATATTCCCGGTTCCATATTAAATAATGTAATATTAAGAATTTATTCCAAATTTGATCTCACATACATGTTTTATTTAAAAATTACATACTATTTAAAACCGGAAATATACTTCTGATTTACACCCAATCCTTTTCAACGTGATTTGCATGATATAGGGTGCTAACCGGAGTATATTTTCGGTTTTCATGGACAATTTGCGAATTTCGTATGGGTGGATAAGAAGGTCATAGGGTGGGTTAAGAAATTCACAAATTTAAAATATTGGTTAATGAAATTATGAAATCGGTTAATAACATATTTTTATTAAAAAAATATTATAATATTTCAGTGTTTACCGTATAAATGAGCAATAAAATACGGTGTAGGTGTAGTAGTTGGGGGTAAGAAAAGCAATTTTTCATGATTATATCCTAAAAGAAAACTATCATGTTTCCTTGAATTTTTTTTTGACCCATCATGTTTCCTTGAATTAATACTTAATTATTTGTTAACCAGTAATTGGATGCAAAACTTCAATTCTTAATTGTTAAATAAATCTGTAAGAATATTCTTATAACCTAAAAGAATACTATCATGTTTAATTTTTCATAGAAATTTGAAAATAAAATATAACTACAAATAATTACTAAAATGTTTTTATTAACAATAGTTAATAAAGTACTTAGGTGCGTTGAGATACAAAAAGAAAAAATATAAAATTAAATAAAAAAAATTTATCATTAACATCTACCAGTTTACTTTTGGGAAAATAGTGAATATGTTTATAATTGATAAAAAATTATTATCATTTTATTCCCTATATCATATATGTGACTTATAATTTTGTCCTTCTAATTTTTTTTAAGGCACTCTTGCAATTTCAAAATACTACCAATTTAATCTTTAAAATCAAAATCCTCATATAAATCAAAAAAAAATTCACAGAAAATCCAAGATCTATACTTTTAGAGTTTAAATTTTTAGTATTTTAAAATGACAAAGGTGTTTTTCAAAAAAAAAAAATTAAAAAGAAAAACCAAAAATCCTATATATGACAGAGAATAATATGGGAGTAATAATTAACCCTTGATAAAATTATTTTGCTAAAATTACTATGACAAGTTCGAGAGTGTCGAGTGCTCTAGGGAAATTTTTAAAGATTCTAAATAAAAAATATTTTTTAAATAAATAAATTATTTTTATTTTTAATTTATTGAATATAAGTATTTTTTAAAATTATATATTTTTATTCTTTAAAAGTTATATATGTCAATATCAATATATATATATATATATATATATATATATATATATATATATATATATATATATATATATATATATATATATATATATATATATATATATATATATATATATATATATATATATATATATATAATGGTACCAATTGTTGAGGAGTTTAGGCACTATGCCATATATGATTTTTAAATTTTAATAGTGCTTTTTTAACCTTCTAGAGCGGTTCATAACGTTCTTGAAGTTGACATTTTTAAAGATCTCGTAAAGGAGAGTGCTATTAAAGCATTGTTGTAGGTATAAAGTGAGAGCGTTTTTAAACAAAAGAGTTGTAAATTGACTAGACAAAGGAGAACATTTTTTAATAAAGTGAAATAATTAGTTTTCCAATAATTTTTATTACACCGCTTTATATACGAGTGTTGTTAATAGATCAAATATGAAGAGCTCTTTTATAAAAATTGCTCCTAATTAAAAAAAAATGGCTCATGTAACTAGATTTAAGATCCATGCACATTTTAGAACTAATTCTAGCCTACTATCAATCCCATAATCAGCCATAAAGAAAAGAAAATGACTTTTTTCTTCATATGGCGGAGGCTCGTGCACTTACATTTAAGAAAAGTTTTGACCTGATCTTATATCTCTAGCTATCTTTTTATTCGTATGTATGAAAATTGATTCAGATCAGGTTTTGAAAGCTTTTCATAGTCAAAAGTCGTCTATAGATTTCAGTCTAAGGCCTATTGTTAGCGATATGCAACAACTCTTAATGTTCCACCATAATTGGTCGGTATAAAGGGTGAACATATTAGACAATGCTTCGGCAGATTGGATGGAAAAACATCTTGTTGATTAAAAGTCTCGAACTATCAAATAAAGAGAATTACCTAGTACAATTACCAAACGAAGAACCTAAGGAACTATCAAATCCTAAACCCTTATTTTTCATAAGGTTTTACAATAAAAATTATGCTTAAAAATTAAGTCTTGGATGACTCCTTATATAAGCTTCTGCGATTGGGCTTTGAATGGTTTGAATTCTTCAATCAACTCTAATCTTCAGCTGAAAAATCTTTGTAGAATATTCTTCACAAAAATAGAAATAATCTTCATAAATAGTTTTCTAAAACATCTCAATCGATCCTTTTTAGAAACCAATCAAATCTGCACATGTTTCTAACAAAATCCTTGATTGGCCTGTGCCTATAATGACTATAGAATATTCCAGATACTCATATCTTTAAATCAAATCTTCAAGGATATCCAAAGGAAGCGCCTGCTGCATCAGCCTTAGGATTTCACAACATCTTTTGTGACATCTGACAGGAAAACTCATAACAGTGAAACCTATTATGACAATTGATAAAGATGTTGCACTATCTTACTCAACACCGACATAGAGTCATGCTTTGAACCATTCTTAGCCAAAATTTTACCAAACATAGAACCATGGAAATAACACGAACATATGAAGTATAATTCTCATATAGTGACACAAAGGCAGGGAAGAATGGGGAACTTTCAAAGAATATAACATCGGGGGAAATAATGTATCATTGAAGTTGGGGGAAAACAACGATATCCTTTTGTATACATGATTAGCCTAGAAATATACATTTGAGATATTTGGAAGAGATTTTTTCTTTACGTGGGATGAGATCATACACAAATCAAGTGCAACCAAAGACACGAAGAAGAATAGGGTAGAGATCATATTATGGATTAGAGATAAAGTATGGAATCTAATTTTGAAGGACCGGTGAAGGCATTCAGTTGATAAGGTCATTGTGATGAAGTAAAAGAGTCTGTGCGGTTTTGTTGTGGTGTATGTGGACATGATAATTCTTCCATTCAATAACACCATTTTGTTGTGGTGTATGTGGACATGATAATTGGTGAATAATTCCTTGTGATATTGAAAAATATTGAAACTGGGATAACATATATTGACGAGCATTATCATTGCGTAAAATCTTAATGGAAGTATCAAACTAGTTTTTAATTTTACCATAAAACTCTTGGAATATATGGAAAACATTGAAACGATTTTTCATTAAATATAACCAAGTACGTCCGGAAAAATCATTGATGAAGGTTACAAAGTAATAATATCCTAAATTTGACTTGACGCGACAAGGAACCCAAATATCATAATGAACTAAAGTAAAAGGTGATGCAACACTTTTATTAACTCAGTGACAATAAGTGATACGAGTATATTTGCCTAATTGACACAACTGACACTCAAATGATGAGAGTTTAGAAAAACTAGGAACTAAAAGATGCATTTTATTAAGGCTAGGGTACCCCAAACGTTGATGTATAAGGTCTTGAGAAGCCATGAAAGCACATGCCACCTGTGGAGATAGATGATATAATCATCCGAACTAACTCCATGCTTCAATCGTACGTCTTGTACGTCGAGCCTGGATATGAACATAATTATAATTAAAAAGGTATGAACAATCAAGAGAACGGGTAAGATTTTTAATAGATATTAGAATGAAAGGACAACCATGGATATAGAGCGCAAAACCTAAAGACAAATTTGGAAGTGGGTTTGTCTGTCCAAGGCCTTGAACTTTGATTTTAGATCTATTCGTCACAGTAACAAAAGGCAAATAATATGAATAAGACAAGTGAGATAAAAGAAATTTATTACCATTCATATGATCAGATGCACTAGAGCCAGGGACCTAAGGACCAATGGAGGAGGATTTAGAGACAAATGTTACAGGATTTCCAGACTGGGCAATAGTGGCACAAGATGATGGTTGATGAGCTTCTTTGAAATGAAGGAACTCATTGTACTTAACGGCCAAAATAGTAACGTCTGTAGTGATAGTAGGTTGAGAAACATTAGCAACGTGTGTTTGTCGTTGTTGTTCTCTTGCCTTTGTAATAAATTCAACTTTAATGTGATTGTAATGATTGGTTAGTTTTTCACACGGGATAAGCGGAACCTTAGTAACTGTGATGGAATAGATGTCTCCCATGAGAGTTTATGCCTTGAAAATTAAAATTGAGTACAAATTTGGAAAGAAGGTAGGGCGGCAACGACGACGATTGAAACCGCGACAGGAAGGGGGCTACTGGACATGCTATCACGCATTGCTGGAACAGTGGCACGTGTGATCCACACGCGGAAGGGGAAGTGGTGCATAAGGGAGAGTAGGAAGGCGGGTGGTGGTGAGGTTTTGGGGACTCTCATATTTGGTAAAGGAGATTTTTACGGTATAGGTATCTCGCCCGAAGGACGTCAAGAGCAGAGGCATTAGTTATGGCATTGTCGATTGTTTTTGAAAGAGCAGTGATATGGTGGTGATCAGAATGAGTCATCCAAAAAATTCTTATTGAAAGATAATGGATCAACTGAGTAAAGTATGACAAACAGTTAAATCTCAACAAGCTCTAGATACCATATTGAAGTATAAGGGAGTGAGAGATGTTTGAATAAATCGTGTGTTTAAAAAGCACTATAGAGATTGTATTATATAGAGAGATTACAATAAATTACATGTTATACTTTATATACAAATATTCTTAACAAAATATAACTTAATGTATCACCTCTATTAAAAGTCACAATTGTGGTGAAATGTATTAATCCGTCATTTTAAAATAGTAAAATATTCTTGTTAGGTATCGAACTCATGACTATTCCAATTTTCTTCGCTACAGTTGGACTTTCCAAACGTGTTAAAATGTTGAGCGCTATCCTATTTTTTACCATGACCACTAGCCTTTGATGGAAAATAAGACATGTATTGTGACAATTTTTGCTACCACGGACTGTAGGGATGTTTGTGGGTCGGTTTGATATGATTTTGAGAGTTTGATACCCAGACCAATAAAAGAAAAATAGATGGGTTTGAATTGGATTTATATATTTTTGTCATAAAGTCCAAATCAAACCGATCCGCAAAACAAATGATTGGGTTGGATTAGATTAAATTAGATTGATCGGATATATTAAAATTAAATATACAAAATATTTTTAAAAAATTATTATTTACAGACTAAAATATGATAATTAAATATTTTATACCTGGCACACATATCTGTAAACAAGTTATGACTACCACCATGATCATAGTTGTTGTATTTCATTTAATATTAAAATATGTTTGTAATGTGTGGTATCATTGACTGATAAGGTTGGTTATGATAATTTGAGTGATGTCATGCCATTTCATTTTTCACCGAAAATGTTGAAGATGATCTTCCTGCTGGTACTTAGTAATTGTTATGACTCTTAGTAATTTGAGTAATTATGTTGATTTTTATTGGTGTGGTTCGGGTTTACGGACAGCAAATTAGAAATTCGATGTCCAAATCAATTAACATTAATTTTTATTGGTTCGGTTAAGTTTTTTCTCGAACTAAAAAAATATTCAATCTTATATTGATTTGGTTTGGATTCAATTTAATTTGGATTTGTCCGAACTATTAAACATCCCGTACCGCTCTAAGTTAAATGAATTAATGTGAAGTGAAATTAAAAAATAATAATTCCCCTTTATCTCTTTTTCTTCAATACGAGTGTTAGCTCCTGCTTTGATTGTAATATTTCTTTCAATTGTCCATATTTAAAATGGTGACTTTAGACATTAAACTATTCTAATAAAAGAATGGTAAAAAATTTATTACCTCTTATAAATTTAAGTCTAATTTATCTTTATAACGTGTATGAATTAAAATTTATCATGTAAATTAAAATTTTAAAATTATATATTAATTTAAAATTTTAAAAAATTATAATAAAATCAAGAAAATAATATATAATTTGATATTTGAATAGTAAAATGATGGTATGTTAAATATGAGTAATAAATCTCATGTTTGATGAAAAAATGATATTGAATTTTTTTAAGAAAAAATATGTTAGCAGCAACAAATTATAACTTAGTATCACAGAAAACTTTTCTATAAATACCCTCTCTTGCATCATCATATATTCAGTTGTGTAAATTAAAGACAAAAACAGAGATGAATATCTTAAATTCTTTTTTGAAAAAGTTGCAACAACTTTGTAACACAACATGCCAAAAACTTTCTTCTCTAAGCAAATCAATTTTTTTCTTAGCAGCATGTTTTTGTCGTTTCATCCTCTTAAGAGCAAACCCATTATGGTTTCAAATTGTATATTTCACATCTCTTTCCATTTTAGGTTTTGGAATTCTCAAAGTCCTTGACTCTTCTTCTTCACACATACCACCTAAAAACTTAGATCTATTCTTCACTTCCATTTCTGCCACAACAGTTTCAAGCATGTCAACAATTGAAATGCAAATTTTTTCCAACTCTCAATTAATCATCATCACCCTTTTAATGTTCATAGGTGGTGAAATCTTTACATCCATGGTAGGACTTCATTTCATTAGATCAAGACTCAAAACTGATTTAGATAAAATCGCTTCGTCTCATGCTCGTCTTGCTTCTCTGAACCCTTTCATTGTTGATCAAATTCATCTAGAACTTGAAATGGTTACAAACACAACCGAGGTACACAATAAATCACATGAATCTTTACATAGTAAATCACATGAATCTTTACATAATATATCACATGAATCTTTGAGTACTACAAATGAAAATTTAAGGTACTTGTCTATGAAATATTTAGGTTATGTAGTTCTTGGTTACATTCTAGTTCTACATTTTATAGGTATATTTGGAGTGTCTCTTTACCTTACAATTATTCCTAGTACGAAACAAATACTAAAAAGCAAGAATCTTAAAATGTTCACATTTTCTGTTTTTACTATAGTTTCAACTTTTGCAAGCTGTGGTTTTGTTCCAACAAATGAAAACATGATTGTTTTTAAGAAAAATTCTGGTCTTCTTCTTATGCTTATTCCACAAGTGCTTCTTGGGAACACATTGTATCCTCCATGTTTGAGATTTTGCATATGGGTGTTGGGGAAATTCTACAAGAAGAAAGAGTGTGGTTATCTTTTGAAACATTCAGAGGAAGTTGGTTACAAACATTTGTTGAAGAGGAAACATTCAGTTTTTCTTGTGGCTACTGTTTTTGGGTTGCTTGTGGTTCAAGTTACTCTGTTTTGTTTGATGGATTGGAAATCAGAAGGTTTGAAGGAGATGAATAGTTATGAGAAATTTATTGGTGTGTTGTTTCAAAGTATTAATTCAAGACATACTGGAGAAACTATTGTGGATATCTCAATTCTATCACAAGCCATGTTGGTGTTGTTTGTGCTCATGATGTTAGTTTCTCTCACTCTCTCTATATTTTTTTCTGACTATTTTATTTTAAAAAATTATAAAAATTGAAAATTAACAATTTATATTATTTGTATAATTTTTTATAAAATATTTGAAAAATAAAAATCAATATTAATAATAATAAAAATATTAATGACTATTTTATAATATATGTATTTATATAGTGATAGTCAAATTCAAAGCATGTGTTGCAATATACAGAAAATGCTAGTTAACATGAAGAACAACGCATGTTCTAATTTTTATTTTAAAAAAGTACATTATTGAAACTCATCTGTGAAAAACTCATCTGTTGTCACTCTCCTAATCATTTCCATTTTTCAATTACAATTATTTTAGCATAATTTGACTTCTCCTACCTAAGTTTTCTCGCATTTATATATGTAGTTGTTAATCTGTACAGGTACCTTCCTCCTTACACGTCATTCCTCCCATTGAAAGATTCAGAAATTAGTAGTAAGAGGATGAAAAAGACAAGAGGAAAAGTTACTGAAAATTTGATATTCTCTCAACTATCCTATTTAACCATTTTCATCATTCTAGTTTGCATAACTGAGAGGAAAAAATTGAAGGAAGATCCTCTCAATTTCAATGTTTTGAATATTGTTATTGAAGTTATAAGGTTAGATTTCTATTGAGTATCTATTTCTATAAAAAAAATAAAATTTAATTATTCAATACATTTATTAAAATTTTAGTGAGCTCCAAATTAATCTAAAAAATAAAAGGGGAGACTCAATAATGTTGTATTGTATTGAGATTATCATGTTAGTAGTTATTGCATTAATTGAAATCAAAACATCACTAGTTTGACAACTTTACCTAGTGACAGTAGCATATGCATCTTATTTGGTCACATCACCGACATAATGGCATGGTATTTATTAACTATCTTATATTATCCAATAGTACATATCCATAACAGTTGAAAATATTGGACAATTATAATGTATGACTGCATAATATTACATATAGTACAATATTATTAAATAATAATATTCAGTTTGAGACTCAAATTTCAAACATGAATTAATATAGTTTATGTATGTTATAACGTCAAGATGTTTATTTTAATTTGTATAATTAATTAACCCATATTATGTATGTTTTGTATATGAACAGTGCTTATGGGAATGTGGGATTTACTACAGGATACAGTTGTGAAAGACAATTACATCCAGAAGCAAATTGTGAAAATAAGTGGATTGGATTTGTTGGAAAATGGAGTGATGAGGGAAAGATTATTCTTATACTTGTTATGTTGTTTGGAAGACTTAAAAAATTCAATATGGATGGAGGCAAGCCATGGAAACTTCTCTAGCTCATTCATCAACTTCAAAAAATATCAGTAATGGTTTCATTTTCATATGTATTTCTTATAACCAATGTACCACCGAGGCAAATTAATTGTGTGGAATTTAAAGTTCATTCCGTCCGATTCCATGCAATGTAAGCACTTCGAATGATTTATATGTATATGATGGTGATAATGCTATTTAATTAAATATCAGTTTGGATTAAAAAAATTAGGAAAAAATATATATTAAAAGAATCTTATAATACAATGATAAAAAAAGTTTGGACTTTCTGTTTTACAGGACCTAACCACATTAAATGAGATTTGAGATAAAGTGAAGAGTAAGTATATGTTAAAGATGTTAATGAACAAACTGAAGAGTAAGAATGTGTTAAAGATACTGGTGAATAAATTATTCACAAAGAAGTGACTATATAGTTTAAAGATGTCCGAAGTACCTAATTTGCAACGATGTCAATGTTTTCAACAACATAATTATCTATTTGGTGAGGTTTGGGGTCAAGATTGATGACAAAGATAAGACAATAATTGTCAAAGACGAACCCAAAGCCCAGCATGTGGGTGCAATGACCCCACTATAATTACAAATTTATAATCATTATGTGTTCTGGACCGCCCGAACACCTGTCGGACATGTCACTTCCTCATGGCCGATAACAAGCTACTAAGGATTGGTAACGTACTAGGGACTTTATCTGTCCGTCTTATGCGCCGCCTGGCATCCTCTGCTCGACATCTCTCGAGCATAACCGGTCAGCTTATCGCATTGAGGGCTATGTCCATTACGACCCTCCTTGGTTGACACAACGGCTAGTTCCGGGCACCAGCGTTCGGTCTGACCAGGTCAACTCGGATTAGCTATATCCAGTATCCAGGCCCAAATATAGCAACTAATAAGAATCATCCTAAGATCATTATATAAACCCTCATATCTTTGAGGGCAATGTATCACATTCTTTCTTTAAACAACCCTAACATTCATCTTTCTCACCTTAAACACTTCTTTACTTTAGCATCGGAGTGTCTTGCAGGTACACCACCCCCTCCTCATCATCAACATTGCTCGAAGGACCATCATTCTCTCCGACCATCTCCAATTCTGATCAACAATCGAGATCAGTGGCGTCGTCTGTGGGAAACTATCTTCCCCATCTTCATTCATCGCCAGATAACCAGAAGATCAAAGATATTTCAAAACTTCCAACAAGATGGATGAGACCAATGATCAATTCCCTTCCGGAAAGACTGTCCTTTCGCTTGTCCGAAAGATAGACGGGAACGACACTCTCCCTCACCTCAAGGACTTCGTAGACGACAGAGACGGCAGAACCGCCTCCCCAGATTCCGACGAAGCTAACGACCAAGATTTCCTCTTGGATAACCAGAAATCCAGGAATCAAGCAGACGATATCGTCACCATTCATCCCTCGGTACCATTACCGACCAACACGGACCTAGCTTTGGCTGCAATCCTGTCTTCCCTCAATCATACTAACATCTTTATCATCCGATAAGGTCAGTGTATCGAGGCCCTGGAAAAGAACCATCTCCGATCTCCACCTCAGAGGCCAAAGACATACATTTCCCACAACTCATCGCCAAGAAGACCTGCTCAAAATCAAGCTCACCCCGACCGATCTTTTCCGAAAAATAGGGGACACACCCCTCCTCGAAAAAACCGGGGATCTCCTTCACAAAAGAAGATAAGGACTGAATCACATCGCTCTCACGATCGTTCCTCGTCACCCAAACCAAGACAGGAGAGAGACCTTTCTCCCTATCACAGAAGAAACAACCTTTTTTCCTCCCTCTTTCCCGACCAAAGCAATGAAGACGAGCGTCATGGTCCTCTCTGTCGGGCTATCATGAATATCCTTATTCCTTTTGGCCTGGAAAACCCCCCAAGCTCGGACAATATGATGGTACCACCGATCTGAACAAGCATATAGAGAAAATCGACGCCTTGCTTAATTATCAAGGAGTCCAAGGAGCCATCAAGTTCCGTTTATTCCCTACGACCCTGAGAAAAGGGGTCATGGCGTGGTACAAAAGTCTACCCGACTAGTCGTTCACCTCTTGGAAGCACCTGGGAAGATTATTCTCCAGACACTTCTCTACATCCCGACGACACCCTTAGTCGGAAGCCTCCCTAGAGGTCATCATCCAAGGTAAATAAGAATCTCTGCGAGCCTACATCGAGAGGTTCAATAAAGAAGAATCTTTGTGAGCCTACATCAAGAGGTTCGAAAGAGAATTGCGCCCTCGCAGCAATTTCGCGAAGGCCGTAGGCATCAAAACTCTGTGGAAACTGAATGTTTTCCTCCTGAAAGCACGGGCCTACATCCAGTATGAAGAAAATGAGGCCGTTAATTGTACTCGTAACACCCGACATAGAGAAAATGTTAAGAGTTCGAAGAGCGAAGACACCTCGACATCTCATCGAGGATGAGTGAGAAGACGGGAGGATAAACCATGTGACTCTAGAGACCACAAGGGGTCAATTGTAACGCCCTGAATTTAATTAATTATTTAATTAAATTATTAAAGGAATTATTTGTTGGAATTAGACGAAGTTTGAGAATTAATCAGAGTAATTGGATCTGTCAGTATTATTGTAAGAGGCGTGTTTGGATTAATTAAATTAAAGTTGGATTTAATCGGTTAAATTGGAGGAATAATATTATTTATTTATTTTGATATTTTTTTAATTAGATTAAGTTGGAGTGTGAGTAGTGAATATCAAAATGGAGGTGTGAATATAATAAGCCCATTAAGAAAATAATAGTAATTATATTATTATTATTTGACTTATTGGATTAAAAGAAAGTATATGGAATTAGGTTTCGGTGGAAAAATAAGGTTTTGACTTTTGGGAGAATAGATCGTGAAAAAATTGCAGACCAAAGAGGAACGAGGTTTTGACGGAGAAAAGTGAGTCGATCGGTGAATTGTTGAGAAGAGACAAAGATTTGCACTCGACCAGAAAATAGGATGCATCAGGGAATTGAACTTCCTTGAATCCAAGTAAGGGTAGGGTTCTAACTCTATAACTGGGTTTATGATGAATGATATGTGGGGATTAGATTCGTAGAAAATTATCTCGGTTTATCTGTGTGTGATTTATGTTGCAAAACGAGAATTTTATATATTATTGTGTGGAATATTATTATTGTCGAATCGGTCGAGTAAGGGAATTTGTTGCTGCAATATAATTATTAGAAACTGGGATACTGAAACTAATAATTTAATTATGTAAGATTATGAGAAGGGATGGAATCGGTACCAGGAAAACACAGGGAATAAAATAAATATATGTATGTATGTGGGGTGGGGCGACCACCACGTTATAAAGGAAGTGGGACGGAGGGAGGAGGCGTCCGTCTTGATGTGGGGCGACCGCCCTAAGGCTGTAAAGGGAGGAGGCGTCCGTCTTGGTGTGGGGCAAGGGAGGAGGTGTTCGTCTTGGTGTGGGGCCACTCTGTTTATGTTTGTTTCTTAAGGCACGTTAAACTGCAGTACTTCGATTTAGGATATTGAGCAGTTGATGTAGTAACATTGGAAACAAATATATGTAGCAGTTAATTGAATAACATTAAGTGGTTGTGGTATAATTAACAAGTAGCAGAAAACCAGGTGCTGATGCAGGTAAATTGCAGTTGCAGTCTTAGAAGGAAACAACATGAACTAACAGTGACGGAAGTAATTTGGTACTAATAGAATATATTAAGAAAGTTAGCAATTAAATTGCAAAAATAATTAAATGACAGGTTGATAATTTAGCAGTTAGAAAGAAATAGCAGAGCTAACATTTAACTGGTATATTGTATCAGTAACAAATTTTGAAATAATAGTTAGTGGTGCAGTTAAAATAGCAGTATGAAGTGGAAGTTGTTATAGGAAATTAATTAAATTAGTATAATAAAATTTGTAGAAGTTAGTTGATAATGAGTGGTGGTGACAGCGAATAGAAATAATACCGAATTAGCCGAGTTAGTGAATTAAGAGATAACATTAGTTGTCTGGAATTAACCAAAATCTGTCGTAGTAGTTCGTATATATTAGTAGGTAATTGTGGTTGATTTGTTTTATGAAATTATGTGAATACGTCGTGTTGTTGTTTTCTTGTGATATATCAGTGATGTGTATGTTGTTGTACGTTATTGTGGATTTATGTGAAGTTGCAGGATGTTTTGTACTGATATTAATTTTGTTGTGACGCTGTGATGTTGTGATGAGAAGATGAATATGTTGTTGTGATATGTTGTTGAATACGTTGATGACGTTGTAGGTCGTATGACCGGTGTTGATCTAAGTTGATGTCATTGATGCATATCATAAGTTGTTATTGATGTGTGTTGTTGTTGCTGGATTGTTGTGTATTTGTTGTTAAAGTCGAGGTCGCATGGCCTACATTTCATGATTAAGTTGTCCTTGATGGCACCACGTTGAAAGTTGAAGGCTTATGCCTTGGCCTTGATGGCACCACGTTGAAGGCTTATGTCTTGTTAATGCCTCGATAAACTGGAATATGTTTAAGTTGGGAGTTCTGCTCCAAATGGTACCACCTGCATATGCATTGTTATGTCTCATTTAAATTGTGTTGTTGTTAAATGTGACGTGAATTATGTTGTTGTTAACTGTGAAGTGAATTATGTCATTGCTAACAGTGAAGTTGTTTTGTGTTGTTGTTAATTGAGAAGTTGTCGTGATGTGTTAATTGCGATGTGATAATTTTGTATGATTTAATCCTAGCATATTATTTATCATACACTTGTTTATATTGTTGGATATCTCACCCCTTATGCTAATATTTCCCCTACCATGGGAAATGGGCAGGTACTCAAGGATAGCCCTGGAAGTTCGAAGTAGCATTATGAAGTCGTTAGTTGCTGTAAGTTCGAATTGGTGTCACTGCTCTGATATGTAACACTCAGGAGGGATGAACGTTGCTTAATTTGTTGTAGTTGCTAAAATTGATGAAGTTTATGAATAATGTGAATACTTGATCATGTTGAATCTTGAAGTTGGTATAGTTGAATAATTATGCTCAGTGAAGTTAAATAATATTAACAATATTGTGAAATATTTTGAGATTGAATAAAAGATGTATTGTTATTACTGTTGAAGAATTATGATTCTGTAGGTTTAGTTGTTTAATTGACTTAATTGAAAGGTGTTGTTATAAGTTCATCCATGATCTAAGTGTTATGTATCTGTATAGTGGTGACTAAATGCATGTTATTTTGCGGAGAAATTGTGACATCCCTTGTATGATTATCTTTTTCGCACTTTGATTTGAATAATATTCGAGGGGTAGATTTGGGGTGTTACATCAATCGGTCGATTCAGCGACTATACCCCCTCACCACATCTTAGGAACGAATCCTAACCGATTGTGCGAACTCCGAGTTCAAATAGGGCGGACTGTGTTTCCCCCGCCAGACCCCGGCAAAGCCGGGGACCGACAAAAGCAAGTATTGCGGATTCCATCGAAGTCACGGGCACGTGACGGACGACTGCATCCATCTGAAGGATGGAATTGAGATTCTGATCAGAGACTGACATCTCAAGCAATACAAAAAGAAGGAGACTGCAAAGGAGGAAGCTTCCTCGTCTAGCAAGGTCGAGGAAGAAAAGCCTACTGGGGGAGTCTTTTATGCCCATAGCTATGAGTATATCCAGGCCAGAAGAGTTCTTCTTTCTTGACCTCGATACCACTTTGGCGTACTTCGCCACCCACAGTCCATGGGAGTCTTTCCGCACAGCCATGGTCATCTCCGGTGGAGGTTTCACTAAAAACAACATCAGATCAGTCAAGAGGCAGTTTGACGACCTCGTCGAGACAAGCTCGGATCTGGGCGCTACCCTCGACAAAATTAAAGGCAAGTTTCACCCACTGGCCTTTTATAAAGAGGAGCTACCAGGGGGCGCCCCCAATGCAAATATCCCCTTTCTCGTACGCGCCAGGATGGCGAACTTCGACGTAAGAAGTGGGAAAGTGGCGACTCTACATGGAGATATTCAGTCCGCCCAAAGGTGCTTCGAAGCGTCCTCTAAGGGCATGGACTCCATCAAACTCCAGCCACAGACCAAAGGCAGAGTCGATCTCCCTGAAAGTTCGCATAAGCGAGAACCCCTCCCCCGAGTCAATGCCATCGATCTCGACAGCCTCTTGGAACCCGAGGATCTGGAAGAAATAAAGAGGAAGGGCAAAGAACCAATTATCGAAGAGGACTCTCTCGCCCTTAACAGCTTCGAGGGATCCTCTAAGAAGCACACACGACCAATCCCTGATGGTGCATTTGAGCTCGTGCCGCTCGACAGCGATCCCACCAAGGGAGTTCGGATTGGTGCAGATATTCCAGAGCTAGCTCGGGATTAACTAAAAGCATGCTTGAAGGACAATGTTGACCTCTTCGCTTGGAGCGCGACAGAAATGCCCGATCTCGACCCAGAGGTGTATGCCATCACCTGACAATTGATCTGACCCTTAAGATCGTAGCACAACGAAGGCGAAAGAAGTCTCTGGAGTAAACCGAGGCTGCCGAGCAAGCTGTTAGGGACCTTCTAGAGGCTAACTTTATTTCAGAAGCCCAATATACCACATGGTTTTCCAACATTGTACTTGTCAAAAAGAATAATGGAAAACGGCAAATGTGCATTAATTACTCCGATCTTAATAAGGCATGTCCCAAGGACGCCTACCCCTTCCTAACAGCTCCGAGGGATCCTCGAAGCAGCACACGACCAATCCCTGATGGTGAATTTGAGCTTGTGCCGCTCGGCAGCGATCCCACCAAGGGAGTCCGGATTGGTGCAGATATTCCAGAGCTAGCTTGGGATCAACTAAAAGCATGCTTGAAGGATAATGCTGACCTCTTCACTTGGAGCGCGGAAGAAATTCCCGATCTCGACCCAGAGGTGGCATGTCATCACCTAACAATTGATCCGACCCTTAAGATCGTAGCACAGCGAAGGCGAAAGCAATCTCTAGAGTAAACCGAGGCAGCTGAGTAAGCTGTTAGGGACCTTCTAGAGGCTAACTTTATTTCAAAAGCCCAATATACCACATGGTTTTCCAACATTGTACTTGTCAAAAAGAATAATGGAAAATGACAAATGTGCATTGATTACTCCGATCTTAATAAGGCATGTCCCAAGGACGCCTAGCCCTTCCTAACATAGATAAACTCATTGATAATTATGGAGGTTTTAAATTGCTTTTGTTCATGGACGCTTACTCTATGTACAACCAGATACCCATGGCCAAAACGGACAAAAAATACACGACCTTCATGACCGAATCAGGAAATTATTACTACAATGTGATGCTCTTCGGTCTGAAAAATGTCGTTGTAACATACCTACGAATGATAAACAAATTTTTTCAGGGAGAAATCAGGGACATGCTCAAGGTTTACATGGACGGCATGATCGTAAAATCCCAAGAGGAAGTTGATCACGCACTACACCTCAGGAAAGCCTTCGACCAATCCAGGAGTGTCAAAATGAGATTCAATCCCGAAAAATGCACCCTCGGAGTTCGGTCCGAGAATTTCCTCGGTTTCTACCTAACCGAGCGCTGCATAGAGGCTAACCCCGACAAATTCCAAGCATTCTCGGAATTACCCACTCCAAACTCCAAAAAATCCATTCAAACATTAAACGAGATGCCCACCTCGTTATCATGATTCTTCACGAGGTCGACACAACATGCACTCCCATTCTTCAAACTCCTAAGGAAAGAAGATGCGTTCGACTGGACTGAGGAATGCGAACAAGTCCTCCTCCATCTCAAGCGAACAATGTCCCAATCTCCCATACTATCTCGACCAAATAAAGAAGAAATATTATATCTCTATCTGGTTGTAACCCCGAATCTGTCAGCGCGGCCCTCATCAGAGAAACCCCAGAAGGACAAAAATCGATCTATTTCACAAGCAAAGCCCGGCAAGGGCCCGAAATAAGATACCAACAGATCGAAAATATAGCCCTCACACTAATCAACGCAATGAGACGCGTCTTAAATTTTGCCTTTCCTATTTTACGGGGATATATCTTTGAATTTTATGTGCCTTGATTTTGATATGATTTCTGATTTGTATCATAGAAACAATGGTTGAGAGCTATGATAGATTAAGTCCTAATTGTGTATCCCAACATGTGTCCATTTGTAGGGAGGGGGTAGTACGCTTGAGGCCACAAGTTAGTTCTAGTTCAATTGACGCAGAAGTGTTGACTTCATATGGTTGTATGTCTCAGACTTCGAACTTCCGAAGGCATGTATCTCCTAATGACCCTAAATCCCAATATGTTGAACTTACTATTGCTGCTCCAATTCCTTATTATTTTCTAGGAGGTTCTTAGAACACTTCCTTATTTCCTCTCTATGCAAAACATGTTGCTAGGCATGTGTGGAAAGAATAAGTATATTTATTTACTTTTAAGTTACATTAGTTTCACACTAATTGAGTTGTGACTGATGTTGATATATTTATTTTTTTCAAGAGCGTGAAATGATAAAATATGTAAACCATGCCAAGAAGATTTTGAACCTAGAACAAAATGAAGACATATAATTTCAAGAATTGGTTTGTTACTTTGGGACGGTAGGTTTATGCGCCACTAGATATAAAACCATTAACCATGGAATTTTGGCGATTTTTGTGGAGAGATAACGCAAGGAGACATCATATTTCCCCATCCTTCATTGGGAGATACAAATCACCCTTGATGATATTTCATGCCTTATGCATCTTCTGATAAAGGGAAGATTACTAAACCATTCATGAATCAACAGATCCAAGGCACTTGAAATGATGCTGAATGTCAAAGGTGATGACGAGCAGGTTTTGTTCAGATATAATATGCATTAAGGTCATACTTCTTGTACTTGGTTGGCACAACATTATTTGTGGACAAATGCGAAACATATATCTATGTAGTCTACCTGACATGCTTCATCGACTTAGAGCGGATCCACGAGTACAATTTGGGTGTGTGTGCTTATTTTATATGTACTCCAAACTAGATGATGCTTGTATTTGGAAGATATGATAGATGATAGAAAGTTGCACGTTGTTTATGGTAATATATTTGCAACCTTTCGTGTTTACTAATATTTTCATAACACTTGTGTTACACTTGTTACTAATATTTTATCTGAACCATTTTCAAGCATGGATCATCTCACAATTTCCTCGCATATTAGGTTAGGAACCTATGATGGAATACCTTGAGGATTGGCCGTGTGTTCGCGCCTTTTCCCCATATAGAGGTAATCATGTGATTGAGTCGTTTCGGGTGTTTATTTATCATATTATGGAAAATGGTATATGTTTTTTTTACGTATGATGGTTATCGTCAAACGCATCCCTCATACGACATAGCCTTCTACTACCGATGTACTCTCATATGTCTGAGTGGATCATGCGCCAGTTCGGGTTCCTTTAGATTACTCCAAGACTTCCCTTTGTGTCTACTCCTCCAATCCAAGAGTTTGTTGTAGAAATCTTTATACCATATTTGATTATTTCTATAATCATTTGGTACAAGATAAGACACGCAATGTGCTAGCTCCTTATCCATGGGCTTATGCACATGGATACATCCAATAGTTCTATCGAGTACCAAATGTCTCGGAAGCATCACCTACACCAGTTCATTAAGAGATATTGGAAGAAGACATGATAGGGATGACCACACCCAAGACTTGATGTTGATTTTTAGCATATTATGGTGATTGTGAGAGATGTCAATGAGATAAGAGATTTTGCGGAAGGCAATTTTGGTATGGACTCCGTGTAGACCATCTTACTCTATGCATGAAATGTCTTAGGGTAGAGCCGACAGAGGAGAAACGGGGGGAAGTTAGAATACATAATAGTTTATTTTTATTTGTATTTTGGTAACAAATTTATTTTCTAAATAAATTATGTATTATGGTAACGGTTTCGATTAATCGATTAATGTAGTATAGTGTTAATATATCCTTAGTGTAAATGACCTACAAAATATCAATTTGGGACACTTTCTCCCAAGGAAAAAGCACCCAAATTCTTTCTGGGGCTAATTAGAAAATGCATCTATGAAATCACCCTTAAAAGTTTACGCAGATACATCTCCAGACCAATTTTTGATAAATATGGGGTGGATGCTTCACTTGTGAAGCACAAAGTGCTTTCAAAGGTTAATTTGGAAATGCATCTATGATGTATGGAAAGGGAAAATTCGGTTTTTCAGTGTGTTCACCCTCACCCCATGGGATGGATAAAGTAATGCCCCTTATGTTCAACTCATAAGGGCAAGAAAATTATAGAGTCTTGTACCAAAAACATTATAGTTCATATCGGCTAGGCATATAAAAAAGAAAGTTAACACTATCAGATTTTTAATAAATCCAATATGTTTTTGTAGTTTTCTGAATTTTTAAAAATTTTAGTAGTTCATTTTGGATAGGCAAAACAAAAAGAAATTAACACTATCAGATTTTTCGAAAAAAAATTATGCAAATGGACATAGATTTTTTTAAACATCTGATAGTATATTTAAAAAATCCCGATAAAGAATTCATATATTTTTGAAATATCTTATAGTATATTTGAAAATTTCAAAAACAACACTATATGTTGTGTCGCCCAAAGGCCAACGGCCCAATGCTCTTTTCCCTAGCCAAAGGCCAACGGCCCAATGCTCTTTTCCCTAGCCAAAGGCCCGATAACATGAGGCCCATTTATCTAACATGTTGTGTTAGGCACAATGTATAAATACCTTCACAAGGAATTTTCAGGTACACAATCTCTAAGCTTCACTTTCACTACCACTATCTTGAATTCTAAACGAACTTGGACGTTGAAGTGCTAACCATGCATGTACCTCTCCCCCCCCCTGCAATCAGTAGTATAAAAAAGTAACAACGCTGATTCAAAATAAACGGCTCTGGTTCAATAAGCATTGTGATCACAACCTTCAATATACAATGTCACATCATCGTAGTGCTCAAGAAATCTCGCTCAATCGTGATCTCTGCAATCTTCTCTATTTATGGTTCCACAACGAAACACAATCATTTTTAAAATTTAAAAAATCACAAAAGATATTATAGTAAAAACATTCCAATTAGAGAGATATCAAATTTAATTGTAAGGGTTTAAAAATTTGTTTAGTGAGCCCAAGGTCCATTCCCGTACACTCTAGGATTTCAAACTACAACTTTTTAATTTTATTGCATTACTATGTTTGCTTTTTGAAAATTTGACAATCAAACATAACAATTCAAAGGTAATATTTTCACATAAATTAAAAATATGTATAAATGGAAAATAATTAATTTGTTAAAATATCTTTATCGGTATTTATTAAAATTTTAGTGACATCCAAACTAATCTAAAAAATAAAAGGGGAGACTCAATAATGTTGTATTGTATTGAGATTATCATGTTAGTAGTTATTGCATTAGTTGAAATCAAAACATCATTAGTTCGACAACTCTACCTCGTGACAGTAGCATATGCATCTTATTTGGTCACATCACCTACATAATGGCATGGTATTTATTAACTATCTTATATTATCCAATAATACATATCCATAACAGTTGAAAAATGTTGGACAATTATAATGTAATACTGCATAATATTACATATAATACAATATTATTAAATAATAATATTCAGTTTGAGACTCAAATTTCAAACATGAATTAATATAGTTTATGTATGCTATAATGTCAAGATGTTTATTTTAATTTGTATAATAAATTAACCCATATTATGTATGTTTTGTATATGAACAGTGCTTATGGGAATGTGGGATTTAGTACAGGATACAGTTGTGAAAGACAATTACATCCAGAAGCAAATTGTGAAAATAAGTGGATTGAATTTGTTGGAAAATGGAGTGATGAGGGAAAGATTATTCTTATACTTGTTATGTTGTTTGGAAGACTTAAAAAATTCAATATGGATGGAGGCAAGCCATGGAAACTTCTCTAGCTCATTCATCAACTTCAAAAAATATCAGTAATGGTTTCATTTTCATATATATTTCTTATAACCAATGTTCCACCAAGGCAAATTAATTGTGTGGAATTTAAAGTTCATTCCGATTCCATGCAATGTAAGCACTTCGAATGATTTATATGTATATGATGGTGATAATGCTATTTAATTAAATATCAGTTTGGATTAAAAAAATTAGGAAAAAATATATATTAATAGAATCTTATAATACAATGATAAAAAAAAGTTTGAACTTTCTGTTTTACAAGATAAAAAATATATATAAGTGTGGTTACTTATTTCAGACGGCTTGATGTATTGGACCTAACGACATTAAATGAGATTTGAGATAAATTGAAGAGTAAGTATATGATAAAGATGCTAATGAATAAATTGAAGAGTAAGTATGTGTTAAAGATACTCGTGAATAAATTATTCACAAAGAAGTAACTATATAGTTTAAAGATGCACGAAGTATCTAATTTGCAACAACATGTAAATGTTTTCAACAACATAATTATCTATCCGGTAAGGCTTGGGGTTAAGATTGATGACGAAGATAAAACAATAATTTTGTTGTGCTTGTCAAGGACGGAGCCAAAGCCCAGCATGTGGGTGTAATGACCCCACTATAATTACAAATTTATAATTATTATGTGTTCTGGACCGCCCGAACACCTGTCGGGTAAATCACTTCCTCATAGTTGATAACAAGCCACAAAGGATTGGTAACGTACTGGGGGCTTTATTTGCCCGTCTTATGCGCCGCCTAACATCCTCTGCTCGACATATGTCGAGCATAACCGATCAACTTATCGCACTGAGGGCTATGTCCGTTACGACCCTCCTTGGTCGACAAAATGGCTAGTTCCGGGCACCAGCGCTCGGTCTGACCAGGTCAGCTCGGATTAGCTATATCCACGGACCCGCGTATCCAGGCCCAAATATAGCAGCCAATAAGAATCATCCTATGATCATTATATAAACCCTCATATATTTGAGGGCAAGGTATCACATTCTTACTCTAAACAACCCTAACATTCATCTTTCTAACATTAAACACTTGCTTACTTTAGCATCGGAGTGCCTTGCAGGTACACCACCCCCTTATCATCATCAGCATTACTCGAAGGACCATCATTCTCTACGACCATCTCCAATTCTGATCAACAGTCGAGATCTGCATGAGAGATATTGGCTCGTGTGAGAGGGTCGTGTAAGTGTTTTAAAGTATAAGTATAAAAATAGAAATCTCAATTAGGTGTATTTTAAGGATAAGAAAATTTAATAATTTCAAAATATTTGAGAAACAATATATATTTATATTTTAAAATATACTTTTAATGCTAAAATTTCATTTAAACGTTGCCCCCACAAAAGAAAATTTATGGGTCCGTCAGTTACCATGCTCATATGACCACTTGGTAACTACTCCTACCAACAAGACATATATTATTGGTTTTTATGTGATTATTTCTACGAGTTTTATCTCATTCTCGAAGGAGATAAAGCTTAGAGGAAGAAACTAAAGGCGATTGTATGCATGTAAATAGGGAATTTTTATGATCGTGGGCGGAGTATGGGTTGAAATTCGAGCACTTTAAAGCACATTAATATTGATGTCTCAACATAAGAACACAATGTCATGACATGTTATGACATCTAATTATCAATATGAAAGATATGCATAAATAAATTGCAGAATGATAAAGAACACAGATAATTGGTAATCCAGTTTGGTGCAATGTCACCTACTCTAGGGCTACCAAGTTAAGAAGGAAATTCACTTTGATAGTATTAGTTCAAAGACTAAACAATCTCAGTTTACAACATATCGCCTAATCACTACCTTGTACAACTTCAACCTAGAACCATCTAGATATGAGATCCCCCTCTCAGTTTCCACAACCATCTTAGTGATAAAACCAGTCACAAACTCGTGACAAAACCAAAACCAAAATATTACACTTCCAATAAAATAAAACTCAACTCTTTGCTTAAAAGCTCATGAGTGAGAACAATACTTAGTTTTGCTTAACAACTTTTAACTAAGAACACTAACTTGATATACAATCAACTCTTTTCTTAAAAACTCACGAGTGATTGCCAAGCAACAATAAACAATTAGTCTACCATAATGTATCTAAAGATACAAGGGTGACATGCAAAGTACACAAGAGACTCTCAAAACCTAAGACTCTAAACTTTCCCTTTTTTTCAAAATTATGAAAGCCAAATTATATTAGGTTTAGGACTTCAAAATATTCATCCAAATAGTTCTTGATCCACATGTTAAGGGTTGAACCAATTATACAGAAGAATCTCCTTAAATCTTGGAACACAATGTCAAGTTTCCTAAATTATCTCAACAACCAATTTTAGAAACTTATGTACCGTAGAAGATCAAATCAAATGTTTCCGATTAAATCTTCTTGACCTGCGCAAATATATGAGATATATCCAAAAGGAATCTCATAGAATTAAAACAAATCTATCAAGAATAAAATGACATGTACTAATGTTATGGTACAATATGTCACAACATTTATCAGAACATGTGTCTTTAATGTAGACCGACCAACATGTTAGTACATCTCACACTATATCTTGATGTGAATCATATTTTAGCAAAATTATTGTCAATCCTAAAACCATGTATCTAATAATCTCCCCTTTGGAAAATTTTGGCTAAAAAAACCTTAGCACAATCAAACTGGTAAGAGGAATAAAACCACAACTAAACTGGAGAGAGGAGTATGACAACCATAAAACACAAGCCATATTCAAACATTAAACTTTGTACAAACAACAAATAGAAATATATCAGAGATAACATGCAGTTAAAAATATATGAATACCTTTAAAAATTCCAGGAGACATATGTCAAGACATGTGTTATAAAATTACACTAACACAACCCCAAGTTCAGACATGACCAGTACTCCTCTTGTCACACATTCAAGGGAAAAACCCAAATCACAAGAAGACCAAACCTGGCCCTTAATTTAAAACTCAATGTTTTGCATTTAGTGAGTTTTATAAAGATACATCTCCAAACGGGTTTCAATTAAAATAACTTACGCCAGACCTTCCCTCTTCCTTCTTCATTTGTTATACTTTCACAAAACCTTCAAAGAGCTCGTGATCAAGATTTTTGTGCTCCATTTTTCAATCTTTAACACTATTTATACCTTATTGCAATCAACCCCAATACATTTCATACACTTCATTCAAGCTTTCCCACAACAACTCTCAATCGTTAAGTTTCTCATTTCCTTTCTATTTTTAAGTTGTGATGCATGTATTAGTTAAAATATGTTGTTTAAAATAGGCAAAAATACCCTTTTTGGTCCTTTAACTATACCTCGGGGTACATTTTGGTCCCTTTTCTCTAAAAAGTGTCAAAGTGGTCCTTTAATTATTCTAAAAGATCCACATTAGTCCTTTCCGTCCATTTTTTTCAAACGGCGTCATTAGTCCTTTCCGTCCATTTTTTTCAAGGGCGTCAACTTTTGCCTGGGAGGCATCTGACGTGGCACATGTTTGTAGGCGTGGCAGGCATTCATCTTTAAGGTCATTAATATTTTGAAAAATCATTCCAAAATTTCTGATTTAGCCAAGATTCGAACCTAGGCCATCAAGCTTGCAAGTAATACCATGTTACCACTACACCACTTTACAATTGATGTTTATTATTTCAAATCAGTTTTACTAATCGCTTATTTTCAAATGGCTTATTCTCATCATCATTATCTTCTTCACTACAAAATCGAATCCATCCTTCCAATAATACTTGTTCACTCTCAATCCCTATTATATCCTCATCTTCTTCTTCTTCCTTTACTCTTGTTACTTCTTCTCTATTTCTTCATCTTCCAACAACAACAATGTCTACTGCAACAACAACACCATCATCCACGGGAATCTCATTTCGAAACAACAATAACATTGTCTTCCTCAAACATTCTTCTACCCGTTACTACTATCTCCATACATCTTTCTCTCCCACTAATAATCTTCATAAGCCCCCTAATAATCTTCTCAATCTTCTCCTCTTGCTTCCTACTTCCCATTTCAAACCCTAAAAAAACCCTAGAAACTGAAATTGAAATCGAACCTGAAACGGAGATTTCAGCCGCCGTGAAATACGAGACGGAGGTGGATTTGATTGATCTAGGGTTTTTGAGGGGTTCCTGAATTGGCGAAAATGTTTGCTTTGTTGTGAGTTTATCAAATTGAAATTTTAAGTTGAAATTAGAGATCTTAAATTCAGATCTAAACAAGGCAAAAACATTATTTTCTTGTGTTAATTTTTCTGGGATTAACAATTGATACTGTTTTACTCATGGTTCCTTTTACTATATGTGCTTTCACAGGTGACAATGATTTTTTTCATAGCTCCTATGCTTTCATGGTTCCTTTGCCATATTTTTCTGGGTTTGCAGACAGCTTAAGAAGAAGCATTTTGGTTCAATTTTAATTAAATATTTTTTTGTTCATGTTAATTTATAATTTATAATTTGTATTTTGTTATTTTTCTATGTTATAATTATATAAATAATGACATCTCATTCGTTAATATATTTGAAGTGCAACTCATTAAAAAATTAAGTGACATATCAATAATATAAATTCCTCCATATCAATCTGAAGACTAAAAAGAGAGTCACGCCTCCATTATTAATAATGATGGTTCATGCACACAGTATAATAATAACAATGGCCTTATATTAACATTAAATGTAAACGTAATCAAGAATTGTGAGATGGCACAGTGGTAAGTATGTTTCTCTTTCACTAAAATGACTTGGGTTCAAATTTTTGATTTCACAAATAATTTTTAGAACTTTTTTGATCATTTAATGACCTTGGAGATTAATGTTTGCCATGTCATGTGCCACGCGTATGACTGTTATACCCCAAAATTTTCCCTCCCACTTCTCCAAACATTTCACATGTCCATACTCAAGGATTTCACAAGGGTTGACCAGATAAACCCTCTCCTAAGCAATCAATCCAAACTAGGGAATTGCCATTCTCAAGTCAAGATGGACATCCAACATTTCAAGTAGTCATCATACCTCATTATATGCTTCATAGAATCTCCATGTCAAGTTTCAAGCCTTACAAGTCGAGTTTGCTCAGACAATTGCTCAGATGGTTGGAAATCAGTTGTATTGGACAAAAAGTCAATTGTGGTCAACATACAGTCAAACTTCATAATTTTTGGTCCACACCAGTATTTTGAAGTAATATTCATCATTTGATCAAGGGTTGACCATGATTCATCAAGAAAAGTCAAGAATTGATCAAAAGTGAAAGTTTCTAAATTAGGCTTTCTTAGACAAAAGTCAACAGAACTTTGACCAGACATAACTTTCACATACTTTGTCAAAAAAATTTCCACCACAGCTCATTTTGAAGAGAATTCAATTCTCTACAACTTCATGTCTCACAAGCTTGGGCAGAAAATGCTTCATTTGGAAGTTATGGGTCAAAACATTACAGGTCATTTTAGAAGTCAACAAAAAGTCATCTTTTTGCAAAGAAGTGTTCATGAGCATGGAAACTACAATGAATATGAAACCAAAAGGGTTATTTATAAGACATCTTGAGCTTTCTAAAAAGTCATAGAACACCCAAAAATGTTAAAAATTGAGCAAGATACACCTTGTCCAAGTTGAGCATTTTTGAGGAGGTGCACAAAGAGAAATACTTGAGAAAATCAAAAGTTTTCCAAATGGGCCTAACTTTTCTTGATTCAAACATGTTCCTTAGCTGAATTGGAACCTCCAAGCCCAAGGCCATGAATTCATCTTCTTTTTTTTATATTTTGGATTTTTAATCATTTAAAACCAATTTAATTAAAATAAAAGATAGAAATAATCATGATTGGTAATTGATTTAATTGAAATTGGCTCAAAAGAAGAAATATTTGGTTTAATTCCAAATCAAATCTTTTTTCATTGAATGGCATGGAAGTTTCCTACAATTCTTGACCTAATTCCTTACAATATAAATACATGATGATACTACATGCACAAAGGACGAAATTCTGACCAAAAAGAACTTAGCAAGCTTCAAAAAAACCGTGTGTTCCAAGCAACTAGCAGCCATAGTTGTGGATCGATTCAAGCCAAACAAAGGTTGCCAACCAATTCCTTGGTGTTTTCTGAAGCTAGCCAGACCATTCCCACGCAGCCAAACATCCAGAAACGTGAATTCACCATCACGGTTTGCACACTCTTATTTCAAAATCGATTTTAATCATACATGCATATTTAATCCGTTTTTATTGTTTGTTTGTGTTTAGAATGATGTTTGCTAGCTATCTGGATGGTTTGATTTGAGTTTTGATGCAAGAACCGAGTTCCACCATTGTTAGGGTTCTTAAGCTCGAATTAGGGATTCCCAGAATAAGAAAAATTGGACAATTCTAAGGACATATTCATGTTCAGGGGACAATATGCAATCGATCCATGGCTTTACATTTAATTTATATTGCATATTGCTTGAGTTGTGAATTTGCAGGCCCTATAGCTACAGAAGCAGAAACCGTGGCTATAGGTTTGAATATTTGAATGGAGAAGATGACCTCCTACGCGCGTTTTCTGGTCCAATGGTTCCCAGAAACCCTTTCCCTTTGTATTCTTTTTATTTCGTGTTGTTAACAGATAGTCTATTCAGCTCAGATGGCAAGGCAGCGCGTGTTTGTTCAAGAGGACATGGGTTTGAACCCTGTCTTTTTACTTAACATTTTGATATTTCAGGTTTCTAGAAGACTCAACGTCTAGAAGCTCCAGCTTCTGGACTCCTTCAGAGGCAACATGCCCAGAAGCTCCAGCTTCTGGCCCTCATTACCACACGCTACGCCCCAGAAGCTCCAGCTTCTGGGCGCATCTACAGCAGAAAGCCCCAGAAGTGCTTACTTCTGAGCATCTCCAGGCCAAAAAAAGCCCCAGAAATTCCAATTTCTGGGCACCTCCAGCGCAAGAATCCCCATAAGTGTTTACTTCTGGGCATGGTCAGCAAGAGGCTTCCCAGAAGCTCCAGCTTCTGGGAGAGCTTCATCCAGAAGCACTCTGACCCTTTTTCCCTTATTTCTTCCATTTTTCTTCATGTAATTTAATTTCTTTTCAAATATTTTTCTAACACATTAAAAAGTCACATAAAATTATTTCTTTTTGCATTTAGGCCAGAAAAATACTTATTTAATTTTTGACATAAAAAAATTATATTTTTGCATGCATATTTTAATTAATTGTTAATTAATCAGAAAATTGACTTTTAATTATTGTCTCCTTACTTAACCAATCCAGAAAATTCCCAAAAAAAAAATTATTTTCTCCTCTAATTAGGTTTACTAACCCTAAAACGTTTTTCCTAACTGAAAAATCTTTCTCACTTACATATTTTCTATTATTTGTAGTTTGATTATTTTTCTGATTATTATGTATCTGCTTCCAGGTTGTAATGGTTTAGTTTAATTTTCTTGCATCTTTTTTTCAATATTATGTAACTGCTCATGGGATGTAATAGCTTAATTAGGATTTACTTTCCGCACTCCTATATTATGTAACTGCCCCAAAGCCATGTAATAGCGTAGGATTTACTTTCTGCACTTTACTTTCCGCAATTTATTTTCCGCACCCATAAAAACTGCTAGTAATTAGGCGTATATGGCAAGATAAAAACAAACGTAGATCACCTCTAATTTCAAGATAAAATATCTGAACTTGACACACTCTTTTCACACATGCACCCACCTTAGGGTATTCTCTCTCGTTGCCTTTCGAATAAATGGTCAAGTCCCTCGAACGTAGAGGTATCCTAGCACCATTCCCTACAAACATATCATCATAGTCCCTTCGATACAAAGATCATAGTCCCTCGATGATCCTCGATGTTGCCTACAAATACATGATCTAGACCCTCAATTGTTGCCTACGAAAAGTGATGATCGTCCCTTCGAATGTGTTAGGATACTCCTACAAGTTGCCTTCTATGATCATCCAACGTCCCTTCGAATGACCCTTTACATCCAACGAATAAGGTTACCTGCCAACTAATGGTACGGATAGTGCTATTCTAAAGAAAAGTAAAATAACACGGAAACGACCGTTCTGACTAGGTAATAGACTCTTAATTGCTTGCTCTATCAAAACATATTTTCACACCTCACACTTTTACAAAGTTAAAACACTTTTTTCCAAAACAAAAGATTTCTGAACACTCCGTATACATTCCAGCGTGAATCATTACGAAGTCAAAGCGAAATGTCTTTTCAAAAACATTTTCAAATACACACAGAAGGCAAATTTTTAAAGTGAGCTAAAGCGATTAAGAGCCCGTAGATAACTATGGATGGATAGGGTGCTAATACCTTCCCTTTTCATAACCAACTCCCTTACTCAGAATCTAAAACAAAGGTCTTTTCCTGTTCTTTTCACCTTTCCTTAATTGGATAAAAGAAAAGTCGGTGGCGACTCTTGCTATCCGCAACATTTGCGATCAAACGCAAAACAATCCAAAGTTAGTTCTCCGACCGTATTACAATGACCAAGCGCCACATTAGATGCCACACAAGCAAAAGTTGACACTGTTTCAAAAAATTGGACGGAGAGGACAAACGTGGTCCTTTTTGAACAATTAACGGACCAAATTGGCACTTTTTAGAGATAAGGGACCAAAATGTACCCCGAGGTATAGTTAAGGGACCAAAAAGAGTATTTTGCCTTTAAAACATATTAGTTTGTAGTTAAATTCAAAATAGGTACTTATATAGACATGCATTCATATTTGTTGGTGTTTAGGGGATTTTCTACATTTTTTTTTAAATCGCGTGTTTTTACAAGATGCATCTCAAATTTTGCCTTTCCTATTTTACAGGGATGTATCTCTGAATTTTACTTGCCTTGATTTTGATATGATTTATGATTTGTATTATAGAAAAAATGGTTGAGAGCTATGATAGATTAAGTCATAATTGGCTATCCCAACATGTGTCCGTTTGTAGGGAGAGGGAAGTACGCTTGAGGCCACGAGTTAGTTCTAGTTCAATTGACGCAGAAGTGTTGACTTCACATGGCCGCATGTCTCATACTTCGAACTTCTAAAGGTATGTATCTATTGATGACCCTAAATCCCAATATGTTGAACTTGCTATTGCTGCTCCAGTTCCTTATTGTTTTCCAGGAGGTGCTTAGAACACTTCCTTACTTCCTCTCTATGCAAAACATGTTGCTAGGCATGTGTGGAAAGAAGAGGTATATTTATTTACTATTGAGTTACATTAGTTTCACAATAATTGAGTTGTGATTGATGTTGATATATTTAGTTTTTCAAGAGTGTGAAATGATAAAATCTGTAAACCATGCCAAGAAGATTTTGAACCTAGAACAAAATGAAGACGCATGATTTCAAGAAGTGGTTTGTTACTTTGGGATGGAAGGTTTATGCGCCACAAGATTTAAAACCATCAACCATGGAATTTTGGTGATTTTTATGGAGAGATGGCGCAAAGAAACATCATATTTCCACATCCTTCATTGTGAGACGCAAATCACCCTTGACGATATTTCATGCCTTCTGCATTTTCTGATAAAGGAAGATTACTAAACCATTCATGAATCAATAAATCCAAGGCACTTGAAATGATGGTGAATATTGAAGGTGATGACGAGCAGGTTTTGTTCAGATATAATATGCATTAAGGTCATACTTCTTGTACTTGGTTGGAACAACAATATTTATGGACAAATGTGAAACGTATATCTATGTAGTCTGCCTGACATGCTTCATCGACTTAGAGCGGATCCACGAGTACAATTTGGGTGTGTGTGCTTAGTTTATTTGTACTCTAAACTAGGTGATGCTTGTATTTGGAAGATATGATAGATGACAGAAATTTGCATGTTTTTTATGGTAATATATTTGCAACCTTTAGTGTTTACTAATATTTTCATAACACTTGTGTTACACTTGTTACTAATATTTTATCTGAACCGCTTTCAAGCATGGATCATCTCACACTTTCCTCGGATATTTGGTTAGGAATCTATGATGGAATACTTTGTGGATTGGCCGAGTGTTCGCACCTTTTCCCCATATAGAGGGAATCATGTGATTGAGTCGTTCCGGGTGTTTATTTATCATACTATGGTAGATGGTATATGTTTTTTTATGTATGATGGTCATCGTCAAACGCGTCCCTCATACGACATAGCCTTCTACTAATGATGGTTGGATTGTGAGTCGCGCCTAATGTATTCTCATATGTTTGAGCAGGTCATGCGCCAGTTCGGGTTCCTTTAGATTACTCAAGACTTCCCTCTGTGTCTACTCCTTGAATCCAAGAGTTTGTTGCAGAGATCTTGATACCATATTTGATTATTTTTATAATCATTTGGTACCATATGAGACATGCAATGTGCTAGCTCCTTATCCATGGGTTTATGCACATGGATACATCCAATAGTTCTACCGAGTACCATATGTCTCGAAAGCATCACCTACACCAGTTCATTAAGAGATATTGGAAGAAGACGGGCTAGGGATGACCACACCCAGGACTTGATGTTGATTTTTAGCATATTATGGTGATTGTGAGAGATGTCAATGAGATAAGAGATTTTGCGGAAGGCAATTTTGGTATGGACTCCATATAGACCATCTTACTCTAGGCACGAAATGCCTTAGGGTACAGCCGACAGAGGAGAAACGGGGGGAGTTAGAATGCATAATAGTTTATTTTAGGGTTAAATATGTTTTTAGTCCCTATAAATATGCCAGCCTTCAATTTTGGTCCCTCTAAAATTTTCCTTCGAATAATGGTCCTCACAAACTTTTTTTCATGCAGTTTTAGTCCTTGTTATTTTCTAAAAATTTTAAAACGGTTTAATTACCCTTTAATTACCCTTCAATTGTTAAGTTTTTTAATAAGTTTTTTTCCATGTGTGTATAAAATACTATACAATATTTATTTACTAAATTTTAGAATTTTTTATAATAAGAAGAATTAAATATGAATTTTTTAAATTTCAAAAGATATTGATAAAAAAAATGAAAATCTCGACTTAGAAATCAAATTTTGAGTTTCTTTTTTTTTTTCGAGGAACTTTTTATAACGTTCTACACACGTTTGTAAAATCATCATTCAAAATTACACATCGGTTTAACAGCAAAGACTAAAACTACGTGCATAATAATTTTGCGAGGACCATTATTCGAATGAAAATTTTAGAGGGACCAAAATTGCAGGGTCGCATATTTATAGGGGCTAAAAACATATTTAACCCTTGTTTTTATTTGTATTTTGGTAACAAATTTATTTTCTAAATAAATTATGTATCGTGGTAACGTTTTCGATTAATCGATTAATGTAGTATGATGTTAATATATCCTTAGTGTAAATGACCTAAAAAATATCAATTTGGGACACTTTCTCCCATGGAAAAAAACACCCAAATGCTTTATGGGGTTAATTAGAAAATGCATCTACAAAATCACTATAACACAGTGGGAGAACTGACTTGTTTGTTTTGCGTTTTATCGCAAATGTTGCGGATAGCAAGAGTCACCACTGAATTTTCTTTTATCCAATTAAGGGAAGGAGAAAAGAACAGGAAAAGACCTTCGTTAGATTATGAGTACGGGAGGAAGTTATGAAAAGGGAAGGTGTTAGCACCCTTTCTATCCGTAGTTATCTACGGGCTCTTAATTACTTAGCTCACTTTATAAATTTCTTTGTGTGTGTGTGTTTGAAAATGTTTTGAAAAGGCATTTCACTTTGACTTCGTAATGATTCACGCTGGAATGTATACGAAGTGTTTGGAAATGTTTTGTTTTGGAAATGAACTTTGTAATGATTCACGCTGGAATGTATACAAAGTGTTTTGAAAAGGTTTTGAAAAGAAGTGTGAGGTGTAAAGAGCATTTTGATTGAGCAAGCAAAAGAGACTTATTTTACCCACTCAGAACGGTCATTTCCGTGTTATTTTGCTTTCCTTTAGGGTAGCGCTATCCATGCCATTAGTTGATAGGTAACTTTATCCGTTGGATGTAAAAGGGACATTCGAGGGGACATCAGATAGTCATTGAAGACAACTTGTAGGGATACCTTAGCATATTCGTAGGGACGATCATCATTTTTCGTAGGCAACAATCGAGGGACAAGATCATGTATTTGTAGGCAACATCGAGGGTTATCAAAAGGGACTATGATCTTTTAATTCGAAGAGACTATGATGATATGTTTGTAAGAGTCTTAGCTAAGATATCCCTATGTTCGAGGGACATGACCATTATTCAGAAAGCAACAAGAGAGGATACCCTAAGGTGGGTGCATGTGTGAAGAGTGTGTTGTATTCAGATATTTATCTTGTGATTATTAGTGATATATATTGATTAAGTTAATCTTGCCACACACGCCTAATTACTAGCAGTTAATAGGTGCAGAAAGTAAATTGCGGAAATGTAAAGTGCGGAAAGTAAAGGTCATACGCTATTACATGGCTTTGGGGCATATACATAATATAGGACTGCAGAAAGTAAAGGCAGAAATATAAAGTGCGGAAAGTAAATCATACGCTATTACATGATAAAGAATTTGCAACCTATACAACCTTTCTAGAATTTAAATGCGGAATAATAAATAAACAATTAGAATAATGAGAAAATGTTAGTGAAAAATGTTTTGGAAATTAGTAGAAAAAGAGTTTTAGGTTAGCAACCCTAATTACTAAAAAATATCTTTTTTGGAGTTTTTTGTGATTGATTTTAATGGAAAAAAAACCTAATTCTGATTAATGATTTAAATGAAAAGAAAATGTTGTTTTGTGAAAAATTAAATAAAGGTTTTTTGAACCTAAATCTTAAAGTTAGACATTTTTTAGAGTTTTTTAGAAAATAGTTTAAAAGAAAATAAATTAGTTAGAAGAAAAATAAATAAAAAAAGATTTCCGTTAGAACTTCTGACGAAAGTTCCCTCCAGAACTTCTGGAAACCTGTTTTCTAGAGCTTCTGGAGGCTGGCACGGAAGTTCCTTCCTTCTGGAGCCTGGCACAGAAGTTCCTTCTAGAACTTCTGGAAACCTGTTTTCCAGAACTTCTGGGTGCCTGTGTTGGTGCTCCTTCTGGAACTTCTGGTGATGTTCCTTCTGGAACTTCAGGGATTGCTCCTTCTGGAACTTCTGGGATGTTCCTTCTGAAACTTCTGGTGATGTTCCTTCTGGAACTTCTGGGAAGCCAGCCGCTTGACCTGCAGTCAAATACGCCAGAGGGAAGCTTCGGTCATCTTCTCTGGTTGCTTCCAAGATCAAACCTGCAGAAATAATGAAAATAAACGCAAACAAAGGGACCATACCCCTCCCCTCTAAATCGAGGGTTGCGAGTTCAATGGTGACCATGGTTTGGTCTGAATCAGCCTGAAAATAAGGATACGACGAAGCAGTAGCATCGTGCCCTAACAATGGTGTATCATGATTCCTGCGTAAAAACTCATGCACGATGGGTCTAAACAATCACAAACATCAATATAAGCATGAATATGTAAATCGAATCAGTTTAAACAGCATGGATTGAGAGTTTGAATTTCATGATTTTTACCAAACTGGTGCAACTTGGTTGGCACGTTCTGGGCATAATATGGCTTGTGTAAGGCTTGGGATTGCCTCCTGGAAACCTCAGGAAGATGATGGAATGCTTGAAATGCCTTGGGAACGGCTAGAGGATGTAGTTCGTGTTTGCCCTGAAACTTGAAAAGTGAGAGAAGTTTGTGTAGGGTTTTCTATTACAGCCAATCCTCTCCTTGTGGTCTGATCTTATTATGTATTTATATGAGTGTGCATTAGGTTAAGCATTATTGGAAAATATATTGCCTTGAATAGGAGAATATTTGATTTGGAATTTCCATCAAATCTTGCCTTTTTTGAATAAATTTCCATCAAGTCTCTTGCCAATCTCCATTATTTCGAAATAATCTGATCATTTGGCTTGCTTGGACCTCAAGAATGAGAGAAAATCAATCTTGTATTTAAAATTAGATTTTATATCTTTTTATTTTGATTAAATTGGTTTTAAATGAATAAAAATCCAAAATAAATAAAAAATAAAAGATAAAAACGTGGCCTTGGGCTTGGAGGTTCCAATTCAGATGAGAAACAAGTTTGAACCAAGAAAAGTTTGGCCCATTTAGAAAAAATTTGATTTTTTCAAGTATTTCTCTTTATGCACCTCCTCAAAAATGCTCAACTTGCACAACTTATATCTTACTCAATTTTTAACGTTTTTGGGTGTTCCTTGACTTTTTAGAAATCTCAAGATGTCCTATAAACATAACTTTTGGTTTCATCTTCATTGAATTTTCCATGTTCATGAGAACTTCTTTGCAAAAAGATGACTTTTGGTTGACTTTTAAAAGGACTTGTAATGTTTTGATCCATAACTTCCAACTGAAGCATTTCTAGCCAAAGCTTGTGAGACATGAAGTTGTAGAGAATTGAATTCCCTTTAAAATGAGCCTTTGTGGAAAAATTTCTGATAAAGTATGTGAAAGTTATGCCTGGTCAAAGTTCTGTTGACTTTTTTCCGAAAAACCCTAATTTAGAAACTTTGACTTTTGATCAGATCTTAACTTTCCTTGATGAATCATGATCAACCCTTGATCAAATTATGAATATCACTTGAAAATATTGATGTTGACCAAAAATTATGAAGTTTGACTGCATGTTGACCATAGTTGACTTTTTCTCTAATATAGTTGATTTTCAACCATCTGAGCAATTTTGACTTGTAAGGCTTGAAACTTGACATGGTGATCTCTTGAAGCATATAATGAGGTATGATGACCACTTAAAGCACTGGAAATTCATCTTAACTTGAGAGGAGCAGAACCCTAGCTTGGATGAATTGCTTAGAAGAGGGTTTGTCTGGTCAACCCTTGTGAAATCCTTGAGTATGGAGTTATGGATTGTCTTGCGAAGTAAGAGGGCAAATTTTGGGGTATAACAATTACCCTTAAAATTTTACGCAGATACATCTCCAAACCAATTTTTGATAAATATGGGGTGGATGCTACACTTGTGAAGCACAAAGTGCTTTCAAAGGTTAATCTGGAGATGCATCTCTGTTATTTTTCTTGGGTGATTCTGTAGACGCTTCTCTGAACCAGTTTTTTACAAATATTGGATGGATGACTCACTTATGATGTGTTGTGTGTATTTTATGTACATCCGGAGATGCATCTCCGAAATATGGAAAGGGAAAATTCTATTTTTCAGTGTGTTCACCCTCACCCCATGGGATGGATAAAGTAATGCCCTTCAACTCCTAAGGGCAAGAAAATTATAGAGTCTTGTATCAAAAACATTATGGACCTGATGCCCAATTTACCCACTCATATCTTGGTGATGAGATTTTTACCTATCACCCCACACTTAAACTTGACAACCCCGCCCCCTGTTTTCCATAATACCTAAAACCCTTGTTAAAATTTAACATAAGAGAGCGGAAGAAAAATCTGATTATGAAATTGAAAAATCCAGTATAACTAGAAAAACAATGTAGTGTTCTAAAAATTCAGTATGCATTTTATTGGTTTTTAAAAATGGTGGGTGGAAAATCTTGTCGATTTTTTTAAAAATATCTGGTAGTTCATATCGGCTAGGCATATAAAAAAGAAAGTTAACACTATCAAAATTTTAATAAATCCAATATGTTTTTGTAGTTTTTCGAATTCTTTAAAATTTTAGTAGTTCATTTTGGATAGGCAAAACAAAAAGAAATAAACACTATCATATTTTTTCGAAAAAAATAATGTAAATGGACATTTTTTTTTTAAACATCTGAAAGTATATTTAAAAAATCTAATAAAAAATTCCTAGATTTTTGAAATATCTTATAGTATATTTGAAAATTTCAAAAACAACACTATATGTTGTGTCGACCAAAGGCTAGCGGCCCAATGCTCTTTTCCCTAGCCAAAGGCCCAATTACATGAGGCTCATTTATCTAACATGTTGTGTTAGGAACAATGTATAAATACCTTCACAAGGAATTTTCAAGTACACAATCTCTAAACTTCACTTTCCTTACCACTATCTTGAATTCTAAACGGACTTGGACGTTGAAGTGCTAACCATGCATGTACCTCCCCCCCTCGCAATCAGTAGTATAAAAAAGTAACAACGTTGATTCAAAATAAATGGCTTTGGTTCAATAAGCATTGTGATCACATTGTCATCGCCCCGCACCGAGAAGGAAGTCAGAGGTTTCTTGGGACGATTGAACTATATTGTCAGATTCATTGCGCATCTAACTGCTACCTGTGAACCAATCTTCAAGTTACTGAAGAAAGATCAAGTAGTGGAATGGAACGACGATTGCCTGATCGCTTTTGACAAAATCAAGGAGTACCTACAAAATCCTCATATCTTGATACCTCCTGCCGAAGGAAGACCTCTTATCACGTACCTAACAGTGCTAGAGAACTCAATGGGGTGTGTTGGGGCAACATGACGAGTCTGGTCGAAAAGAGTATGCAATATACTACCTTAGCAAAAAGTTTACCGACTTTGAAACAAGATACTCACAGCTCGAGAAAACTTGCAGCGCTTTGGCTTGGGGGCTGCTCGCCGACTAAGACAATATATGTTGACTCACACTACCTTGTTGATCTCCAAGATGGATCCGATAAAATACATATTCGAGAAACCAGCTTTCTCCGGAAGAATAGCAAGATGGCAAATGATCTTGACTGAATACGACATCCAATATACTTCTCAATAAGCGATCAAAGGAAGTGTAGTAGCCGATCACCTGGCTCATCAAGCCGTAGATGACTATCAGTCTATGCAGTTCGAATTTCCAGACGAAGATGTTTTGTTAGTTACTGATTGAAGAACCAGGCCCAGATGAAGGACCTGAACAAGGATCCCGATGGACTATGGTATTTGATGGTGCCTCAAACTCACTTGGCAATGGCATTGGCGCCATCATTACATCTCCTACAGGCGGACATACGCCTTTCACTGCCAGATTATATTTCAGTTGCACTAACAACATGGCCGAATACGAAGCGTGTGCATCATGGGTATTAAAGCTGCTATTGACTTAAGAATCAAATTCTTGCAAGTGTATGGAGACTCAACTTTAGTGATCAGTCAGATTAAAGGAGATTGGGATACGAAGCATCCGAATCTCATTCCATATCGAGAGCATGTTCTAAGTATGATCCCCTACTTCGAAGAGATCACTTTCAATCATATTCCACGAGAAGAGAATCAGTTGGCAGACGCATTAGCTACTATGTCATCTATGTTCAAGGTCAGATGGGATAACGAGGCTCCCCAAATTATCATCGATAAGTTTGACGAACCAGCATACTGTTATGAACTTGATACAGAAGAGAAGCCCTGGTTCTACGAAGTGAAGAGGTATCACGAGACTCAGGAATATCCCGCAGGGGCATCTGTCAATGATAAGAAATTCTTAAGAAGATTTGCATCCAAATTCTTTCTTAGCAAGGGCATCTTATACAAACGCAACCACGACTTGTGCTTACTCCACTGTGTAGATCAGAAAACTGCAGAACGTATCATGGAAGAGTTACATGAAGGCGCATTTGGTTCCCACTCCAGTGGACATATGATGGCAAAGAAGATTCTGAGAACAAGTTACTATTGGTCCACCATAGAAGCTGATTGTCACCGCTATGCTCGGTCTTGTCACAAATGCCAGATATACGCAGACAAAGTGCATGTACCTCCAGTACCATTGAATGTTCTGACCGATCCTTGGCCTTTCGCAATGTGGGGCATTGACATGATCGGAGAGATCAAGCCTACCGCTTCCAACGGACATCGTTTCATCCTTGTGGCAATTGATTATTTCACCAAATGGGTGGAAGCAACCTCGTTCGCATCTGTTACCAAGAATGTTGTGGCTCGATTCATCAAGCATAATCTTATCTGTCGGTATGGCACTCCCGAAAGGATTATCACAGATAACGGTTCTAACCTCAACAACAAAATGATCACTGAACTCTGCACACAGTTCAGGATCAAGCATCACAACTCTTCTCCATATCGGCCAAAGATGAATGGCGCGGTGGAAGCCACCAACAAGAATATCAAGAAGATCATACAAAAGATGACAGTGACTTACAAGGATTAGCACGAGATGTTGCCATTTGCTCTCCCTAGTTATCGCACTACAGTACGGACATCTACACGGGCAACCCAATTCTCTCTCGTATACGGTATGGAAGCAGTCCTGCCAATCTAGGTTCAGATACCCTCAACCAGAGTCCTCCAAGACGCAGAGTTAGACGAAGACGAATGGGTCCAGATCTGCCTCGACCAGATTAACTTGATCGACGAGAAACGGCTCGCATCCATTTTCCATGGACAAATCTATCAGAAACGAATGATCAGAGCATTCAACAAGAAAGTCAAGCACCGAGTTTACCAAGTCGGTGATCTAGTAGTCAAGCGCATCATCCTTCCACAAGGTGATCCCAGGGGCAAATGGACTCCCACCTACGAGGGACCATTTGTAGTCAAAACAGTATTTTCCGGCGGTGCTATGATACTTAGCACCATGGATGGCGAAGACTTCCCACACCCTGTGAACGCATACATAGTCAAAAAATACTACGCATGAATGAGACCCGCTAGGTCGACTGGCCTAGGCAAAAATAAGGGCATCCTGGCGAACCAAAGAGGTTCAGGAAAAAGTTAAGGATATATATAACATGTACACCCGGCAAGTCGAAAACCTACAAAGGCGGCTTGGGCAAAAAAAGGGTATCCCGATAGACTGAAAACCCGAAAGGGCGGTCTAGGCAAAAGTTAGGGATTTAAGCGTGCAACTATGTCTCACCCAGATCATCCACCTACAGACTACTATCAGCATTCAAGATTCAAATGGCGAAAATCAATTCACTCACTTTCTACTGACCGCAAGGAGATGAGATAGTCGGAATATATGAGCACTAGCATAGTTGAAACTCGACGAGATTGTTTCCTCATAGCTTTTACTTTAATTGTATACAAACTGCTTGGCCATACGCCACCTTTCCAAATTAATGCAAATTCTCTCCTTTTACAGTGTTGTTTTTTGCATAAAGTCCAATGATTGCTTTGAATGATTATTTGCATTTGACAATAAACATCTGTTCACAAACATGCGAAAAGCGAACATACGAAAGTAATTACTACAAGTCCTAGGAATTGAGATGACGACTAAAGTCACCAATGCATTCCCCGCAGGTTAATTTCGCAAGAGTACAATCCCCATAGAGTCGTCGAGCTTCCTCCGACAAGTCTCCTAGCAGTAACAGTTCATCTCGCGTACGCAGAGGTATTTATCCCCAGCATAATATCTCTTAACGATCGATATTCCCCGACAGCAGCAGTATCCCGACTTGAAACTTGGTCAGATAGTGCATCGGAGGAAACCTACATCACTCATCTTCCCCCAGCCAGAGGTTTCAACAAACTTCAGATTCATCACCTCAAAGGAATCTTCGAGCCTCGTCTCCCAGCAACAATCCGATATTCCCCAACAAGATCTATGCACAAGATCCCCCGCGGAGTATCTCCCAATGATCATTCTTTCTAACAGCAACAATGTCTCGACTCGAAACTTGGTCAGATAGAGCATCAGAGGAACCAAAGACATCTCTTTCTCCTCCAAAACGGGGTTTTCAATAATTTCATCCCCAAGCGGAAGTCAAAATCTCCATTAGAACGTTCACATCTTCTTCAAGATGGATATGTTTTGAAATACCACAACATCTACATTCATACATTATTCATGAAAATCATAACATGTGCATATATCATTCATACACATTGTCATATGCTCGCATGCATCATAATCTGCATAAAACTAACTATATTCCGCCAAGGTTTTCTTTTCCCCAGCAGGTAAAAGATACGTTTCAAAAAAAGGTCAAGGATTAATACCCGAAGCAAGACGGGTGTTATACCCCAAAATTCGCCCTCTTCATTTTATTAATAAATAATTGGCTAACACTTAATCAATAGGTGCATTGCATACATATCATTCATGTATTAACCATGGGTTCGAGATTTTCTAAATCGTATGAACTTGTACAGTTCTGAAGAAGAGGTTTGGTTCCAGAAGCTGAATATCTGAGGTTCTGTTATTTCAAGTGTCATTTCAATACGCAAGATATGTGTGTCCAGAAGCTTCTGATTATTATCTCGCGAGTTGAGGTTTTGGTGTTTTGATCGCCTATCAGATGGATATTGATTACAGTTTCGAGCTACAGTGTGTTGTGGACGAATATTTGAGCCCAAACTGATTCTATGGTCTTCTATGAGTGGTGAAGTGTCAGTATACGACTTATCGATCCGCGCGATTCATCAGAAAATCAAGAACGGACGGATAAAATGATATTTGAGTGCATGTATCAAAAAGTCAACAAAAGTCAAAGTTTGACCGAGTGAAATTTCGGGTCGAAATTATGGTCAAAAGTCGACGTTTGAGAAAATATGATCATTTGTTGAGAAAGATCGGAAGAATCGGGTGAAAACAAGGTTTCTTGCAATTTAAGTAACTTTAAACTTAGAAAAAAATTTCTATGTTTTAAGTACTTTATGTTCACGAGGCTATGTTGTCGACTCTCTATCTCACTCGTTTGTGGTCGAAATTTCACAAATGAGCAGTCATTAGAAAGAGCGCATTTCGTACTTCGAACTTGTCCTTGTGAAGATTTTTCCAAAAACGCCCGGATTTCGAGTTATGAGATTCCGAAGTTTAAAGTTCACAACTTTTGAAGTTTACACTTAGTAAAATTTTAAGTGTTTTGAACATGTTCAAGTGCTCGACTTCGGAGGTATTTTACACGTGTTTTGAGGCGTCGATTCGAGTTGAGTTCAAAATCAAAGTTGTTCATTTAGCGGCAATCTATAACTTTGCTGAAGAAATCGAATACATTCGGGAATCAGATCAAAAATTACGGAGCTTGGAAGTTACGGTTTATCATTTCTCAAAAATTCAACACTTAGAAATATTTTGAAGTGTTTGTTTCTATGCTCAAGCTGACAGTTTCGGGTTCGATTTTATCATAGTTATCGGCTCCGAATTAAAAAGTGTTCAACTGCAAAGTTGTTCATCTCACGGCAATATATAACTGTTAGTGTTTTAAGTTGGCATCAATTTTGGTAAAACTAGGCTTTAGAAATGTCTTGATAGATGTCATGACATTCAGAGATTGAAGATAAATCCTCTTGGACAAGGATGGTAAAAGTACAACTCGTAGGGAAGCTAAAGCAGGCTGGAAATTGCAGAAAATTGATGTCATAAAGATGTTATGACATTCATGTGACATTCTGCGAGAATCGCTTTTCGTGAAGTTTGTTGAGCATTTTATTTATGTTTTTCTCGTTATTAGAAAGCATGCTCACGTGGCTGCTAGGTTAATCTTAATTAAACCTAAATTGGTTGTTGAACAAACCATGTTTTAGGAGAGAATTAAGTAAACCCTAGCTATCTTTATGGAAGCCCAAAAAGATTCGGATCGCTATATAAAGAATTCAACCCTTACTCTACTGACCACACCTCTGATTCCATTGAAGACATTGAAGGCTTTTGTTTGTGTCCGTTAAGGTTAGTAATTGGTATTGTGTAATTCTAGTTTCTCTTGTGAGCCAAGCAACTATCAATTGATAAGTGCATTGGACTAGGATTTGTTGTAAGGGTAGTTTATCACCAAAGCTTTAAAGCACGAGTGTTTGTCTCTTGATTAAAGCTTTGAAGCAAGATTAAGATATTTTATTGAAGTGTGTCTTCACAATTCAATTAGTCAATAGGTTGATATCACTGCGGTGATTGAGGGGAGTGAGTAGGAACTCGGATCTAAGTAGGACTTAGGTTGAAGTGTCACCGGTAGGGATTAAGTGAGGAGTTGTAAACGGGTGAGTTTAACTCGAATTGATACTACTAATAGTGAATTTCCTCCCCGGCTTGGTAGCCTCCGTAGTTTGTTAGAACCGAACCGGGTGAACAATTTATTGCGTTATTTATCGCTTTCTATATTTATCGTGTGAATTGTCAAAGCAGTCGACATCGTGTCATAACATTCTCGTGACATTAAGTATCCTGCTGTGAATTTCAATTGGTATCGAGCGGGCACCCCTTGTTATTTCGGTGAGATCTAGGGATAATAGTTTCGGCGTAATGGATAAAGAAGGAGGATTTGGAGGAAGACCACCTATTATGGATGGGTCTAATTATGATTCTTGGAAGCCTCGTATGGTTGCCTTCTTAAGATCGGGATATCAAGGCTTGGAGAGCTGCGATAAAGGATGGAAACATCCAACCAAGGTTGAGAAAGATGGGACTACTTGTCTTGAAACACGAGGAGGAATGGAGCAAAGAGGAAGAAGAGTTAGCTCTAGGAAACTCTAAGGCATTGAATGCTCTGCTCAATGGCATTGATGAAACATATTCAGACTGGTCCATCAATGTGAGCGCCAAGGATGTTTGGGACACTCTCGAACTACTCATGAGGGACATCCAAGGTGAAGATGTCAAGATCAGATGCTCACTACCAAATTTGAGAATTTGAAGATGAAGGAAGATGAGATCATTCATGAATTTCACATGAATATTCGAAATTGCCAATGCCTCGGGAGCACTTGGTGAAAAGATGTCGAGGAGAAATTGGTGAGGAAGATTCTCGGATCCCGCCTAAAGATTTGCAATGAAAGTAACGCAATAGAAGAGGCACAGGACATCAAGACCACGAAAGTTGAAGAACTTATTGGATCCCTTATGACTTTTGAGATGGGAATCGGTGAAACTGCTGATGTGAAGAATAAAAGCATAGCTCTTGTATCAAATTCAAGAAGGATGCAAGGTAGAAGATGAGGAGAAGATATCCGAATCTATAGCTATGCTTGGAAGACAGTTCAACAAGCTTATCAAGAGGATTGATCCAAAGTCAAGGTCAAATGTCAAGGACATTGCATCGACATCGAGATCGTATGACTCCAGAAGATCCAAGTCAAGACAAAGGAAGTCAAAGCGAGGAGTCCAATGTCATGAATGTGAAGGATATGGACATATTAGAGTGAATGTCCCACCTTTCTTAAGAAACAAAAGAAAGGAATGGTCACACTTGTCCGATGGTGATTCGGAAGTGAATCGAGGAAGAAGGTGCCAAACTTGTCACCGCACTCACCGGAGTGTACAATTCGATATGGATTCTAGTGATGAGGAAGTAACCTTTGAAGAGCTTCTTTGAGACCTCTGAAGTCGTGTGAAAAATGGTGAAGTGTGTCGCAGAATGAGGAAAGAAAAAGGCGATTGAGAAGTTGGAAGCGAGAATGTGAAGCTAGAGGTGAGAAAAGGAAAACACAACCACTATAAAACTCCTCAAAGGATATTGTCATGTTGAACTCCAAACTTGATCGATGTCTAAATCATCAAAATGTTGACATCCGTATCGAAAAGTTGGATGAAATTCTTGACTTGGACAAAATGCGGAAATAAGCATGGTTTAGGATATGTGGTGAAAAGAAACCATTGGTGACATCAAGGAGAACGACATGGGAGAACAATGTCAAAACAATTGTTACAACACAAAACAGATATGTGTCCGGAGCAGGTATGTGGTGCAAAGAGATTTGCTAATAACCGGAGAGGAACAAACCAGGAAGTCAAAGGCAAAGAGGATGTCATACCACAAAACAGAAATAGGTCCGCTCGGGATATGTGAAGGCTAAGAAATTTGTTGATCACAAAGGAAAAACACCTAATGAACCAATGTCAAAGAGATGTCACAACATTGGGTTCAACATCAAAATCATAGAAACACGAACCAAAAGTTTCAAAGATGGAGATGTTATTATTGTGGAAGGTTTGGTCACATAAAGTCCACTATAGGCTACATGGGTATCCTAATCAAGTTCCATATGTGAAGCCTAAGTCCAACAAGGCATCATACACTCACCGTGGAAGAAGAAGAAGACTACAACGATAGCACGGACTTCTCTTAAAGTATCTTCCAAGGAAGATTGGTATTTTGACGATGGATGTTCAAGCATATGGAGAGAAATCTTCTCAATGATGTTAAGTCTCATTCTACCACTTTGTTACCTTTGGAGATGGAGCTAAAGGAGAAATCAAAGGTGTTGGAAACTCAAATTGGTGCAGGTTCCAAACCCGGTGAGTCTTCTGGTAAAAGGTTTGTTGCAAATCTCATTAGCATAAGTCGACTATGTGATATGGGATTCACTGTCAACGTCACTAAGACCGAATGTCTTGTGATCAATGATGAACAAGCGGTGATTATGAGAGAGTCGGATCAAGGGACAACTGCTACTTGTGGGAATCGAGAACCCCACTCGCCATCGTGGGCTCTACAGACAAGATGAAGAGAAAGTGAAGTTGGAGCAACAAGACGATCGGCCACACCTCGGAGGAATGAAAAGGATCGGTTCCATAGAGAGTCAGAAGATTACCAAGAATTCACATGGGAAAAGGGAAAATCTGTGGTAATTGTCAGGCTGGACAGGAAATCAGAATGTCACACTCAATGTCCAGACATTTGATCACTCCTGAAGTACTAAAGCAAAGCACTAGGTTACGGCATGAAAGGTTGACCAAGTGTCTTCTTGTCAAATGTTGCGGAGAAAAGTATTGGATGAAATCCTCATTGTCGAGGAGGAAATAGCATGGTGGCTTCAATCCATGGTAATCACTTGGTATCTGAAGAAGTCTCAGACACAATGATGGATGACTCAACACTTCTTTCACAGAACAAGTGTGCAAAGAATTGTGTCAAGAAGCTTGGAATGAAGAATGGCAGCCACACTAGGACTATTACCCTTCCACATTTGAAGGTGTCCAAAAGAACAAGTGGAAAAGGGGTTGATCAAAGCTTGTGTAAAAGTTTACATTGGATGTGTCCCTTGAGAAGTAATCTCATTCCTTGGATCAGCAAGAAGCAGAACTATGTGGTCCTATACAATGTTGAAGCTGAACTCACAATAGTTGATAGCAATTGTTCTAGGGTGGTCTAGATGAAGCAGATACTGATTGAGTACAATGTCATACAGGATGTCATGACATTGAACTGTGACATTGCACCTGAGGCCAGTCAATTTAAGACCTTAAGGGACAAATTGGGTATTTGTCAATATGAGGAATTGTAGCAATTAACGGGGTATGACAAGGGATGAAAGGGATTGTTTATTTCAATTACTTATAAGTGGGCCATTTAGGTATTTTCATCCCCATTTTAAAAAGTCCAAGAATAGGAAGAGACATCCATATATAAGAGTTTCTCCATTTGAAAGTAGCATCTCCTTTACTTCTTCTAAAAGAAACTCTGAATCCCCTTGCCATTTTCGCTCTCATTCTCTCAAAAACCATCAGCGAAAAATGTCTTCATCTTCCTCAACATCCCAACAATCAGGATCTTCATCTCCTTCAATGGCTGAAGTTAGGACAAAAACTGAAACCATGCAAGCTGAAGCATTAACAGTTACTCCACTGCGTACCTTGGCAACTGACCCAGAAAGAGTCAAGAAGCTACGCACAAGAAATGCAAGAAGGGCACAGGCATCTCCTTCTGGTAAGACTTCTATTCCATCATCCTCCTCTCCTGGGACTAGGTCAGTGCATGAGGCTATAGCTAGGATAGTAAATCCTCCCCCTGTAAAAAATGATGTAAATCCTCCTGCTCCAGCTCCTAAAGGATGTAACGATGATAAAGAATCTCCTGCTGAAAATGTGAATGAGATTTCTGATGAGGTTCTTGAGAAATCTTCAGATCATAGTGGTTCTGATAAAGCTCCTGCTGCCTCTGCTGACAACATATCTGATGGCATTCTTGAAGATACTTCTGAGAAGAACACCAATCAAAATATGGTGTCTCATGTCGTCAACCTAGATGAGGACTTCTCTGATAATGACCTCATAGCCAAGGTTAATCCCAGCATTGCTAGAAGGGTAATGAATAGGAAAGGGAAGAAAAGTCTGCTCAAAGCCCTTAGGAGAAGGTTTCTGACTTCTCATAAGTCTCCTAAGGTGGGAACAAGGCATTGATGGGGTAAAGAGAGGCTAAAACCTCCAAAGGGAAGAATAAGATGAAGAGTACAGTGGTTCATCTAAGGCAAAGAGCACCTCAATGGTGAAGAAGAGGAAGGCACGAGCCATCGAACATGATGATTCGACCTTGATGCTCTGAGAATGTCTCGACATTCACTCAAGAAAGAGGCTCTCTTGGGAAATTGCCTATTGTCCCGAGTGGCAATTGACAACATTTCCTTCCACCACCACGAGAGTGCTAGCGGTGGAAGTATGTGTGTCTGAAAAATTGCTCTAGAAAGAGAATTGAACAAAGTGCCCTTGAATGCAAAGATGTTATGGAGCTAATCAAGGAAGTGTGAAAACGTGGTCAAGTTTTCTAATTGTTATGATACTTTGGTAAAAGAGTTCATTGTGAACGATAATTGTTGTCTTGATGGGAGATCGAGAGAGACTTCCAGGTGTATGTGAGAGGAAGAAAAGTAAAGTTTTCCCAAGTATAATCAACACTTATTTGGGAAGATCGGATAATGCTCAACTGAGCTAGAAGAGGCGATAATAAAGTATGCCAAACAATTCTTGCCAAGCAAGTAAAACACGGCCGTGAAGGAAAGCTTCTAGCAAGTTAAGTGTCAAATTTTCTATCTTGCACAAGATAGGTGCAGCCAAGGTTCCCATAAATCACAAGTCCACCATCTCCATTGGTGCAGGCGATTTATCTATCTTGTTGGCACTAAAACAAAGTTTGACTATGGCACTTATATCTTCGAGCAAACCCTTAAACATCTGAGAGCTATGCAATTAAGGGACCAATAGCATTTCCATCTCTCTTATGTGGTATTATAAGCGATCAATACCACGACATTCGGGAAATAGAATCGATGCTGCAAGAGAGTTCCCCCTTGGCTTCCACTACAAGCTATTTCAAGGAAGCATGTTCGACATTGTCATGACATCACCGAGACATCAAATGTCAAAGCAAATTCTCGGAAAGCGATGTCATATGTGCTAAAGGAGACCTGGGGAACTTGAAGCAAGGAAGCGAGACCTTGAAGCTCGATCTACTCTTGAAAAGAAGAAGACACGAGAGGTTGAGGAAGAGGATTGTTGATGAGCCTTACGGTGAAAAGATGGATCTTGATGGGGATGTTGATCTTGATCAAGCAGCTGCGCTAAAGAAGGATCGAAGAAGCTTCCTTCCACGATTCTTCGAGAGAAGACACTTTTGCTAGTCTTTATGTGCCTGTTGCCTGCTATTCCTTGTTGTTTACTCTCATTCTGTCAATTGTTTTATGTTCTGTTGCTTGTATTTTTCCAATTTTGTTTGGATGTTTGTAATCCTTTATTGACAGATGTGTATCCCTGTTATACTTGCTGGTACTTAATTACTTGCTGGTATATTATTTTTTTGTTGCTGATGACACTTTTGATTAAAAGGTTTGGGGACAATTGTATGGTTTCCTTTTGCCCTTTATGGCTAAAGGGAGAAGAACTCTTGTGTTAATAGTATGGGACTTTGGGAACTTGTATGGCATATTGGGGATTGTATGGCACGAAATTTTATAGCTGTTTGTTTAAACAATTGTGTGGGCAATTGTATGTGGAAATTGTGGGACTTGTGTATGGGTAGAATTTATCTTCTCTTAGTTCTAGTTACTTGAAGCTTAGGAAAGCTTAGGAAAACTTAGAACTAGGTTGTTAGTCTTCTGCATTTTGTACTACGATAGGTCAAGTAGTTTTAGCCAAAAATGTGCCAAAGGGGAGTTTGTTAGTGTTTTAAGTTGGCATCAATTTTGGTAAAACTAGGCTTTAGAAATGTCTTGATAGATGTCATGACATTCGAGATTGAAGATAAATCCTCTTGGATAAGGATGGTAAAAGTACATTTCGAGCAGGAAGCTAAAGTTGTCTGGAAATTCGAATCGATATCATAACGATGTTATGACATTCGATGTGACATTACATCGGTTTTCTGAGATTTTTGGAAGTTTGTTGAGCATTTTATTTATGTTTTTCATTATTAGAAAGCATGTTCACGTGGCTGCTAGGTTAATCTTAATTAAACCTAAATTGGTTGTTGAACAAACCATGTTTTTAGGAAAATTAAGTAAACCTAGCTATCTTTATGGAAGCCCAAAGCGAAGATTGGGATGCTTCTATATAAAGAATTCAACCCTTACTCTACAGCACGCCTCTGGATTCCATTGAAGACATTGAAGGCTTTTGTTTGTGTCTTGTTAAGGTTAATGTGAGTTGGTATTGTGTAATTCTAGTTTCTCTTGTGAGCCAAGCAACTATCAATTGATAAGTGCATTGGACTAGGATTTGTTGTAAGGGTAGTTTATCACTCAAAGCTTTAAAGCACGAGTGTTTGTCTCTTGATTAAAGCTTTGAAGCAAGATCAAGATATTTTATTGAAGTGTGTCTTCACAATTCAATTAGTCAATAGGTTGATATCACTGCGGTGATTGAGGGGGAGTGAGTAGGAACTCAGATCTAAGTAGGACTTAGGTTGAAGTGTCATTGGGTAGGGATTAAGTGAGGAGTTGAAAACGGGTGAGTTTAACTCTGAATTGATACTACTAATAGTGAATTTCCTCCCTGGCTTGGTAGCCTCCAGACGTAGGTTTGTTAGAACCGAACTGGGTGAACAATTTATTGCGTTATTTACTGCTTTCTATATTTACTGTGTGAATTGTCAAAGCAGTGTCAGATACTGTGTCATAACATTCTCTGTGACATTAAGTATCTGCTGCCAGGAATTTCAATAACTTTGTTGAAGGAGTCGAATTCATTCGGGACTCGGATCGAAAATTACAAAGCCTGGAAAATAAGGATTCATCATGTTTGCAATATTCGAATAGTCGTTGTGCACATGTTCAGGGCTGTTTTTATCATCGATTCGGTCACCGCACGGAAAAACTCCGAACATGAAAGTTGGAGATTGCCATGTACTCTACAAGTTTCATTTAGAAACTTTTTCGTTTCGGACGTCGAAGCGGAAGATACGGAGTGCCGTAACTAATGGTTTGAAACTGCCAAAATGCAAGACAACATATACATTTTTGCCATGGCTACGGAAGCATTTCATCGAACAGTTTTTGTGCACATGTTTGAGGTTGTTTTCTCGTCGATTCGATCGCCACACAGAAAAACTTCGAACACAAAAGTTGGAGTTTGCCACGTATTCTACAAGTGTTGTTTAGAAACTTTTTCTTTTCGGACGTCGTAGCGGGAGATACGAAGCATCGTAAGTGACAGCTTGAAGTTGGAAAATTCCCGCAAGTTATGTTTGAAATTTGCCCAGACCAGCCAGGACTTTCATCGAACAGTCGCATGGAAAACTTCAAACACTTTTTTCTCCATGATTTAGGCTCTGTTTAAATCGGCAACGAACTACAAACTTATTCTATCCCACACGTTCTTTTCGATGGTCTCAAGTTTGCATCGTTTGGTCGAGTATCGAAAGAGTTACGGGGTTGCAAAGTGGTGTACCCGGCGTGAGCAGATGGCTAGCAATGTTTGGAAAAGTTATATGGTAACGCAATCAGTTGTGTTGCCGTAACTTCAGAGCTGATTTTAAGCATGCTACAGGTCTCGAATCGAAAAAACTTCGAACACGAAAGTTGTTCATGGAAGTGTATTCTACAACTTTGATCTTGGTATTTTATGTTAAAGAAGCTTGCATTTTGAGTTATAAGATCACAAAGTAGATGCCATGACTTTTTTTTTTGGAGGCCAAACCAAATTTCTTGCATACAGGCGAAGGGAGATTACGAAAGGGATAAAAACAAAAGAGATGTCACTGGCAGGGGCTCCTTTTGGGCTTGTCCTTATCACATCTTGTTTTCTCCATCTACAAAAAACTACCATTCCTCTAACAACAAAAAATATAACTGATCTCACTTGCTTTTTTTTGGATCGGATGACAAACTTTTTCTAACAGTAACCATCTTTTTTCATCACCTTTTCTTCTTCTTTCCCTCTACTGCTTTCTAGCGAATTCTAACATGCTCCACCATCTCTAACAAATTTCCATCCTCTACACATTCACCCTCATTCCACACGCTCTCCCACTCATCTTCTTCTTTCTCTCCACCCTTAACTCTAACAATAGAACAGAATCCACTGCTATTCCTTCTTCTTCTATCCTCACCAAAAACACAAGAAAATCGATCAAACAGTAAAAACACTTCACTGCTCACTCTCATCTTTGGAATCGTAACAAACTGGAAAACGGTTACAACAAAAAGGCTTACCATTATTCATCCACACCCTCTCTCTTCTTCAACACAACCTCTCACCATTAACAAGATCCAACAATCTCTCTCACTTCTGGCTTTTCAATCAAAACCACCCTTTTCTCCCTCTCACTACCTTTCATCCTCTTCTTCTTCTCATTGTCTCCCAATAAACTGAATCTAGTTCATTTAGAAATTCTGTTTTACACCCCCTGTGCCATGCTTCAAAACCTTGACACATAGTTCGATTTAGCTCCTAATTTCGATTCAATCGAATTATAAAAAATATATAAAAATAGTTCCTGATACTTTAGGATTTTAGAATTTTTTTTCTATATTTTTTTTAATTAATTTCTTTTTTTTTTTAATTCATTTTTAATAACATGTTTAAAAGTATGGTTCTCTTATGTCACTTGAATTAACTTAGGAGTATAATGTCATATTTTCTTTGAAACTTTAGATTGTTTTTCTACCATTTAATTATAGCTGAAAGCATACCTTACCTTAGGATTGTAAGTAAAATTTCAAATCCACTTTTAATGATTCGATTTCGTAGGAATTAGTTTGATAATTATATAGTTTTCTAGTTTCCTTTCGCATGATTAATTCGTAGCCTTTCCTTCATTTATTTAGATGTTCAGGATAGTGTTAGAACAATTTGGTTGCTGCCCTCATTAGGAAATTATCTTTAATACTTTGATCTCATTGTAAATAATCACTTTTGCGTCTTGTGTTTTATTTAAAAGCCTCATTGCTACTTCTGACACTTTGTTTTGTATGCGAGGTACACGGAGCATTATACTATTGATTTGGATGTGTAGAATCTATGTTTTGATGTTGCACACATGTGTGTGCACTCTTTATCTGTCTGCTTGGTTTTCACCATTTTTTGCAGGTTTTCTGATTTGATTTGGATGTGTAGAATCCATATATGTTGCTCGCACACATGTGTATGCCTTCTGTTGCTTTGTCTGGATTGTAATTTCTTGCAGGTTCATTGGATATACGTCGAATGTGTATAGACACACATTCTTGACCGTGCATATCTCGCATCCTTTATCGTATTATCCGGATAGTTTCTTGCGGGTTTATTGGATATCGTCGAATGTGTATAGACACACATTCTTGACCGTGCATATCGATGCACATCCTTTATCTGTATTATGCGGATTACGATCTTGTGCAGGTGTATTTGCTTGGATGTGTATGACACACATTACGATTATGCTTTTGGTGCCTCGCACATTGCTCATCGGATTACTTTATTGCGTGTCGTGATGCTTGAAGTTTTCCGGAGTATTTTTAGCTTGCAGTGCTCTTCGGATTTAATATCCGTTTGGTATTTATTTTACTTTGTTTACCGCATTTCTTTACCGCTTTTCTAGAGAGCATGAGAAGTAGGGTTTTACCGCTTTCCTTGCCATGAGAAGTAGGAATAGAGGTGTATGAAGGGGCTTCCGTGGTTGGAGCATGTTGGGAACCCTCTCGGTTTATTTAAAGACCCGTTTAGGGCAATTCTATTTGCTAATTGTGTTTGGTTTGTTTTAAATCCTCCATCTGCATAGGGAGGTAATTCTCAGTAAGTGTTTATATTTGTGCTTGCATAGGTCAGAGTGGTTAGGATACCCGACGTGCGTGGTACCACCAAGCAAAGTCCCGCTTTTTATATTTCCTGTCATCGAGTCATTGATATATGGGCAAGCGGAAAAGGGTCCGCAATCGACCCCCGCACAGTTCTAGTCCGTGGCAAGAGTTCCTTTATCGCATTTATTGCAGAGCTTGCATCATATGCTCTTCACACTTGACAATTTATGTCATGCGGTGATACTTTTCACAGGAATCGGATGTGTCAGCTCCTGGTTGACTCACGGTATGCTCGTTACTATCGAGGCTATGAGACTTCCTCATTTTCCTGCGCTTGTGTGCTATTTGTTTGTTTCCATTGCATTGTTTGTGTGCTTTTGCCAAAACATTTGTTTGCTTCATCCCTTTTGTCGTCTTCGACTCTACTTTAGTTAGTGATTCGAGATGGACATAGACTTAGGTTTTAAACCTTTTCCATCCTTTTTTGTCATCTTTGACTCTACTTTAGCTAGCGATTCGAGATAGACATAGATCTAGGTTGTAAACCTTTGCCATGTTCCTTTAGGATTCTCTCGATTCTATCTTAGGTAGTGATTCGAGTTAGACATTAGGTTGTAATCCATGCATGATGACATTAGGGATAACATTAGATAGTTTCCCTTGTTTGTTTTCCAGTTTCTTTTGCATCCATGCATGTAATAAAACTAAAAATTGTTTTCTTTTTCTTTTGCAAACCAAAACACTTAATAATGGTTCAAACTCCTTTTTCAAAGGTAAAAACAACCAACCAATGCAAACCCTTTTTTGCCTACGAATTTTCTTTTTGTGTTTAAAATATTTTTCATAAGTAAAAAACACATAACCCATCAAAACATGTGAGCCGAACTACGGCGCTCTGACTTTCCCCATTGCACGCGGGAATACGTAGGCATCTTGTCACGGGGCTCGATCGAGCAAACTTTGTAAATACTTCCTTCTTTTCCCCGTGTTTTCTTTATTTTCCTTTCTTTCACATGCATTTTCTTTTAGCATACAAATATAGCAATTAAGCAGTAAATAGATATAAACACACCCATTAGATAGAAAGTAGAAGTGGATACCGTAGAGTACTACGGACGTGTGGGGTGCTAATACCTTCCCTTCGCGTAATAGATTCCCTTACCCTATCTCTCGGTCGCAAGACCGTGTATTATCCCCTTTTAGGTTTTCGCGATGCGTTCACCTTTCTCCTTTTGTGAGATAAAAAACATTCGATGGCGACTTCATTGATATAGTTATCGGATGATGTTCAGCCGGTTGTTTCAACGGGAAACCCAATCTGAAAGACCGTACAAAACCTTTTCCAAGTGGAAGGTCCAGGATTAATACCCGGAGCAAGACGGGAAACCCAATCTGTAAGACCGTACAAATCTTCTCCAAATGGAAGGTCCAGGATTAATACCCGAAGCAAGACGAGAAACCCTATCTGAAAGACCATACAAGTTGTCTTCCGACAACAGGCATTGGATCAACACCCGAGGCAAGACGGGAAAGCTATCCACATTTTGCCAAATATTGTCCCCCAGAGTAGCCAGGACAAAGGCAAGTGTTGAAGTCTAGCGTACGACTCAACATCATTCTATCAGGATGGCATCTTAGACCCATCTCCATGCTCCCTTCTATCTTGAAGAATACCTGCAGAGTCTAATGTACGACTCGTTCCCCAGTATCAGTCTCTCCGGATGGAATCTAAAGCCCATCTCCGAAGATTCTATTCAAGCGATGTTCTTGAGTCTAACGTATGACTCATTCCCCAGTGAAGTCGCCAGCTTCTCCAAATGGCACCTATAAGCCCATTCCAATGCATCATCAATCAACGGCGAGTGCAAATTTTCAAGTGTACTCGAGTGTTCAATCATCTTCTACCTTCAGGTCACAAAAGGCAAGCATGCCAATCTAACCCTTCCAGTACAAGAAGATTGAACAGGGGCAACTGTCATACCCCAAAATTTTCCCTCCTACTTCTCAAGACATTTCACATATCCATACTCAAGGATTTCACAAGGGTTGACCAGACAAACCTGTCATACCCCAAAATTTTCCCTCCATCTACTCAAGAGATTTCATACATATATGCTCAAGGATTCTTCAAGAGTTTATCAGACAAACTCTCTCCTAGACAATCAACCCAAACTAGGGTTTGGTATCTCCCAAGTCAAGATGGATTTCCAACATCCCCAAGGGACTTCATGCCTCCTCATATGCTTCAAAGATTCTCCATGTCAAGTTTCAAGCCTCACAAGTCAAGTTTTTTCAGGCAATTGCTCAGATGGTTGAAAATCGGGTGTATTGGACAAAAAGTCAACTGTGGTCAACATACAGTCAAAACTTCTGATTTTTGGTCAACATCCTCATTTTGAAGTAACATTCATCATTTGATCAAGGGTTGATCATGATTCATCAAGAAAACTCAAGATTTGCTCAAAAGTCAAACTTTCTAAATTAGGGTTTCTAGGTGAAAAGTCAACTGAACTTTGACTGATCATAACTTTCTCATACTTTCTCAGAAATTTTCCCACCAAAGCTCATTTTGAAGGAAATTCAATTCTCTACAACTTCATGTCTCACAAGAATGTCCAAAAAATGCTTCATTTGAGAGGTATAGCTCAAAACATTACAGGTCATTTTCAAAGTCAACAAAAAGTCAACTTTTTGATTTGAAGATATATTGAGCATGGTAACTCCAATTGAGATGAGACCAAAAACATTGTTTAGAGGACTCTTAGAGCTTTCCAAAAAGTCCAAGAACACTCAAAAATGTGGAAAATTGAGCAAGTTACACCATTCACAAGTTGGGCAATTTTGGAAGAATGCACAAAAGAGAGATACTTCAAAAAATCAAATCTTTTGCAAATGGGCCTACTTTTTTCTTCATCCTAACTTGTTCCCTCATGCAATTAGAAATGTCCAAGCCCAATGCCACGAATTTTTTATTTATTTTTCTATTTAATTTGTAATTTATTCATTTAAATGCAAATTAAATCTTAAAATAAATTATAAAATCAAAATTAATTGGAAGATTGATTTTTATTGCTTTCTTGTGATCCAATCAACCCATAAATGCCAGCAATTTCGAAATTAGATCAAATTTGGCAAGATTGGATTGAAATTGGACAAAGTTTGAAAATTTGATTTCATGAGAATATCAAATTTGATTTCCATTGAATGTTGATCAATTCTTTCCAAATTCAATCCCAAATCCATCCAGCATATATACTTGATGCATCTCAATTGCAAGGAACGAAAAAATTGCTCTACAAACCCTAATCCAAACTCAAAAAAACCGTGCACTTGAAGCAACTGGCAACCCTAGTTTTGCTTCGATTCAGCCAATTCCCAAGCCTTCCATTGTGTTCCTTGAGGTTCTCAGAATCGATCCAGACCCTTACAACTCTCAAAAACATCAAGAATTGAGAGAACACGATTTCGGTTTGTCATACTTTTTCAAAATTCGATTTCTATCATTCATGCACTTTTAACATGTTTCGTGGTTTGTTTTGTGTTTAGATGGAAGTTTGCAAGCTTTCTGCATAGTTTGATTGAATTATCATGGCCGAAATCAGAACTTACCATAGCTAGGGTTCCATGGTTCGAATTGGGATCTCATGAAATAGGACAAATTGGACAAAACGAATACCACCCTCATGTTTAGAATGATGAATCCAATCGAACCATGCCTTTGAATTGAATTTATATTACGTGTGTTGCATTTTTGATGTTTGCCAGGGTCATAGCGTCGCTCTGAGGCCGACGCAAAATGCCCAGAATTCAAACAAGAACGATGAAGTTCTTGGCGCGAAGACGGAGCAATACGAAGGCGACGCGTGTGAAAATCCACTAAGTCTGTTTTCAAACACAGATGCGCATATGGTGTAGCGGTCAGCGGCGTGTTGGTTCTCAAGGTCTGAAGTCAGGGTCCCGAGTTCGATCCCTATGGGCACCAGTTTGCATTCTTTTTTAAAACTTGCATATTTTCTATATTTTTCTTATTTTCAATATTTTCATGCTATTTTAATTGTTTTCATGATTTTTATTCCGCATTATAAAATTACCAAAAACATTTTTTATTTTTACATTATTTTCATAAAAATCTTTATTTAATTTAATAAATTAAAAAATATAATTTTTGCATGCATATTCATTTTATTTATATTTTTGCATTTAATTCACTTTTAATTACATTTTAATTATTAAATCTCTTCTAAAAAATCCCAAAAAATTATTTTAGCTTATTTATCTTATTCCCAGCATATATTAATTTTCTCATATTAAAATTTGCATTTTTCTAACCATTTTTCTCTTGTTCGATTCATATGGTATTTTCCGATTTTCTTCTTCTTTCACAGGTTGCTCCGAATCAGACGTTTTCTTTTATCGTTTTATTTTTCCAATAATGTAACTGTATATGGGATGTAATAGTTTAAATTAGGCTTTTATTTTCCGCAAGTTTAAATTATGTATCTGCCCCAAAGCCATGTAATAGCGTAGGATTTACCTTTCCGCATTTTACATTCCGCATTTTACTTTCCGCACCCTTATCAATTGCTAGTAATTAGGCGTGTATGGCAAGATAATAATTGGACATAGCTCACACTAATCCTCAAGATAATATATTCTGAATTTGATACACTTCTTTCACACACGCACCCCTTAGGGTAATTCTCTCTCGTTGCCTTTGTGAATTCAAAATGGTCATGTCCCTCGAACGTAGAGGTATTCTAGCACCGTTGCCTTCAAACAAATCATCATAGTCCCTTTGATACAAAGATCATAGACCCACGACGTCGCCTCCGAATACATGATCTTGACCCTCGATTGTCGCCTACGAAAAATGATGATAGTCCCTTCAAATGTGCTAGGATACTGCCTACAAGTTGCTTTCTATGACCATCCAATGTCCCTTCGAATGTCCCGCTTACATCCAACGAATGGAGCTACCTACTAACTAATGGTATGGCTAGCGCTATTCTAAAGGAATGTAGAAGTACAACAAATCGACCAATTCTGAGTGGGTAAATAAGTCTTTTAGTTGCTTGCTCTATCAAATACTTTTCACACCACACACCTTTTTTTCAAAGTTCAAATTCTTTTCAAAACAAAAACATTTCCGAACACTTTGTATACACTCCTACATGAGTCATTACAAGGTCAAAGCGAAATGCCTTTTTTTTCAAAACATCTTTGTCAAACACACAGAAAGCAATTTTTAAAAAAAGTGATCTAGAGCAACTAAGAGCCCGTGGATAACTACGGATGGAAAGGGGTGCTAATACCTTCCCTTTTCATAACCATTCTCCCGAACTCAGAATCTAACGAAGGTCTTTTTCTGTTACTTTTACCTTCCCTTAATTGGATAAAAATAAAAGTCGGTGGCGACTCTTGCTATCCGCACATTTGGATACAAAAATCCTACAAAGTCAGTTCACCGTATCACAGAACTGGCGACTCTGCTGGGGAAGTCCCTTAAAAGAGAGAATTGCCTTAGGGATTTCTAAATCACCTTTATTGCTTTTTGTTTGACTTGTATGCTTTATCTTTAAAGGGTTGCTTGGGTATTATATTGTTGGGGATCCTACACCGGATCGGGTTTCCTTTTAGGTAAGTAGCATTAGATCATTGCGACCGTTAGGCGTATAACTACGCGGTCAACATGATGGCTACGTTAGCGTGACACTTTGGTTGTCGATACTCTTCATTCCCAAGTTGAAGATAGTATTTGGCTTCTGCGTGGTGTCATCAGCGCTAACTAAACTTTTAGAATCTTAATTGACCCATCTTAGCCATTAGAAGGTAGTGAGATGGCGGCTTTGGTGTAGACCGAGGTTGGTTGATACTCGATGCTACGCTCATTGAGATCAGACTTTTGGGACATTTTCGATCGACCACTTGGCGTCGTATTGAAATAAGCGCCTCGAGAAAGATCTATGATATGAGATTCCTAGAACCGGTTACTATTATAGGACAGGATGAACCAACTCAAACTTTTGGTGGGGTAATCACCTATACCTCATGCAAGCCTTAACCCTAGGCTCATTGTGTGAATGTTTGTGTGTGCTAAACATGACATCATGACATCATTGCATTGCATATCATTTCTAACTATTTCAAGGACCTAGGATTTATCTTTGCTCTGTTTTGTAGGGATTATGGCTTCTAGAAAGACTATCCGAATCAACTTCATGGGTATCCCTTCTCACTCAAAAATTGGTTTGAGAAATTCCGACCATGCTCGGTTCATCAAAAGACATGGTTATCTGCTTGATTTGGTTATCTCCGGTTTTGAAGAAGATATGATGCATGTCCTATTCCAGTTCTTTGATCCGAAACACCATTGCTTCACATTTCCAGATTATCAGTTGGTTCCTACCTTAGAAGAGTTCTCTAAGCTACTTGGGGTACCTATTCTTGACCAAATGCCATTCACTGGTCTAGAAAAGGTTCCTAAGTACGAAGACATTGCATCCGCCTTACACCTTAAGCGCTCAGATATTGAAGCCAATTGGGAAAATAGAAGTGGAGTTAAGGGTTTACTTTCCAAGTTCTTAATTAAGAAAGCCCGAGAACTCCTCAAAGTTATGAGTTTCCATGCATTTGAAGACATTGTGGCCTTGTTAATCTATGGTTTGGTTCTATTCCCTAACTCGGATCAATTCATAGATGTCAATGCCATCAAGTTATTCCTTACCCGTAATCCTGTGCCTACTTTACTTGGAGACATCCTGCATTCTCTCCACACTCGTACTACTAAGCGACAAGGAACTCTCATGTGTTGTATACCGTTACTTTCAAGGTGGTTTATTTCGCACCTTCCTCCATCAGTTTTGAAGAATGAACAAAGGTTGAGATGGTCTCAAAGGCTAATGTCACTCTCCCATTCAGATATCCGTTGGAGTCTTTTCTCTCAAAAGGACTTCACATTCATTGAGCGCTGTGGAGAATTCCCTAATGTACCACTACTTGGTATAAGGGGAGGTATCACTTACAACCCTTTTAGCTCTCGTCGGTTTGGTTTTGCAGAAGAGATGGTCCATGATATGCTTCTCCAAGATGTTGTGTTCGACTACAATCACGATCTCGAATTACAAGCGAAGGTTCATACATGCTTGGGGCATGGTAAAGAAGACCGATACCAAGACTTTGGGGCATCCGAACTCCATTCCTTGGGAACCTTACCTCAAATGGGTGCGAGCTCGAGCTCAAAACCTCATGATGCCATTCACTTTGTTTTACGGTAATTATGGAACTGTTGCTATAGGTGGCGTACCCTATGTTCTCCATCCGACATGCCTCACGATTTTGAAGACTTGAAGAGATCCTGGATTCAACTAAAAGAAGAGGGATACCTTTGAAGCTCGGTGCTATGCAAGCGAGAAGAAAGTGTTAGAGTTGACAAAGCTACTTCACGAGGCGAAACATCAGCGCACATCGGCACCAAAGGAAGCGCCCATGGGAGACTTAGAGCTTTAGGATGTTTATGTTTTCTTTTATTGTTTTGAACTATCTCTTGTACTTAAAAAGAAAAGAATAATGAAAAGTACTAATAAATGTTTGTTCATTGCTTGTTTAACAAATTTAAATCTCTAAGGTCCTTGAAAACATTGCATTGCATATCATAACATTGCATCACATTGCAGTACATTGGAGATTGGTTTTCTCATTTGCTCGCTATTTATTTTAGCGAAATGGCTCTTGAAAGCAATGTCAAAGATCTCCAGCTCGAGAATGCTCGGTTTCGAGATGTTCACCAACTTGGTCCAAGGCCAAGAAGATCTGAAGAAGCTCATCAACAAGAAGAAGAAGGTTGTTGGTCTCCTCAACATGGGTAGGCGTTTCAAGGGGTCCTAAGGTGGTCAGCCGTATCGAGCTCTCTGAAGGAAGTGTCCATCCGGGGAGTACCAAGGGTGATGAAGGTGAGCGGCGTGAGCCAAAGAAAGGAGGAGAGGACCATTCGATTATAGCCACACTACGATGAAGATGACAAGTACAAACAACTTGAAGATCGTCGAATCTTTGGAAAACACGAAGATGTCGGGCTGAACTTTGATGATCCGAGTCTTGTTCACGGTGTTGTGATTCCTCCCAGTTCAAAGTTCAACTTTTGCCAAGTATGATGGCATGTCTTGCCCTAAAACTGCATTTGAAGTCCTATGTCGGAAGATCAATCCCCACGATGATGAAAGTTGTGGATGCACTATTTTCAAGAGAGTTTGTCGAACCAGTTGGAATGGTATTATCGGCTAGAGAATGGTATCCGTACTTGGGTGACTTGGTGATGCTTTCTGACGGTGAGTACAATCTTGAATTGACACCCACTGCATGCAACTACAAAGCATGTCTATGGGTCGTGACGAGAAGTTCAAGGGTATGCTCGAAATGGAGATCTAGCGGTGAGTTCAACCACCCTTGTCCAATAGGGAGTTGGTTGATATGTTTATAGGAACAGGCCCGTTCTTCAATCATCGATTGGAAATTCTTCATCCGGATTCAAGTGATATTGTGATGACGCATTGGCTGGTATCAAGAGTGGGAAGATTCATAGAGTCATCTTCAAATCTTTGCGAAGAAATCTTTTGGTGCTAAGAAAAGAAGCCAATCTTGTGTATGGTCGGAAAAGCGAGCCAAGACCGACCGCGCTCAATCGTAGAGGCGGTTGTGATCTCGATCCTACATCGGCACAACCTCGTGAGACAGCGTGCGTGAGCAGCGCCCGAGGCGGTTCACGAAGATCAACATGCCTTTGTCGCAAGCCTTGCAACACATGTTGAGCAGCTGATTACTGAGGATCCTCCTCGAGAATGTCAACACTTCCTCTCAATACAATCCTAATGCTAAGTGTGCTTACCATTCCAACAGCCCAGGCACGACACGACAATTGTTGGGCTCAAGAACAAGATTCAAGATATGATTGAAGCTAAGCAGTTGAGTTTGATCCTCTCTGTGAGACTCGAATGTGATCAGCGCGCCTATGCCTAACCATGACAAGAGTTCCAATCTTGTTGGTGGCGATACTTATGTTTTCAACATAGATGACTTGACCATTCCTCGATGGTGTTAAGAAGAATTTGTTGCAAGCGGTGTCAATCCGGGATGCGAGGAAATTGTCGTTGGTGCCCGTCGCACGATGGTTGTGCTTGGTTGAGAAGGCGTGTTCGATGCATGATGGATAACCGTGAGATACTATTTACGAAACCACTGTGCGAAGTTGTGTGAAGAAATGTCTAAGTTGAAGATTGACAATGCGAGCGAAATTGTACCATCATGTGGGATACCTTGGGGCAGCCAAGTGGAAAGTATGATTACATGGTGAAGTACACTGCTGAGAGTTACAAGATTCCTATTGAAGATGTTAAGGCGACGGATGGGGTGACGATTTCCCGAAGACTATCTTGATGTTAACACATAAGAATTTCCTCTGCGATCCTGTGCCTAGGTGGCACCTCTCATCATTACTTCTCGGACCGGTTCCATATTCCTCGACAAAGCTATCCCTTGGAACTATGGGTGATGTTTACTATCATGGCGTCAAGCAAGACCCTCGACCATTGAAGATCTTCTTCTTTGAAGTTTCTATTCGACATTGACAACATCATAGGATCCGAAGGTGACGAGCAGGAAGGGTATTCTCTCGAGAGATCTCTCCTCCAAAAGACATCGACTCCATTTCGCATTCCAGCTACTCAATCAATATCCCGGCTAGAGGAAAGAACCGGTGGCTCATCCTGCTCAACCGGAAGTACCAAAGGAATTCTTGAAGACACCTCAAACAAGAAATGGAGAAATTACGAAGATCATCAAAAGAGTGATTACAATGTTGTGGAGCAGTTAGGGAGACTCGTCCAAGATCTCCATGCTTGCTTTGCTCTTGTGCTCAAGGCTCATGCTAATGCCTTGGTGAAGTTTACGAAGAATGCTCATGTGCCAAGACACTACCACCCATCAATTCAAGTTTGTATTGCTAGCTGGCTGCCAACAACGGCCTAGGCTTCTCGATCTTGATTTGACTCTGCCGGAAAGAAACACAACAAAGCCTTGCATCTCTGTTGAATGCAAGGCGTTACCTATCTCATGTTTTGGTGGATACGGTTACGCTCTGAATATCTTACGAAGCGCTTTTGATCGACTTGATGTCGAAGGGTTGGTTACGAGACCCGGTGACATTATCGTGAGAGCTTTTGATGGTTCTAAGCGACAGTGCTTGGAAACTCACTCTGCTAAAGTCGGTTCCCGGACTTTTGACTCTACTTTCTTTGTCATGGACATCCGTCCCGCTTACTCTTGCCTACTTGGGCCCTTGGATACATGGGGGCGGGTACCTCACCTTACATCGATGAAATACCGGTGAAAGGAAGGTTGTCACGGTATGTGGTGAAGAAGAGTATATGTCGGTCATCTGATCATTCCGATATCTCGAGATGGAGGTGAATTCTTGAAGACTCCTGTCAAGCTTTTGAAACAATACCCGAGTCATGCCTTGACTCTCTGTCACTCTGAAGTTACAAGCTCCGCCTAGGATGGCCTCATTGAAAGATGCTCAAGCTCTGTTGTTGAACAAGGAGGTAGTGCTATTTGGGGACAGCTCACGATCTTCCTTTCAAATTTGACAAGGCGGTTTAGGCTTCACCATCAAGGGTCGAGAAGATGATACGCGTGAGCGTGCGGCCAACTTCCTTTCGCATCGGCAGTGGAATCCATGCTATAGAAGGCGGCGACAACGGCTTCGACATCAAGTGGATCTTCCAACTCGGATCATGGGCTCGGCAATTGGAAGACCGGGTCATACCAATCTCCTTTAGCCAGGAGTAATTGCTCTTGTTTTGTTTTGCTTTTCGTATTTCTTTATGTTTTGAACAATAAACTTTGAAAGCCTAGTGCCTTGCCCGGGGCATCATGGCTCGTTTGCGAGGGTTATTATCTGTCGTTTGCGTATTTTCATTCAATAAATTCGTTGGACTTTTGCATTCAATTGTTTGTTTTCTTTCTTTTACTTTATCACCCCTTCAAAAGCTATGTGTTTCTTACACACACCGTGATACAACTGCGAATCACTCGAATCTAGTTAATAACGACTATGCTAGTGCTAAATATGACTTGATAATCCGATCTACCAAGCCGAAGACGAGTGAGGAAGATTGTGAAGTGCCGGAGAACTTGCGGGCACTTTCTGACAAGAAGAAGTTATCTGACCACACGAAGAGCAAGTTGAGGTTGTGAATTTGGGTACTTGCGAAGAGCAGAAAGAGATCAAGATAGGGCGGGTCTTGAGAACAATGTTAAAGAAAGGTTGGTTCGGATGCTACGAGACTATATTGAGGTTTTGCTTGGTCATACGAAGACATGCGAGGTTGACATTGATATTGTGGTACCGATTGCCGACAAAGAAGGTTTTCTCGGTGAAAGCGAAGGTTAAATCGTATCGTCACGAGATGTCGAGAGAAAATCAAAGCCGAAGTTATGAGCGGTTCAACGCTGGTTTCTTAGTTGTCACTCTTATCCCCGATGGGTTGCAAATGGTACCGTACCTAAGAAGGATGGTAAAGTGCATGTGTGTGGATTACGAGATCTAAACAAAGCAAGTCAGAAAGATGATTTCCCACTTCCTCATATTGATGTTACGGTTGACAACACCGCTCGGCATAAGGTTTTCTCCTTCATGGATGGTTTCTCCGGTTACAATCAGATCAAAATGGCTCCGAAGACATGGAAAGACTACTTTTGTTACGGTGGGGCACTACGCTACAAGGTTATGCCGTTCGGATTGAGCGAGGCGCCACTTATCGGTGTGCTATGGTGACATTATTTCATGACATGATTCATCACGAGATAGAGGTCGTCGGCGACATGATAGCTCGATCCGGTGAAGAAGAACATCTTGATCATTTGCGAAACTGTTTGACAGTTGAAGAAGTACAGTTGAGACTTAATCCTAACAAGTGCACCTTTGAGTCGATCAGGAAAACTCCTAGGGTTTGTTGTCGGTGGTAAAGGTATTGAAGTTGATCCCGCCAAGGTTAAAGCTATTCAAGAGATGCCAACTCCCGCAGAGAAAGAAGAGAGGTTTCTTGGGCGATTGAACTACATTGCGATTCATTGCACACCTAAGCTGCTTGTGAGCCAATCTTCAAGTTACTTAAGAAAGATCAAGTAGTGGAATGGAGCGGCGATTGCGGATCGCTTTTGACAAAATCAAGGTACTACGAATCCTCTATACGATGCCGCCCGCTTGAAGAAGACCTCTTATCATGTACTTGTGGTGTTAGAGAACTCAATGGGGTGTGTGTTGGGGCAACATGGCAGTGCAGTCGAAAAGAGCATGCAATATACTACCTTAGCAAAAGTTTACCGATTGTGAAACAAGATACTCACATGAGAAAACTTGCAACGCTTTGGCTTGGGCTTTCGCCGACTAAGGCAGTATATTGACTCACACTACCTTGTTGATTTCAAGATGGATCCGATAAAATACATATTTGAGAAACCACTCTCTCGGGAAGAATAGCAAGATGGCAAATGATCTTGACGAATATGACATCCGTACACTTCTCGAAAGCGATCAAAGGAAGTGTAGTAGCCGATCATTTGGCTCATCAAGCCGTAGATGACTATCGATCTATCGGTTAATTTCGAGATGAAGATGTTTTACTAATTCTGATTGAAGAACCGAGGCCCGACGAAGGACTGAACAAGGATCCCGATGGACTATGGTCTTTGATGGAGCCTCAACGCACTTGGCAATGGCATTGGCGCCATCATTACATCCCTACAGACGACATCGCCTTTTCACCGCCAGTTATGTTTGATTGCACTAACAACATGGCGAATACGAGCGTGCATCATGGGTCTTAAAGGCTGCTATTGACTTAAGAATCAAGTTCTTACAAGTGTATGGAGACTCGAGCTTTGGTGATCGATCGGATTAAGGCGAGTGGGATCACGAGCATCAATCTCATTCCATATCGAGAGCATGTTACGAGTTTGATTCCTACTTGAAGAGATCACTTTCAATCATATTCCACGAGAGAGAATCGGTTGGCGAGCGCATTAGCTACTATGTCGTCTATGTTCAAGGTCGGATGGGACAACGAGGCTCCCCGGATCATCATTGAGAAGTTTGACGAACGACATATTGTTGAGCTTACGAGAAGAGAAAACCTTGGTACTATGATGAAGAGGTATCTTGAGACTCGGGAATATCCGCATGGGCACATCAATGATAAGAAGTTCATGAGAAGATTTGCATCCAAATTCTTTCTCGGCAACGACATCTTATACAAGCGCAACCACGACTTGTGCTTACTCATTGTGTAGACGAGAAAGCGACAATCGTATCATGGAAGAGTTACGAAGGCGCATTTGGTACCCTCGATGGACACACCATAGCTAAGAAGATTTTGAGAACAGGTTACTATTGGTCCACCATGGAAGATTGTCACCGCCATCTCGATCTTGTCACAAGTGCGGTTATGCCGACAAAGTACCGTACCTCCGGTACCTACGAATGTTTAACTTCTCCTTGGCCTTTTGCAATGTGGGGCATTGACATGATTGGAGAAATTAAGCCCACTTCCAATGGACATCGTTTCATCCTTGTGGCAATTGATTACTTTACCAAGTGGGTAGAAGCGACCTCGTATGCATACATTACCAAGAATGTTGTGGCTCGATTCATCAAACATAATCTTATCTGTCGGTATGGCACTCCGAAAGGATTATCACGGAAACGGTTCCAATCTCAACAACAAGATGATCACCGAACTCTTACATGATTCAAGATCAAGCATCACAATTCTTCTCCTATCGGCCTAAGATGAATGGCGCGATGGAAGCCTAACAAGAACATTAAGAAGATTATCTGAAGATGGCGGTGACTTACAAAATTGGCATGAGATGTTACCATTTGCTCTTCATGGTTATCGCACTTCTGCCACGAACATCAACGAGCAACCCTTTCTCTTGTATACGGTATGGAAGCCGTCTTACCATCGAGGTTCGGATACCCTCGACGAGAGTCCTCCAGGAGAGCGAGTTAGGTGAAGCGATTGGGTTCGAGACTCGCCTTGACGGATTAACTTGATTGATGAAAGCGACTCGCGTCCATACGCCATGGGCAGATTATCGAGCGAATGATCGAGCATTTAACAAGAAGGTCAACACGGAGTCTACCAAGTCGGTGATCTAGTAGTCAGCGCATCATTCTTCCACAGGTGATCCCGGGGAAAATGGACTCCCACCTCGAGGACCATTTGTAGTCAAGGCGGTATTTTCCGGCGGAGCTATGATACTTAGCACCATGGATGGTGAAGACTTCCCACCACAGCGAGCGGACATAGTCAAAAATACTACGCATAAAGAGACCCGCTAGGTCGGCGAACCTAGGCAAAAATAAGGGCATCTGGCGAACCAAAGGTTCGGGCAAAAGTAAAGGATATATACAAAACATGTACACCGGCAAGTCGAAAACACGAAAAGGCGGCTTGGGCAAAAAGGTATCATTGGTGAAAACCGAAAGGCGGTCTAGGCAAAGTTAGGGATTTACGTGCGACTATGTCTCTTCGGATCACCTACTTCGAGACTACTATCGGCATTCAAGATTCAAATGAAGATCAGTCTACTCACTTTCTCTGACAGTGAGGAGATGAGATAGTTGAAATATATGAGTACTAGCATAGTTGGAACTTAACGAGATTGTTTCCATAGCTTTTTACCTTTCTTGTGTACAAACTACTTGGCCATCGCCACATTTCAAATAAATACAAGTTCTTTCTCTTTACAATTTTCCTTTGTTGTCGTTTGCAATAAGTCCAACGTTTGCTTTGAATGATTATCATTTTGACAATAAAAATCTAATTGCAAACATCGAAAAGTGAACATAAAAGTACTTACAGTTCGAGGAATTGGGATGACGTGAAAGTCACCAATAGTTCCCACGAGCATAAAATGTCACTCACACACACCTTCCCAGTGAGTATATGTTAATCCTGGCGGTGATTCCACTCAACCGAGCAATGTTACATCATCTCCAGCGGTAACATTCATCCCGGGCGTGTCTCAATCCTCCCCTTCTCCGGCCGGTATCGGACTCGACTTGGTCGAGATAGTGCATCGGAGAAACATACACCTTTTATTCCCCAGCCGGAGATTACAGGACTCCAGACTCTTCTAGGTCTCGGCAACCATCAAATGCTCTCGTGAGATCTACTCGGAATCCCGGTAGGCGTCTAAATTTCCTCGGCGAGGATCTACATACAAGGTCCCCACGGATCGCCTCCCGGACTCTCTCGGCGAGGTCTATGAGATCTCAACAACGAGCTTCTCAAATCTACCTTCCTCAACAATATCTAGGCCGACTTGGTCGGATAGTGCATCGGAGGAATCAGGATATCTTTCTTCTCCTTCAAAGCGGGGTTCTCACCTATCAATTCCCAAGATGAGAGAAATCTTCAAACAGAATATCCGCATCTTCTTCAAGATGGATATGTTTTGAAATATCACAACATCTATCATTCATACATTTCTCATAAAGTCATAATTCATGCATATGTCATTCATATACCTTTGTCATGCATCATACTTTGCATAAAACTAACAAATATTCTATCAAAGTTTCTCTTGTTTTCTCCAAGCAATGTGATCACCACGCCATGAGGTCGAGATTAAGCCCGAACCGGCGGAAAACTATCGAAAGACCGCTTGGTTGTCCTCGACGATTGGTCGGGATTAAGCCCGAACCGGCGGAAAACTATCGAAAGACCGCCCTTGTTGTCCTCAGTGGTCCGGATTAAGCCCGGCAAGCGGAAAACTATCCAAAGACCACCTCTGGTTATCCTCCGATAACGAGCAATGGATCAACACCCGATGCCAACGGAAGCTATCCACATTTTGCCAACTACTGATCTCCCTCGGGTAATCGACGAAGATTTATTCGATTCCTTATATCAACAGCAACTCTGAGTCTAGCGTCGACTCGGTTGCCTTGGATGGCATCTTAAGCCCATCTCAGATACTTGTCAACATCTCTTCACTTTCAGAATGCATATATGGTTAAAAATCAATACAAACCAATAACTTCATTCAAAGTGAACCACGAAGTCTAACGTCGACTCCTTGGGATGGCATCTTAAGCCCATCTCCTCCGTTCGAGGAACATCTGAGTCTAACATCGACTCACTCCCAGCATCGACCTTTCCGATGGCATCTTAAGCTCTCCGTCAGCTCTCCTATCAACAACCTCGAGTCTAGCGACTGGTTCCCCAGTAATCTCCAACTTCTCCAATGGCATCGTAAGCCCGTTCCGCATCATCCACCAATGGCGGTGCAAATTTTGGTGTTCGGTGTTCAATCATCTTCTACCTCCAGGTCACGAAAGACAAGCATGTCATCTAACCCTGGTACAAGAAGATTGAGCAGGGCAGCATCATACCCAAATTTTCCCTCCATCTACTCAAGAGATTTCATACATATATGCTCGAGGATTCCTCGAGGTTGATCGGACAAACTCTCTCCTAGACAATCAACCCAAACTAGGGTTTGGTATCTCTCAAGTCAAGATGGATTCCAACATCTCAATGGCCTTCATGCCTCCTCATATGCTTCAGATTCTCCATGTCAAGTTTCAAGCCTCATGAGTCAAGTTTCCTCGACGATTGCTCGGATGGTTGAAAATCGGGTGTATTGGACAAAAAGTCAAGTGGTCAACATACAGTCAAAACTTGATTTTGGTCAACATCCTCATTTGAAGTTACATTCATCATTTGATCAAGGGTTGATCATGATTCATCAAGAAAACTCAAGATTTGCTCGAAAGTCAAACTTTCTAAATTAGGGTTTCTAGTGAAAAGTCAATGAACTTTGGTGATCATAACTTTCTCATACTTTCTCAAAATTTTCCCACCACCTCTTTTTGAAGGAAATTCAATTCTCTACAACTTCATGTCTCACAAGAATGTCCAAAAATGCTTCATTTGAGGTATAGCTCAAAACATTACAGTCATTTTCAAAGTCAACAAAAGTCAACTTTTGTTTTGAAGATATATTGAGCATGGTAACTCAATTGAGATGAGACCAAAACATTGTTTAGAGGACTCTTAGAGCTTTCCAAAAGTCCAAGAACACTCAAAAATGTGGAAAATTGAGCAAGTTACACCATTCACAAGTTGGGCAATTTTGGAAGAATGCACAAAGAGATACTTCAAAAATCAAATCTTTTGCAAATGGGCCTACTTTTCTTCATCCTAACTTGTTCCTCATGCAATTAGAAATGTCCAAGCCCAATGCCACGAATTTTGATTTATTTTCTATTTAATTTGTAATTTATTCATTTAAATGCAAATTAAATCTTAAAATAAATTATAAAATCAAAATTAATTGGAAGATTGATTTTATTGCTTTCTTGTGATCAATCAACCCATAAATGCCGACAATTTCGAAATTAGATCAAATTTGGCAAGATTGGATTGAAATTGGACAAAGTTTGAAAATTTGATTTCATGAGAATATCAAATTTGATTTCCATTGAATATTGATCAATTCTTTCCAAATTCAATCCCAAATCCATCCGGCATATATACTTGATGCATCTCAATTGCAAGGAGCGAAAAAATTGCTCTACAAACCTAATCCAACTCAAAAACCGTGCCAAAGCAATTGGCAACCCTAGTTTTGCCGATTCGATAATTCAAACCTTCCATTGTGTTCCTTGAGGTTCTCGAGAATCGATCCGAGACCACTTACTCTCAAAACATCAGAATTGAGAGAACACGATTTCGGTTTGTCTTTTTTCAAAATTCGATTTCTATCATTCATGCATTTTAACATGTTTGGTGGTTTGTTTTGTGTTTAGATGGAAGTTTGCAAGCTTTACGCATAGTTTGATTGAATTTCATGGCGAAATCGAGAACTTACCAGTTAGGGTTCCATGGTTGATTAGGGTCTCATGAAATAGGAAAATTGGACAAAGCGAATACCATCGTGTTTAGAATGATGAATCCAATCGAACCATGCCTTTGAATTGAATTTATATTCGTGTGTTGCATTTTTGTTGCAGGGCATAGCGTCGCTCGAGCCCGGCCTTAATGCGAAATTCAAACAAACGATGAAGTTCTTGGCGCGAAGACGAACATCGAAGGCGGCAGCGTGTAAAATCCACTAAGTCCATTTTCAAACACGAGATGCGCATATGGTGTAGCGGTCGTGTTGGTTCTCAGGAGTGCAAGTCGGGGTCCAGGTTCGATCTATGGGCACCGGTTGCATTCTTTTTAAAACTTGCATATTTTCATATTTTTTCTTATTTTCAATATTTTCATGCTATTTTAATTGTTTTCATGATTTTTATTCCATTAAAAATTACCAAAAACATTTTTCTTTTTACATTATTTTCATAAAAATCTTTATTTAATTTAATAAATTAAAAATATAATTTTGCATGCATATTTATTTTATTTATATTTTGCATTTAATTCACTTTTAATTGCATTTTAATTATTAAATCTTTTCTAAAAATCCCAAAAATTATTTTAAGCTTATTTATCTTATTTCCAGCATATATTAATTTTCTCATATTAAATTTGCATTTTTCTAACATTTTCTTTGTTCGATTCATATGGTATTTTCGATTTTCTTATTCTTTCCGAGGTTGCTCCAGATTCGACGTTTTCTTTTATCGTTTTATTTTTCCAATAATGTAATTGCTATGGGTTGTAATAGTTTAATTAGGCTTTTATTTTCCGCAGTTTAAATTATGTATACTTCCAAAGCCATGTAATAGCGTAGGATTTACCTTTCCGCATTTACATTCCGCATTTACTTTCCGCACCCTTATCAATTGCTAGTAATTAGGCGTGTATGGCAAGATAATAATTGGACATAGCTCACACTAATCTTCAAGATAATATATTGAATTTATTTACACTCACACACGCACCCTTAGGGTAATTCTCTCTCGATGCCTTTGGATTCAAAATGGTCATGTCCCTCGAGCGTGAGGTATTCTAGCACCGTTGCCTTCAAACAAATCATCATAGTCCCTTGATACAAAGATCATAAGACCCACGATGTCGCCTCCGAATACATGATCTTGACCCTCGATTGTCGCCTCTGAAAATGATGATAGTCCTTGAAATGTGGGATACTTCCTACAGTTGCTTTCTATGACCATCCGATGTCCTTGAATGTCCGCTTACATCAACAATGGAGCTACCTACTAACTAATGGTATGGCTGAGCGCTATTCTAAAGGAATGTAAAGTACAACAATCGACCAATTACGAGTGGGTAAATAAGTCTTTTAGTTGCTTGCTCTATCAAATGCTTTTCACACCACACACTTTTTCAAAGTTCAAATTCTTTTCAAAACAAAAACATTTCCGAACACTTTGTATACACTCCTACATGAGTCATTACAAAGTCAAGCGAAATGCCTTTTTCAAAACATCTTTGTCAAACACCGAAGCAATTTTTAAAAAGTGATCTAGAGCAACTAAGAGCCGTGGATAACTCTACGGATGGAAAGGGTGCTAATACCTTCTTTTCATAACCATTCTCCAAACTCGAGAATCTAACGAAGGTCTTTTTACATTACTTTTACCTTCCTTAATTGGATAAAAATAAAAGTCGGTGGCGACTCTTGCTATCCGCATTTGGATACAAAATCCTACAAAGTCGGTTCACCGTATCACTGACCCTCTCCCCAATGTTAACCCAAACTAAGGTTTGGATATCCTCAAGTCTAGGTGGACCTCCAACACTTCCAGTGGTCATCATGCCTCATCATATGCTTCAAAGAATCTCCATGTCAAGTTTGAGCCTTACAGTCAGTTTCCTCAGACGATTGCTCGGATGGTTGAAAATCGGTTGTGGACAAAGTCAGCGTGGTCAACATACAGTCAAACTTCATAATTTTGGTCAACATCAATATTTTGAAGTAATATTCATCATTTGATCAAGGGTTGATCATGATTCATCAAGAAAACTCAAGATTTGCTCAAAAGTCAAAGTTTCCAAATGAGGGTTTTTTGAAGAAAAAGTCAACAGAACTTTGACCAGGCATAACATTCACATACTTTATCAGAAATTTTTCCACCACAGCTCATTTTGAATAGAATTCAATTCTTTACAACTTCATGTCTCACATGCTTGGTCAGAAAATGCTTCATTTGGAAGATATGGATCAAAACATTACAGGTCCTTTTCAAAGTCAACAAAAAGTCAACTTTTTGTAAAGAAGTGTTATTGAGCATGGAAACTTCAATTGAGATGAAACCAAAGAGGTTATGTATATGACATCTTGATATTTCTAAAAAGTCCAACAACACCCAAAAATGTTAAAAATTGAGCAAGATACACCTTGCACAAGTTGGGCATTTTTGAAGAGGTGCACAAAGAGAAATACTTGACAAATGCAAATTTTTTCCAAATGGGCTTGTAATTTTATGATCCAAACTAGATATTAACATTATCCATGGCCTCTCTACACCTTGCCACGCCTCCTTTCCATTTTTTATTTATTTTTGAATTTAAAGATTTAATTCAATTTTAAATTAAATAAAATAAAAGCAAGGTATAAAACAAGTTGAAGCTTGATTTCTATCTATCTTAGGACCTAGGAAGCCCCAATTACATGCCAAATTAGGTACAGATGCTACAAGAAAAAAATCCAATTTTGGAAAGATTTGATGAAAATTTACAAAATATTTTGCATTCAAAGCGTATATTTTTTCATTCTTTTATCAAATCTCTTGCTTTCAAATACATAACACATTCACGAGCAGAGGAAACCTAGCCTCATGAGCCAACCCTAAAATCACAAAATTCTCTCAAAGTTGCAAATTTTGAAATCCAATTTGCAGCCACTTTCAAGCCTCCTCATTGATTCATTCGTGTTCCTGAGCTTTCTAGCAACCGATCCATACCATTACACAAAGCTAAAGCATTCCAGATCGTGTCGTCCAAGCATCACCGGTTTGGTATATTTCTCAAATTTGATTTTCATGATTCATGCATTATTAACTGTTTTCAATTGTTTGTATAATCTCAGGACATCCATTAGAACGTGTCTGATGCATTACGTGTGAGGTTTAACGCATAGACCACGAATTGCCATTGTTAGGGCTTCAGATTGGAGAAGCTTCGAACCGGGCATTCTAGGACGTTTCAGGCCAAACGGCCACCACCATTAGACTCGCAGCCCTCGAATTAGGGGGGTAGGGTCCCTCTTTACTCTTTATTTTGCTTATTTCGCAGGTCCAGGTTTTGGGTCGCCGGAGAAGACGACCGGAGCCCTAGCTCCAGCGTCGCTGACTTATTTTGACTCAGGTGAAGCTGGTGTGGCGTTTTCTCGCGTTCTGATTCGTTCCCTCAATAATAACTGGGGCCCACATTTGACTTGTTTTGAAAATTCCTAAATAACACGTTGCAACACTTATAATCCAATGCTTGCAGATCTAGAACACCAAGACAGCCTGGCTCAGTTGGTAATATGCGCGTTGGTATATCAAGGAGGTCAGGGGTTCAATCCCTGACTCCAACAATTCTTTTTACCACTTTGCAAACTAACTCTTTTTTTTATATTTTCTTATTTTTCTTATTCAATTTAATTTCTTTTCAAATAATTTTCTCATGCATTTAAAAATCACCAAAAAATATTTTCTTCTTGCATTTAGGTTAGAAAAATGCTTATTTAACTTTTGACATAAAAATTAATATTTTTGCATGCATATTTTAATTAATTGTTAATTAACCATAAAATTGACTTTTAATTATTTTTCTCCATTAAAACCAATCTAGAAAATTCCCAAAAAATTATTCTATCACCAAATTAGGATTACTAACATAAAAACTTTTTCCTAACTCAAAAATCTTTTTTTTACTAACATTATTTTCTCTTATGCGAATTTCTTATCTTTCCCGATTATTATGTATCTACTTACAGGTTGTAATAGTTAGGATTTATTTTCTCGCATTCTTTTCCAATATTATGTAACTGCTCATGGGATATAATAGTTTAAGTAGGATTTACTTTCCGCACTCCTATTATGTAACTGCCCCAAAGCCATGTAATAGCGTAGGATTTACTTTCCGCACTTTACTTTCAGCACCCTATATCGCTAGTAATTAGGCGTGTATGGCAAGATAAAAATAAACATAGATCACTTCTAATTCCAAGATAATATATCGAATTTAACACCTCTTCACACATGCACTTACAGAGTATTCTCTCGTTGCCTTTCGAATAAATGGTCAAGTCCCTCGAACGTAGAGGTATCCTAGCATCGTTGCCTACAAACATATCATCATAGTCCCTTCGATACAAAGATCATAGTCCCTCGATGTGGCCTACGAATACATGATCTCGTCCCTCGATTGTTGCCTACGAAAAGTGATGATCGTCCCCAGTGTGTAGGATACTCCTACAAGTTGCCTTCTATGACCATTCGATGTCCCTTCGAATGTCCCTCTTACATCCAACAAATAGAGTTACCTACCAACTAATGGTATAGATAGCATTATTCTAAAGGAAAGTAAAACAACACGAAAACAACCATTTTGAGTGAGTAATAAGACTTTTAGTTGCTTGCTCTATCAAAATAATTTTCACACCTCACACTTTTGTCAAAGTTCAAACACTTTTCAAAATGAAACATTTCCAAATACTTCGTATACATTCTAGCGTGAATCATTGCGAATTCAAAGCGAAATTCCTTTTCAAAACATTTTTTCAAACACACACACAGAAAGCAAATTTTTAAAGTGAGCTAAAAGCAACTAAGAGCCCGTAGATAACTACGGATAAAAAGGGGTGCTAATACCTTCCCTTTTCATAACCTTCTCCCTTACTCAGAATCTAACGAAGGTCTTTTCATTCTTTTCACCTTCCCTTAATTGGATAAAAAAAAGTCGGTGGCGACTCTTGCTATCCGTAACATTTGCGATAAAAAGCAAAACAAATTCCAAAGTCGATTCTCCCTCAGTATTCTGAGCTGGCGACTCTGCCGTCAGAACACCTAAAGAGAATACCTTAGGTTTTAGATCACTTTCTTTCTTCATTTGACTTGTATGCTTTACTTTTAAGGGTTGTTTGGGCATTATATTTATGGGAGATCCTACACCCGGATCCAGGTTTTCTTAGGTAAGTAGCAATAGATCGTCACGACCGTTAGGCGTATACCGAAACGGTCAACAAGATGGCTACGTTAGTGTGACACTTTGGATTTCCTGATGCTCCTCATTCTCAAGTTGAGGAAAGTATTTGGCGTCTGCGTAGTGTCATCAGCACTAACTCAACTTTTAGAACCCTAATTGACCCATCTTGGCCATTAGAAGGTAGTGAGATGGTCGGCTTTGGTGTAGACCGAGGTTGGTTGATACTCGATGCTACGCTCATTAAGATCAGACTTTTTGGATGTTTTCGATCGGCCACTTGGTAGTCGTATTGAAATAAAGCCTACGAGAAAGATCAATGATATGAGATTCCTAGAACCAGGTTACTATTATAGGACAGGATGAACTCACTCAAACTTTGGTAGGGTAGACACCTATACCTCATGCAAGCCTTAAACCTAAGGCTATTGTGTGATTTGCTTGTGCTTGTTAAACATGACATCATGACATTGCATATCATTTCTAATTATTTCAAGGACCTAGGGATTTATCTTTGCTCTGTTTTGTAGGGATTATGGCTTCCAGAAAGACTTTCCGAATCAACTTCATGGGTGTACCATCTCAGCTCAAAGAGTTGGTTTCAGAAATTCCCGATCATACTCAGTTCATCAAAATACATGGTTATCTGCTTGATTTGGTTATCTCCGGTTTTGAAGAAGATATGATGCACGTCTTATTCCAGTTCTTCGATCCAAAACACCATTGCTTCATATTCCCAGATTATCAGTTGGTCCCTACCTTGGAAGAGTTCTCTAAGCTACTTGGGATACCTATTCTTGATCAGATGCCATTCACCGGTTTAGAAAAAGTTCTGAGGTACGATGACATCGCATTAGCGCTACATCTGAAGTGCTCAGACATTGAAGCCAATTGGGTAACAAGAAGCGGAGTTAAGGGTTTACTTGCCAAATTTCTGATTAAGAAAGCCGGAGAATTCCTCAAAGCTATGAGTTTCCAAGCATTCAAAAACATCTTGGCCTTGCTAATCTACGGCTTGGTGCTATTTCCTAATCCAGATCAGTTCATAGACGTGAACGCCATCAAGATATTCCTTATTCGCAATCTTGTGCCTACTTTACTTGGACATATCCTGCATTCTCTCCATACTCGTACTATCAAAACACAAGGAACTCTCATGTGTTGCATACCGTTACTTTCCAGGTGGTTTATTTCGCACCTTCCTCCATCATTAATGAAGAACGAGCAAAGATTGAAGTGGTCTCAAAGACTAATGTCACTCTCTCATTCAGATATTCGTTGGTGTCTTTTCTCTCAAAAGGATTTCACATTCATTGAACATTGTGGAGAATTTCCTAATGTACCACTCCTTGGCATAAGGGGAGGTATCACCTACAACCCTTCTCTAGCTCTACGTCAGTTTGGTTATGCTCGAAGAGATGGTCCTCATGATATGCTTCTGCAAGATATTGTGTTCGACTACAACCACGATCTCCAGAATTACCATCGAAGGTTCATACATGCTTGGGGCATGGTAAAGAAGACTGATACTAAGACTTTAGGGCACCAAAACTCCATTCCTTGGGAACCTTACCTCAAATGGGTGCGAGCTCGAGCTCAAAACCTCATGATGCCATTTACACCCGTGTTACCAGTAATTATGGAACCTGTTGCTATAGGTGACGTACCCTATACCGTTCTCCATCCCGACATGCCTACTGATTTTGAAGACTTGAAGAGATCCTGGATTCAACTTAAAGAAGAGAGGGATACGTTCGAAGCTCAGTGCTATGCAAGTGAGAAGAAGGTACTAGTGTTGACAAAGCTACTTCACGATGAGCGAAACCTCAACGCCTACTTCAACACCAAGAGGAAGCGCCCATGGGAGACTTAGAGCTCTAGGAATTTGTTCTTTTATTTTTTTCAAACTATCTTTTGTACTTAAAAAGAAAAAGGAAAAAAGAAGCTAATAAAAGTTTGTTTGTGCTTGTTTAACAAATTTAAATTCCTAAGGTCCTTGAAAACATTGCATTGCATTGCATAAACATTGCATATCATGGCATGACATTTCATAACAGGTACATTGAAGATCCGTTTTCTCATTTTCTCGCTATTTATTTTAGCAGAAATGGCTCTTGAACAGACTATCAAAGACCTCCAGGCTCCGAATGCTCAATTCCAGGAAGTGGTCACCAGCTTGGTCCAAGGCCAGGAAGATTTGAAGAAGCTCATCGCCAGAAAGAAGAAAGTTAATGATGTCCTCAACATGGGCAGACGTCACAAGGGTGGACCTAGAGTAGTCAGTCGTGTGGAATTCTTAGACAAAAGCATTGAAACTGATGAAAGTATCAAGAACAACGAAGAAGGCCAGCGTGAGTCTGAAAACAGAGAGGAAGATTATGAGAACGAGCAGTATTCTCTTGAGGATGACAAATACAAACAACTTGAAGACCGTCTGAATGCTATGGAAAATCTGAAAATGTCTGGGCTGAATTTTGATGATCTAAGCCTAGTTCCTGGTGTGGTAATTCCCCGCAAGTTCAAGGTTCCTATTTTTGCCAAGTATGATGGAATCTCTTGTTCGAAGCTGCATTTGAAGTCCTATGTTCAGAAAATCCATCCTCACATTGATGACAGGAAGCTGTGGATCCATTACTTTCAAGAGAGTTTATCCGGAGCTCAGTTGGAGTGGTATTATTGTAACACGGTGAACTGACTTTGTAGGTTTTTGTATCGCAAATGTGCGGATAGCAAGAGTCGCCACCGACTTTTTTTTTATCCAATTAAGGGAAGGTAAAAAGTACAGAAAAAGACCTTCGTTAGATTACGAGTAAGGAGAAGGTTATGAAAAGGGAAGGTATTAGCACCCTTTCCATCCGTAGTTATCTATGGGCTCTTAGTTGCTCTTAGATCACTTTAAAATTGCTTTACGTGTGTTTGACAAAATGTTTTGAAAAAGGCATTTCGCTTTGACTTTGTAATGATTTATGTAGGAATGTATACAAAGTGTTTGGAAATGTTTCGTTTTGAAAAGAGCTTGAACTTTGACAAAAGTGTGAGGTGTGAAAAGTATTTTGATAGAGCAAGCAACTAAAAGTCTTATTACCTACTCAGAATGGGTCGTTTTCGTGTTGTTTTACGTTCCTTTAGAATAGCGTTATCCATACCATTAGTTGGTAGGTAACTCTATTCGTTGGATGTAGAGGGACATTCGAAGGGACATCGTATGGTCATAGAAAGCAACTTGTAGGAAGTATCCTAGCACATTCGAAGGGACTATCATCATTTTTCATAGGCAACAATCGAGGGTCAAGATCATGTATTCGTAGGCGACATCATGGGTCTATGATCTTTGTATCGAAGGGACTATGATGATTTGTTTTGAAGGCAACGGTGCTAGAATACCTCTACGTTCGAGGGACTTGACCATTTGAAATCGAAAGGCAACGAGAGAGAATTACCCTAAGGGGTGCATGTGTGAAAGAGTGTGTTGAATTCAGATATATTATCTTGAAAATTAGTGGGCTATGTCCAATTTTTATCTTGCCATACACGCCTAATTACTAACAGTTTATAGGGTGCAGAAAGTAAATTGCGGAAAGTAAAGTGCGGAAAGATAAATCCTACGCTATTACATGGCTTTCGGGCAGATACATAATTTGAAAAATGCGGAAAATAAAAATCCTAGTTAAAACTATTACATCCCATCAACAGTTACATTATTGGAAAAAAGAAAACGGTAAAGAAATCGTCCGAAACGGGATAACCTGTAAAAAGATGAGGAATCGGAAAATACGAGAGAAATCGAATAAGAGGAAAATGTTAGTAAAAATGCAAATTTTTAAATGAGAAAAATATTTCATGCAGGGAATAACATTAATATGCTAAAATAATTTTTTGGGATTTTTTGGAGATGATTTAATAATTAAAAACTAATTAAAATTGATTTAAATGATAAATTATGGATAAAATTAAATATGCATGCAAAATAATATTTTTAATTTTATAAATTAAATAAGCATTTTCTGAAAATAAATGCAAAAGGAAAAATATTTTTGATGATTTTTAATGCATGAATAAAAATTATGAAAAGAATTAAAAATGCATGGAATATATTAAATAAATAAGAAAAATATGAAAAGTATGGAAACTATGTAAAAATACTCTTGCCATGGCCAAGGATCGAACTGGAGACCTTGCTCTCATACCCCCATGCCTTTGCCATCGAGCTGCAGCGTGTCAGAATCGGGCGAATGGATGACAAGCACGCGTCTCCTCCCCATTGCCTCGTCTCCGCGCCAAACTTCATCTCTTTCGTTTTGAATTTTTGAAAATTCAGCGTTGGCCTTTGTTCGACGCTACAACCCTGGCAAAATCGAAAATCATACACAAGTAATATAAATGAATTCTAAGACCATGGTTCGATTCAGGACATCATGAGGTCCAATTTTTCCGTTTAAGGAAAACCCTAAATCGTGGTCAAGAACCCTAATCATGGCATATCGAGTTCCAGGCCATAGAAACACAATTAACCTGCCCAGATCGCTTGCAAACTTATCACTAATCACAAAAACAACAATAAAACATGTTAATAATGCATGAATATGAGAAATCAATTCTGAAATTTTCTTGAACAAACCGAATTCGGATTCTTTGATTCTGGATGGTTTTGAGCAAAGTGAGGGTCTGGATCAATTCAAGAGGTATCAAGGCGTGTTTGAGTACTTGGAATCAATTGAAACGACCTAAATCCAAGGCGCTAGTTGCTTGTGTTGAGCAGTTTCTTGAGCTTCAATAGGGTTTCTCCAGCAGTTTTCTACCTAATTCGTGTGGCATGTGATGTATATATATAGTAGATGGATTGAGAGTTGATTTGAGAAGAATCAATCACTAATCAATGCAAAACATATTTGATTTTGTACCAAATCAAATTTTCATCTTTTGATCAATTTTCAATCCAATCTTGCCATATCCAACCAAATTTTGAAATTTGCTGGCTTTATTGAGTTACTTGGATCTCAAGGAAGAGAGAAAAATCAAATTTGCATTTAATTTTGATTTTATACTTTATTTTTGAATTTAATTTGTATTTAAATGAATAAATTCCAAATTAAATAGAAAAATAAAATAAAAATCCGTGGCATTGGGCTTGGATATTCCTAATTGCATGAGGAACAAGTTTGGATAAAGAAAAAGTAAGCCCATTTGCAAAAAAATTTATTTTTAGAAGTATTTTTCTTTGTGCATCTCTTCAAAATTTCCCAACTTGTGAATGGTGTATTTTGCTCAATTTTCCACATTTTTGAGTGTTCTTGGACTTTTTGGAAAGCTCTAAGTGTCCTATAAACAACCTCTTTGGTTTCATATCAATTGGAGTTTCCATGCTCAATATATCTTCAAAACAAAATGTTGACTTTTTGTTGACTTTGAAAAGGACACAATGTTTTGATCCATACCTCTCAAATGAAGCATTTTTGAACATTCTTGTGAGACATGAAGTTGTAGAGAATTGAATTTCCTTCAAAACAAGAGGTGGTGGAAAATTTCGAGAAAGTATGAAGAAGTTATGATCATCAAAGTTGATTGACTTTTCACTAAGAAACCCTAATTTAGAAAGTTTGACTTTTGAGCAAATCTTGAGTTTTCTTGATGAATCATGATCAACCCTTGATCAAATGATGAATGTAACTTCAAAATGAGGATGTTGACCAAAAATCATGAAGTTTGACTATATGTTGACCACAGTTGACTTTTGTCCATACTGTTGATTTTCAACCATCCGAGCAATATGCGAAACTTGACTTGTGAAGCTTGAAACTTGACATGGAGAACATTTGAAGCATATGAGGAGGCATGATGAACATTGGGGATGTTGAAATCCATTTTGATCGAGAGTCACCAAACCCAGTTTGGGTTGATTGTCTAGGAGAGGTTTGTCGATCACCCTTGAGGAATCCTTGAGTATGGAGGTATGAAATACCTTGAGAAGATGGAGGAAAATTTTGGGGTATGACAGCTATCATCTAGAGTACCCATCCATACTTGGAATGACTTAGTAGATGCTTTCTAGCGATGTCGATTACATCTTGAATTGGCACCTCGCATGCAACTCTGAGCATGTCTATGGGCCGTGATGAGAAATTCAAAAGTCGCTCGAAATGGAGAGATCTAGCGTGAGTTCAACCACCCTTGTCCAGGGTAGGGTTGGTTGATATGTTTATGGGAACACCGGGCCCATTCTTTAATCATTTGATTGGAAACTCTTCATCCGGATTCACCGTCTTGACGGAGGCGTATTGAAGGCTGGAATCAAGAGCGGAAAGATTCAGGTAGAGTCATCTTCAAATGCTGTGAAGAGATCTTTTGGTAAGAAAGAAGCCAATGCTGTGTATGGTCAGAAAAGCCGAGCCAAAATCGATCGTGCTAAATATGTGGGGGAAGTTGTGATCTCGATCCTACACCTGACCTCCTCAAAACAATGCGGCGTAACGGCAGCGCCACGAAGATGATTTATTTTGAGTCGTATGCTAGACTCGAGAATGTCGTCTGAATAGGAAAATTGATGGGGATGGGCTTAAGATGCCATCTGGAAAGATCGATACTAGGGAGTGAGTCGTACGCTAGGCTCTATAGATGTTCTTGATAGTGGAAAGAGCATGGAGATGGGCTTAAGATGCCATCCGGAGAGAGTCGTATGTTAGACTTCATGCTCATCTTTGAATGAAGTTGTTGGTTTGTATTGGTTTTTAACCAAATATGCAGCATTCTGAAAGTGGAGAAATGTTGACAAGTAGTCGGAGATGGGCTTAAGATGCCATCCAAGGCAATTGAGTCGTCAGACTACGTAGTTCTTGTTGATAATAAGAATGAGTCGAAATAGTTCTTCGTGGACTACTCAGGGGGTAATAGTTGGCAAAATTTGGATAGCTGTTGTGCATCGGGTGATCCACTTCTTATCGGAGGATAACTTGTGATCGTTCGGATAAGGTTTCCGTCGGCTTTGGGTATTAATCCGGATGCATTGTCGGAGGACAACGAGATCGTCTGGATTCGGGTCTTAATCTGGACCCGGTTGTCGGAGGACAACTAGGGGCTTCGAGATAGTTTTCCGTGCGGATTCGGGTCTTAATCTGGACGGTTTGTGTCAGTGATTTTCACTGTTTGGAGAAAACAAGAGAAACTTTGATAGAATATTGATTAGTCTTATGCAAAGTATGATGCATGACAAATGTGTATGAATGACATATGCACAAATTATGACTTTTATGAATAATGTATGAACGATAGATGTTGTGGTATTTCAAAACATATCCATCTTGAAGAAGATGTGGATGTTCTGCTTGGAGATTTCTGACTTCTGTCTGGAGACGGAACGGATAGAGATCCTGAGAAGAAAGAAAACTTCGATTCCTCCGTTACCTATCGACCAAGTCTTGAGGCTAGATATTGTTGACAACGGTGGGGAGAGTGGGAGTACTCTACCGGGGGTTTTGCGTGTAAATCCTGTTGGAGAGCATTTGATAATTGCTTGGAGACCGGGTTAGAAGGATCTGGAGCCCGCTGGAATCTCTAGCTGAGGTATGAAAGGTGTAGGTTTCCTCCGGTGCACTATCTGACCAAGTTTCGGTGCGGATCACTGGCGGGGAAAAGGAAATCTTGAGAGATACTTTGTTGGGGATAACTCCTCGGCTGGGGATGAAGTGTTATTGCTCGAAGATGGGTGTGGCTTGATTAAGTTGAGCGGAATCACTGCTTGAGGGATCCTCCTCTTCTTTGCTGGGGAAGATTTGTGGTGAGTGACACCTCTGCGGGGATCATGTTCTGTGGGGAAATGTATTGGTGACTTTCGTCGTCATCTCAATTCCTGGAGCCTGTAGTAATCACTTTTGCATGTTCACTTTTCGCATGTTCGTGATTAGATTCTTATTGTTAGATGCATATAATCATTCAAAGCAAACATTGGACTTTATGCAAACGACAACAACGAAAGCGTAAAAAGAAAGAACTTGTATTTATTCGAAATGTGGCGTATGGCAGAGTAGTTTGTACACAAGAAAAGAAAAGTAAAAAGCTATGCGGAAACAATCTCGTTAAGTTCCAACTATGCTAGTACTCATATATTTCAACTATCTCATCTTCTTTGTGTTAGAAAGTGAGTGGATTGATCTTAGCCATTTGAATCTTGAATCTTTGATAGTCTGCAGTAGATAGGTGATCGGCGAGACATAGTCGTGCTTAAATCCTAACTTTTGCCTAGACCGCCCTGGGTTTTGATCTGGGATACCCTTTTTGCCCAAGCCGCCTTTTCGGGTTTTCGACTTGCGGTGTACATGTTTTGTATATATTCTTAACTTTTGCCCGAACCCTTTTGGTTCGCCGGGATGCCCTATTTTTGCCTAGGTCGATCGACCTAGCGGGTCTCTTTATCGTAGTATTTTTGACTATGTCTGCGTTCACGGGTATGGGAAGTCTTCACCATCCATGGTGCTAAGTATCATAGCTCCGGGAAAACTCTTGACTACAAGCGGTCCCTCGTGGGTGGGAGTCCATTTGCCCAGGATCGCCTTGTGGAAGAATGATGCGCTTGACTACTAGATCACCGGCACAGTAGACTCGGTGCTTGACCTTCTTGTTGAATGCTCGATCATTCGCTTACGGTAGATCTGTCCATGGCGGATGGATCGATCGTTCTCATCAATCAAATTAATCGGTCAAGGCGAGTGCGGACCCAATCGTCTTCGCCTAATTACGCCTCTGGAGGACTACGGTTGAGGTATCGACCTCAATTGGTAGGACGGCTTCCATACCGTATCTGAGAGAAGGGGTTGCCCTATTGATGTTCATATTTGTGGTCGATAGCCATGAAGAGCAAGTGGTAACATCTCATGCCAATCTTTGTAAGTCACAGTTATTTTCGTATAATCTTCTTAATGTTCTTGTTGGCGGCTTCCTCGCCATTCATCTTAGGCCGATATAGAGAGTTGTGATGCTTGATCTTGAGCTGCGTGCGAGTTCGGTGATCATCTTATTGTTGAGATTGGAACGTTATCGTGATAATCCTTTCGGAGTGCCATAAAGCGAGATAAGATTATGCTTGATGAAACGAGCCACAACATTCTTGGTAATGATGCGAATGCTTACCCATTTGGTAAAGTAGTCAATTGCCACAAGGATGAAGCGATGTCCGTTGGGCGGTGGGCTTGATTTCTCCGATCATGTCAATGCCCCATATTGCAAAGGCCAAGGAGCTATTAGAACATTCGAGTCTTGGAGTGCGTGCACTTTCATAAATCGGCATTTGTGACAAGATCGGTGCGGTGACAATCGACTTCCATGGTGGACCAATAGTAACATGTTCTCAAAATCTTCTTAGCCATCGTATGTCCACTGGAGTGGGTACCAAATGTGCCTTCGTGTAACTCTTCCATGATACGTATTGCTATTTTCTGGTCTACACAGTGGAGTAGGCACAAATCATGGTTGCGCTTGTATAAGATGTCGTTGCTGAGGAAGAATTTGGATGCAAATCTTCTCATGAACTTCTTATCATTATGAGATGCCCTGCAGGATATTCACGAGTCTCAAGATACCTCTTCACGTCATAGTACCAAGGTTTCTCTTCTGTATCAAGCTCATAACAGTATGCTGGTTCGTCGAACTTCTCAATGATGATCTGGGGAGCCTCGTTGTACCATCTGACCTTGAACATAGACGACATAGTAGCCAATGTGTCTGCCAACAGATTCTCTTCTCGTGGAATGTGATTGAAAGTGATCTCTTCGAAGTATGGGATCAAACTCAGAACATGCTCTCGATCTGGAATAAGATTCGGATGCTTAGTATCCCACTCGCCCATGTCGTGATCCCAAACGAGTCTCCATACACTTGCAAGAACTTGATTCTTAAGTCAATAGCGGCTTTGATACCCAAGATGCACGCTTCGTATTCGGCCATGTTATTGGTGCAGCTGAAACAGAGTCTGGCGGTGAAAGGCGTATGTCCGCCTGCAGGGGATGTAACGATGGCGCCAATGCCATTGCCAAGTGCGTTTGAGGCTCCATCAAAGACCATAGTCCATCGGGATCCTTGTTCAGGTCCTTAATGCGGGCACAGTTCTTCACAATCGTAACTAGTAAAACATCTTACGTGCGGAAATTGAATTGCATGGTGATAGTCATCTCGACGATGAGCCAAGTGATCGGCTACTACACTTCCTTTGATCGCTTTACGAGAAGTATCTTGGATGTCATATTCGGTCAAGATCATTTGCCATCTTGCTATTCTTCGGATAGGCTGGTTTCTCAAATATGTATTTTATCGGATCCATCTTAGAAATCGATGGTAGTGTGAGTCAACATATCTTGTCTTAGTCGTGACGACCTAAGCCAAGCGTTGCAAGTTTTCTCAAGCTGTGAGTATCTTGTTTCACAGTCGGTAAACTTTTTGCTAAGGTAGTATATTGCATGCTCTTTTCGACCAGACTCGTCATGTTGCCCCAACACACACCCCATTGAGTTCTCTAACACTGTCAAGTACATGATAAGAGGTCTTCCTTTGGCGGGCGACATTAAGATAGGAGGATTCTGTAGGTGCTCCTTGATTTTGTCAAAAGCGATCTGGCAATCGTCGTTCCATTCTACTACTTGATCTTTCTTAAGTAACTTGAAGATTGGCTCACAAGTAGCAGTTAGATGTGCAATGAATCTGGCAATGTAATTCAATCGGCCCAAGAAACCTCTAACTTCCTTCTCGGTGCGGGGAGCTGGCATTTCTTGAATGGATTTAACCTTGGCTGGATCAACTTCAATACCTTTTCCACTGACAACAAACCCTAGGAGTTTACGGGATCTGACTCCAAAGGTGCACTTGTTAGGATTAAGTCTCAGTCTATACTTCTTCAATCTGTCAAATAGTTTCTGCAAATGATCAAGATGTTCTTCTTCAGTCTGTGATCGAGCTATCATGTCGTCGACGTAGACCTCTATCTCGTGATGAATCATGTCATGAAATAATGTCACCATAACGCGATAAGTGGCGCATGCGTTCTTGATCAAGCGGCATAACCTTGTAGCGAAGTGCCCCTGTAACGTAAAAGTAGTCTTGTCTTGAGGAGCCATTTTAATCTGATGTAAGGAGAAACCATCCATGAAGGAGAAAACCTCATCTTGGCGGTGTTGTCAACCAGAACATCAATATGAGGAAGTGGGAAATCGTCTTTCGGACTTGCTTTGTTCAAATCTCTGTAATCTACACACATTCGTACCTTACCATCCTTCTTAGGCACATGAACCACATTAGCAACCCATTGTGGATAGGAAGTAACTACTAAGAAGCCGGCGTTGAACTGTTTCATAACTTCGGCTTTGATTTTCTCAGACATCTTAGGGCGCGTCGAACCTTCATTTCAGGAGAAAACCTTCTTTTGTCGGCAATCAGTGTACCACAATATCAATGTCCAAACCAGGCATGTCTTCGTACGACCAAGCAAAAACCTCAATATAGTATCGTAGCATCTGAATCAATCTTTCTTTAACACTGTTCTCAAGACCCGCTCCTATCTTGATCTCTTTTCTGTCTTCATCAGTACCCAAATTCACAACTTCAACTTGCACTTCATGTGGCTGTATAACTCGTTCTTCTTGTTGTAGCAGTCTGACAAGTTCTCCTGGCACTTCACAATCTTCCTCACCTTCGTCTTCGGCTTGGTAGATCGGATTATCGAAGTCATATTTAGCAATAGCATAGCTGTTATCAACGAGATTCGGAGTGATTCTGCAGTGTATCACGTGGGTGTGTGTAAGAAACACATAGCTTTTTGAAGGGGGTGATAAAGTAAGAGAAAGAAAGCAACAAATAATGCAAAAGTCCAACGATTTTATTGAATAAAAATATGCAAATGACAGATAATAACCCTCACAAACGAGCCATGATGCCCCGGGCAAGGCACTAGGCTTTAGAGTTTATTGTTCAAAATATAAAAAAACGAAAAGCAAAACAAAACGAGAGCAATTACTCGACTAAAGGAGATTGGTATAGCGTCTTGATCTTCCAATTCTTGAGCCCTTGTCGGAGTTGGGAAGATCCACTTGCGATGTCGGTCACGTCGTCGTCTTCTATAGCATGGATTCCACTCGTCGTGCGGAAAGGAAGTTGGCGGCACGTTCGCGTATCATCTTCTGACCTTTGATGGTGAAGCCTAAACCAGTCTTGTCAAATTTGAACGGAAGATCAGGGAGCTGTCCCCAAATAGTACTCTTTCCTTCTTCAACAGCAGCTTGAGCATCTTTCAACGAAGCCATCCTAGGCAAAGCTTGTGTAACCGGAGGGTGACAGGAGAGTCGCAGCATGACTGGGATTGTTTCAAAAGCTTGACAGGGAGTCTCAAAGAATTCTCCTTCCATCTCGAGATATCGGAATGATTGTAGATGACTGACCATATACTCTTCTTCACCACACACTGTAACAACTTTCCCCTTCACTGGGTACTTCAGTTTCTGATGCAAGGTAGAGGTAACGCGCCCCATGTATCAAGGCGTCCAAGTAGGCAAGAGTAAGTTGGACTGATGTCCATGACAAAGAAAGTAGAGTCGAAAGTCTGGGAACCGACTTTGACTGGCAGAATGAGCTCTCCAAGCACTGTTCTCTTAGAACCATCAAAAGCTCTCACAATTATATTACTGGGTCTCAGAACCAACCCTTCGATATCAAGTCGATCAAAAGCAGTCTTCGGGAGGATATCCAGAGCAGAACCGGTATCCACCAAAACATGAGACAGTGTAGTGCCCTTGCATTCAACAGAGATGTGCAAGGCTTTGTTGTGTTTCTTTCGGAAGGAGTCAAATCGACATCGAGAAGCCTAGGCCGTTGTTGGCAGGGCTAGCAATACAAACTTCAAACTGGTCAGTGGTAGTGTCTTGCGACACATGAGCATTCTTCAGAAATTTCACCAAGGCGTTAGCATGAGCCTCGGAGCACAAGAGCAGAGCAAGCATGGAGATCTTGGACGGAGTCTGTCCCAACTGTTCCACAACATTGTAGTCACTCTTCTTGATAATCCTCAGAATTTCCTCCATTTCTTGTTTGGAGGTGTCTTCAGCAACTTCCTTTGGTACTCGGTGGCGGGATGAGTCACTGGTTCTTTCCCTCTAGCTTGGGGAATATATTGAATAGCTGGAATGCGAGCTGGAGTCGCAGTGTCCTTTGGAGGAGAGATATCTGGAGAGAACACTCTTCCGGTTCGGGTCACCTTACTAGATCCGGTGATGTTGTCAATGTCAGGAATGGTAGCTTCAACTGTAAGGTCTTCAATGGTTAGAGGGTCTTGCTTGATGCCATGATAGTAAACATCAGCTCCATAGTTCCAAGGGATAGCTTTGTCAGAGGAATATGGCACTGGTCTTGGAGAAGTGATAATGAGAGGCGCCACTCTAGGCACAGGATCAGCAGAGGAAATTCTTATAGCGTTAACATCAGTATAGTCTTCTGGGAAATCGTCACCCCATCCGGTCACCTTAACATCTTCAATAGGAATCTAGTAGCTTTCAGGAACAGTGTACTTCACCATGTAATCATACTTTCCACTCGGCTGCCCCAAGGTATCCCACACGGATGGTGCGGCTTCATTCGCATTGTCAATCTTTAACTTGGACATTTCTTCACACAGCTTCTGCACAGGTGGTTTCAGAAATAGTATCTCACGGTTATCCATCATGCACTGAACACGTCTTCTCAACCAAGCACAACCATCAAGTGCAGATGGACACCAACGACAATTCTCTGGGCATCCTGGATTGACACCAGCTTGTAGCAAATTCCTCTTAACAGTCATCAGAGGAATGGTCAAGTCATCTATGTTGAACACATAAGTATCCTCACCAACAGCATTGGAACTCTTGTCATGGTTAGGCATAGGTGCGTTGATCACATTCGGAGTCTCAACAGGAGGGTCAAACTCAATCTGCTTAGCTTCAATCATGTCTTGAATTTTGTTCTTCAGAGCCCAACAATCATCAGTACTATGTCCTGGGCTATTGGAGTGGTAAGCACACTTAGCATTAGGATTGTATCTTGGAGAGGAAGTGTTGATGTTTTGAGGAGGATCCCTCAAGGTAATCAGCTCTGCTTTCAACATGTGTTGCAAGGCTTGCGACAATGGCATGTTGATCTTTATGCTGCCTTCGTGGCGCGTTACGTTACGCGTTGTCTCGGAGGTTGTCTTGATGTAGGATTGGAGATCTGGCCCCCACAGTTGAGCACGGTCGGTCTTGGCTCGGATTTTCGACCATACACAACATTAGTTTCTTTCTTACCACCAAAAGATCTCTTTGCGCATTTGAAGATGTCTCTACAGAATCTTCCCTTCGATACCGCTTCAATGCGTTCTTTGTCAATATCACTCGGTGAATCGGTGAAGAATTTCCAATTAGATGATTGAAGAAGGGCTGTCGGTGTTCCATAAACATATCAACCAACTCCCTATTGGACAAGGGTGGTTGAACTCTGCCTGCTAGATCTCTCCACTTATGAGCATACTCCTTGAACTTCTCATCACGACCCATAGACATGCTCTGTAGTTACATGCGAGTGGGTGTCAATTCAGCATTGTACTCATACATGCAGAAAGCATCTGCTAAGTCACTCCAAGTACGGATACGGTCATTCTCTAGCTGATAGTACCATTCCAACTGGGTTCCGGACAAACTCTCTTGAAAATAGTGCATCCACAACTTTCTGTCATCAGTGTGGGGACTGATCTTCTGGACATAGGATTTCAAATGCAGCTTAGGACAAGACATGCCATCGTACTTAGCAAAAGTTGGAACTTTGAACTTGGGAGGAATCACAACACCAGGGACAAGACTCAGATCATCAAAATTCAGCCGGGCATCTTGAGTTTTCCACACATTCGAGACGGTCTTCAAGTTGTTTGTACTTGTCATCTTCATCGAGTATTGGCCATTATCATAGTCTTTCTCGGCTCATGACTACCTTCGCCATCACCCTTGTCACTTTGCTCATCCTTCTTCTTGACACTTCCTTCAGAGAGCTCAATTCGACTAACCACTTTAGGACCACCTTTGTAGCGTCTGCCCATGTTGAGAAGACCAACAACCTTCTTCTTCCTATTGATGAGCTTCTTGGATCTTCTTGGCCTTGGACCAAGGGTAAACATCTCTGGCCAGCATTACGAGGGGAGATCTTTGACGGACTTTTCAAGAGCCATTTCTGCTAAAATAAATAGCGAGCAAATGAGAAAACCAATCTTCGATGTACCTGTGATGCAATGTTATGCTATGATATGCAATGTTTATGCGAATGCAATGCAATGTTTTCAAGGACCTTAGAGATTTAAATTTGTTAAACAAGCAATGAACAAACGTTTATTAGTACTCCTTTTATTCTTTTTCTTTTTAAGTACAAAAGATAGTTCAAACAAATAAGAGAAAACATATAAATCCTAAAGCTCTAAGTCTCCCATGGGCGCTTCCTATTGGTGCCGAGGTAGGCGTTGATGCTTCGCTCCTCGTGAAGTAGCTTTGTCAACTCTAGTACCTTCTTCTCGCTTGCGTAACACTGAGCTTCAAAGGTATCCCTTTCTTCTTTAAGCTGAATCCAAGATCTCTTCAAGTCTTCAAAATCAGTAGGCATGTCAGGATGGGGAATAGTATAGGATTCGTCACCTATAGCAACAGGTTCCATAATTACTGGTAAAACAGGCGTGAATGGCATCATGAGGTTTTGAGCTCGAGATCTCACCCATTTGAGGTAAGGTTCCCAAGGTATGGAGTTTTGGTGCCCCAAAGTCTTGGTATCAGTCTTCTTTACCATGCCCCAAGCGTGTATGAACCTTCGTCGATAATTCTGGAGCTCGTGGTTGTAGTCGTACACAATATCTTGGAGAAGCATATCATGTGGACCATCTCTTCGAGCAAAACCAAACTGACGTAGAGCTAGAGAAGGGTTGTAAGTAATACCTCCCTTATACCAAGTAGTGGTACATTAGGGAATTCTCCACAACGCTCAATGAATGTGAAGTCCTTTTGAGAGAAAAGACTCCAACGGATATCTGAATGAGAGAGTGACATTAACCTTTGAGACCATCTCAACCTTTGTTCATTCTTCAAAATTGATGGAGGAAGGTGCGAAATAAACCACCTGGAAAGTAACGGTATACAACACATGAGAGTTCCTTGTCTCTTAGTAGTACGAGTGTGGAGAGAATGTAGGATGTCTCCAAGTAAAGTGGGCACTGGATTACAGGTAAGAAACAACTTGATGGCACTGACATCTATGAATTGATCCAAGTTAGGAAATAGAACAAAACCATAGATTAGCAAGGCCACAATATCTTCAAATGCATGGAAACTCATAACTTTGAGGAATTCTCGGGCTTTCTTAATTAGAAACTTGGCAAGTAAACCCTTAACTCCGCTTCTAGTTTCCCAATTGGCTTCAATGTCTGAGCGTTTAAGATGTAAGGCTGATGCAATGTCTTCATACTTAGGAACCTTTTCTAAACCGGTGAATGGCATTTGGTCTAGAATAGGTATCCCAAGTAGCTTAGAGAATTCTTCCAAAGTAGGAACCAACTGATAATCTGATAATCTGATAGGTATCCCGGACATTTTCAAGTTTTCCACAGCATTCAGACAGTCTTCGAGTTGCTTGTACTTGTCTTCTTCATCAGAGTGTTGGCTATAATCAGAATGATCCTCTCCTCCTTTCTTTGGCTCACGCTGCTCACCTTCATCACCCTTGGTACTCCCCTCGGTATGGACACTTCCTTGAGAGCTCGATCCGATGACCACTTTAGGACCCCTTTGAAGCGTCTACCCATGTTGAGGAGACCAACAACCTTCTTCTTCTTGTTGATGAGCTTCTTCAAATCTTCTTGGCCTTGGACCAAGTTGGTGAACATCTGCTGGCCCGAGCATTCGAGCAGGAGATCTTTGTGATCTGTTCAAGAGCCATTTATGCTAAAATAAATAGCGAGCAAATGAGAAAACCAATCTCCAATGTACCTGTGATGCAATGTTATGCTATGCTATGCGATGTTTATGCGAATGCAATGCAATGTTTTCAAGGACCTTAGAGATTTAAATTTGTTAAACAAGCAATGAACAAACATTTATTAGTACTCTTCTCATTATTCTTTTTCTTTTTAAGTACAAAAGGTAGTTCAAAACAATAAAAGAAAACATAAACATCCTAAAGCTCTAAGTCTCTCATGGGCGCTTCCTCTTGGTGCCGATGTAAGCGTTGATGTTCCTCTCCTCGTGAAATAGCTTGGTCAACTCTAGCATTTTCTTCTCGCTTGCATAGCACTGAGCTTCAAAGGTATCCCTCTCTTCCTTTAGTTGAATCCAGGATCTCTTCAAGTCTTCAAGATCAGTAGGCATGTCAGGATGGAGAACAAGATAGGTACGTCACCTATAGCAGGTTCCATAATTCTTGGTAAAAGCAGCGTGAATGGCATCATGAGGTTTGAGCTCGAGCTCGCACCCATTTGAGGTAAGGTTCCCAAGGAATGGAGTTCGGTGCCCCAAAGTCTTGGTATCGTCTTCTTTACCATGCCCCAAGCGTGTATAAACCTTCGTCGGTAATTCTGGAGATCGTGATTGTAGTCGAACACAACATCTTGGAGAAGCATATCATGTGGACCATCTCTTCGGGCAAAACCAAACTGACGTAGAGCTAGAGAAGGATTGTAAGTAATACCTCCTCTTATACCAAGGAGTGGTACATTAGGGAATTCTCCACAACGCTCAATGAAGGTGAAGTCCTTTTGAGAGAAAAGATTCCAACGGATGTCGGAATGAGAGAGTGACATTAGTCTTTGAGACCATCTCAACCTTTGTTCGTTCTTCAAGACTGATGGAGGAAGGTGTGAAATAAACCACCTTGAAAGTAACGGTATACAACACATGAGAGTTCCTTGTCTCTTAGTAGTACGAGTGTGGAGAGAATGCAGGATGTCTCCAAGTAAAGTAGGCACAGGATTGCGGGTAAGGAACAACTTGATGGCATTGATATCAATGAATTGATCCGAGTTAGGAAATAGAACCAAACCATAGATTAGCAAGGCCACAATGGAAACTCATGACTTTGAGGAATTCTAGGGCTTTCTTGATTAAGAACTTGGAAAGTAAACCCTTAACTCCACTTCTAGTTTCCCAATTGGCTTCGATATCTGAACGCTTAAGATGTAAGGCGGATGCGATGTCTTCGAACTTAGGAACCTTTTCCAAACCGGTGAATGGCATTTGGTCGAGAATAGGTATCCCAAGTAGCTTAGAGAACTCTTCTAAGGTAGGAACCAACTGATAATCTGGGAATGTAAAGCAATGGTGTTTCGGATCAAAGAACTGGAATAGGACATGCATCATATCTTCTTCAAAACCGGAGATAACCAAATCAAGCAGATAACCATGTCTTTTGATGAACTGTGCATGGTCGGGAATTTCTGAAACCAATTCTTTGAGCTGAGAAGGGATACCCATGAAGTTGATTCGGATAGTCTTTCTAGAAGCCATAATCCCTACAAAACAGAGCAAAGATAAATCCCTAGGTCCTTGAAATAGTTAGAAATGATATGCAATGCGAATGATGTCATGATGTCATGTTTAGCACACACAAACAATTCACACAATGAGCCTATGTTTAAGGCTTGCATGAGGTATAGGTGATTACCCCACCAAAAGTTTGAGTTGGTTCATCCTGTCCTATAATAGTAACCGTGTTCTAGGAATCTCATATCATAGATCTTTCTCAGAGGCGCTTATTTCAATACGACGGCCAAGTGGTCGATTGAAAATGTCCCAAAAGTCTGATCTCAATGAGCGTAGCATCGAGTATCAACCAACCTCGGTCTACACCAAAGCCGGCCATCTCACTACCTTCTAATGGCCAAGATGGGTCAATTAAGGTTCTAAAAGTTTAGTTAGCGCTTGATGACACCACGCAGAAGCCAAATACTTTCTTCAACTTGGGAATGAAGAGTATCGGGGCAACCAAAGTGTCACGCTAACGTAGCCATCATGTTGACCGCGTAGTTATACGTCTAACGGTCGCAATGATCTAATGCTACTTACCTAAAAGGAAACCCGGATCCGGGTGTAGGATCCCCCAATAATATAATACCCAAGCAACCCTTTAAGATAAAGCAAGCAATTCAAACAGAAAGCATTAAAGGTTATCTAGAAATCCCTAAGGCAATTCTCTCTTTTAGGGTGTTTCCCAGTAGTCGCCATTACGTGATACGGTGAACCGACTTTGTAGGATTTTGTATCCAAATGTGCGGATAGCAAGAGTCGCCACCGACTTTTATTTTTATCCAATTAAGGGAAGGTAAAAGTAAGAAAAAGACCTTCGTTAGATTACGAGTTCGGGAGAATGGTTATGAAAAGGAAGGTATTAGCACCCCTTTCCATCCGTAGTTATCTACGGGCTCTTAGTTGCTCTAGATCACTTTTTAAAATTGCTTTCTGTGTGTTTGACAAAAATGTTTTGAAAAGGCATTTCGCTTTGACTTTGTAATGACTCATGTAGGAGTGTATACAAAGTGTTCGGAAATGTTTTGTTTTTGAAAAGAATTTGAAACTTTGAAAAAAGTGTGTGAGGTACGAAAAGCATTTGATAGAGCAAGCAACTAAGAGACTTATTTACCCACTCAGAATCGGTCGTTTTTGTACTTCTACGTTCCTTTAGAATAGCGCTAGCCATACCATTAGTTGGTAGGTAACTCCATTCGTTGGATGTAAGCGGGACATTCGAAGGGACATCGGATGGTCATAGAAGGCAACTTGTAGGAAGTATCCTAGCACATTCGAAGGACTATCATCATTTTTCGTAGGCGACAATCGAGGGTCAAGATCATGTATTCGGAGGCGACGTCGTGGGTCTTATGATCTTTGTATTGAAGGGACTATGATGATTTGTTTGGAAGGCAACGGTGCTAGAATACCTCTACGTTCGAGGGACATGACCATTTTGAATCGAAAGGCATCGAGAGAGAATTACCCTAAGGGGTGCATGTGTGAAAGAGTGTATTGAATTCAGAATATATTATCTTGAAAATTAGTGTGAGCTACGTCCAATTATTATCTTGCCATACACGCCTAATTACTAGCAATTGATAAAGGTGCGGAAAATAAAATGCGGAATGTAAAGTGCGGAAAGGTAAATGTCCTACGCTATTACATGGCTTTGGGGCAGATACATAATTTAAACTTGCGGAAAATAAAAACCTAGATTAAACTATTACAACCCATGAGCAATTACATTATTGGAAAAATAAAACGATAAAAGAAAAACGTCCGAATCGGTGCAACCTGTGAAAGAATGAGAAAATCGGGAAATGCAATATGAATTGAACAAGAGAAAAATGTTAGGAAAATGCGAATTTTAATATGAGAAAATTAATACATGCTGGAAATAAGATAAATAAGTTAAAATAATTTTTTGGGATTTTTTGGAAAAGATTTAATAATTAAAATGCAATTAATAATGATTTAAATGCAAAAATAAAAATAAAATAAATATGCATGCAAAAATTATATTTTTTAATTTATTAAATTAAATAAAGATTTTTATGAAAATAATGCAAAAAGAAAAAATGTTTTTTGGTAATTTTTAATGCAGAATAAAAATTATGAAAAGAAATTAAAATAATGCAAAATATTGAAAAATATGAAAAAATATGGAAAATATTGAGTTTTGTAAAAAAGAAACCAGAGTTAGCCTTGGCATGGTTCGAACTCGCGTCCCGGCCTTCAAACCTTGAGATCCTTCACCCGGCTCGCCATGTGTGCATCCGTGTTTGAAAACTGGCAGTGAAATACAAGCACGTCGTCCTCCTATTGCCACGAACTCGCGGACTTCGTCTTCTCCAATTTGAATTTTAAAAACTCGGTCGGCCATTGTTCGACGCTCAACCCAACTAATTCAAAATCAAGCACACATAATATAAATTAATTCTAAAGCCATAGTTCGATTCGGGTGTTATTCGAATGCATTGGTACTAGTCTTGTTGGTCAATTTTTCCTGTATAGAAACCTAATTCGATACAGTGAACCCTAACAATGGCAATGAGTTCTAAGCCATGGAAACTCGATCAAACAACCCAGATCGCTTGCAATCTTCCTACTAATCACAAAACAACAACCAAATGTGTTAAAATGCATGAAAAATAGAAATCGAATTTGGAAAAAAGATGAACAAACCGAAATCGTATTTCTTGATTCTGGATGTATTTTGGCAATGTAAGTATCTGGAATCACTCCTGGAGTATCAAGGAATGTGTTTGACACCTCAAAACCGATTGAAACAGTGGAACAAGGATTGCCAATTGCTTCAAGAACACGATTTCTTTGAGTTTGGATTAGGGTTTCGAGCCATTTTTTCGTTTTTTCTTGATAGGTATGCATCATGTATTTATACTGGATGGATTTGGGATTGAATTTGGAAAGAATTGATCAACATTCAATGGAAATCAAATTTGATATTCTCATGAAATCAAATTTTCAAATTTTGTCCAATTTCAATCCAATCTTGCCAAATTTGATCTAATTTCGAAATTGCTGGCATTTATGGGTTGATTGGATCACAAGAAAGCAATAAAAATCAATCTTCCAATTAATTTTGATTTTATAATTTATTTTAAGATTTAATTTGCATTTAAATAAATAAATTACAAATTAAATAGAAAAATAAATCAAAAATTCGTGGCATTGGGCTTGGACATTCCTAATTGCATGAGGAACGAGTTAGGATGAAGAAAAAGTAGGCCCATTTGCAAAAGATTTGATTTTTTGAAGTATCTCTCTTTGTGCATTCTTCCAAAATTGCCCAACTTGTGAATGGTGTAACTTGCTCAATTTTCCACATTTTTGAGTGTTCTTGGACTTTTTGGAAAGCTCTAAGAGTCCTCTAACCAATGTCTTTGGTCTCATATCATTTGGAGTTACCATTCTCAATATATCTTCAAAACAAAAAGTTGACTTTTTGTTGACTTTGAAAATGACCTGTAATGTTTTGAGCTATACCTCTCAAATGAAGCATTTTTTGGACATTCTTGTGAGACATGAAGTTGTAGAGAATTGAATTTCCTTCAAAATGAGGTTTGGTGGGAAAATTTCTGAGAAAGTATGAGAAAGTTATGATCACCAAAGTTCATTGACTTTTCACCTAGAAACCCTAATTTAGAAAGTTTGACTTTTGAGCAAATCTTGGGTTTTCTTGATGAATCATGATCAACCCTTGATCAAATGATGAATGTTACTTCAAAATGAAGATGTTGACCAAAAATCAGAAGTTTTCACTGTATGTTGACCACAGTTGACTTTTTGTCCAATACACCCGATTTTCAACCATCTGAGCAATTGCCTGAGGAAACTTGACTTGTGAGGCTCGAAACTTGACATGGAGAATCTTTGAAGCATATGAGGAGGCATGAAGACCATTGGAGATGTTGGAAATCCATCTTGACTTGAGAGATACCAAACCCTAGTTTGGGTTGATTGTCTAGGAGAGAGTTTGTCTGATCAACTCTTGAGGAATCCTTGAGTATATATGTATGAAATCTCTTGAGTAGATGGAGGGCAAATTTTGGGGTATGACAGGTCCAGACCCGCCTCGACCAGATTAACTTGATCAACGAGAAACGGCTCGCATCCATTGGTCATGGACAGATCTATCAGAAACGAATGATCAGAGCATTCAATAAGAAAGTCAAGCATCGAGTTTACCAAGTCGGTGATCTAGTAGTCAAGCGCATCATCCTTCCACAAGGTGATCCCAGGGGCAAATGGACTCCCACCTACGAGGGACCATTTGTAGTCAAAACAGTATTTTCTGGCGGAGCTATGATACTTAGCACCATGGATGGCGAAGACTTCCCCACACCCTGTGAACGCAGACATAGTCAAAAAATACTACGCATGAATGAGACCCGCTAGGTCGACTGGCCTAGGCAAAAATAAGGGCATCCTGGCGAACCAAAGAGGTTCAGGAAAAAGTTAAGGATATATATAACATGTACACCCGGCAAGTCGAAAACCTACAAAGGCGGCTTGGGCAAAAAAAGGGTATCCCGATAGACTGAAAACCCGAAAGGGCGGTCTAGGCAAAAGTTAGGGATTTAAGCGTGCAACTATGTCTCACCCAGATCATCCACCTACAGACTACTATCAGCATTCAAGATTCAAATGGCGAAAATCAATTCACTCACTTTCTACTGACCGCGAGGAGATGAGATAGTCGGAATATATGAGCACTAGCATAGTTGAAACTCGACGAGATTGTTTCCTCATAGCTTTTACTTTAATTGTATACAAACTGCTTGGCCATACGCCACCTTTCCAAATTAATGCAAATTCTCTCCTTTTACAGTGTTGTTTTTTGCATAAAGTCCAATGATTGCTTTGAATGATTATATGCATTTGACAACAAATATCTGTTCACAAACATGCGAAAAGCGAACATACGAAAGTAATTACTACAGGTCCTAGGAATTGAGATGACGACTAAAGTCACCAATGCATTCCCCGCAGGTTACTTTCGCAAGAGTACAATCCCCATAGAGTCATCGAGCTTCCTCCGACAAGTCTCCGAGCAGTAACAGTTCATCTCGCGTACACAGAGGTATTTATCCCCAGCATAATATCTCTCAACAATCGTCATTCCCCGACAACAGCAGTATCCCGACTTGAAACTTGGTCAGATAGTGCATCGGAGGAAACCTACATCACTCATATTCCCCCAGCCAGAGGTTTCAACAAACTTCAGATTCATCACCTCAAAGGAATCTTCGAGCCTCGTCTCCCAGCAACAATCTGATATTCCCCAACAAGATCTACGCACAAGATCCCCCGCGGAGTATCTCCCAATGATCATTCTTTCTAACAGCAGCAATATCTCGACTCGAAACTTGGTCAGATAGAGCATCGGAGGAACCAAAGACATCTCTTTCTCCTCCAAAACGGGGTTTTCAACAATTTCATCCCCAAGTGGAAGTCAAAATCTCCATCAGAACGTTCACATCTTCTTCAAGATGGATATGTTTTAAAATACCACAACACCTACATTCATACATTATTCATGAAAATCATAACATGTGCGTATATCATTCATACACATTGTCGTATGCTCGCATGCATCATAATCTGCATAAAACTAACTATATCCTGCCAAGGTTTTCTTTTCCCCAACAGGTCAAGGATTAATACCCGAAGCAAGACGGGAAATCCAATCTGAAAGACCGTACAAAACCTTTTCCAAGTGGAAGGTCCAAGATTAATACCCGGAGCAAGACGAGAAACCCAATCTGAAAGACCGTACAAATCTTCTCCAAATGGAAGGTCCAGGATTAATACCCGAAGCAAGACGGGAAACCCTATCTGAAAGACCATACAAGTTGTCTTCCGACAACAGGCATTGGATCAACACCCGGGGCAAGATGGGAAAGTTATCCACATTTTGCCAAATATTGTCCCCCAGAGTAGCCAGGACGAAGGTTTATTCTGATTCTCTCTTATTATCAACAACTACTACAGAGTCTGGTGTACGACTCAGTTGCCCTGATGGCATCTTAAGCCCATCTCCGACTACTTGTCGACTTCTCTCCATTTTCAGAATGCTGCATATTTGGTTAAAAACTAATACAAACCAATAACTGCATTCAAAGGCGACTGTTGAAGTCTAGCGTACGACTCAACATCATTCTATCAGGATGGCATCTTAAGCCCATCTCCATGCTCCCTTCTATCTTCAAGAATACCTGCAGAGTCTAACGTACGGCTCGTTCCCCAGCATCAGTCTCTCCGGATGGCATCTTAAGCCCATCTCCGACGATTCTATTCAAGCGACGTTCTTGAGTCTAACGTACGACTCATTCCCTAGTGAAGTCGCCAACTTCTCCAAATGGAATCTATAAGTCCATTCCAATGCATCATCAATCAACGGCGAGTGCAAATTTTCAAGTGTACTCGAGTGTTCAATCATCTTCTACCTTCAGGTCACGAAAGGCAAGCATGCCAATCTAACCCTTCCAGTACAAGAAGATTGAACAGGGGCAACGGTCATACCCCAAAATTTTCCCTCCTACTTCTCAAGACATTTCACATATCCATACTCAAGGATTTCACAAGGGTTGACCAGACAAACCCTCTCCTAAGCAATCAACCCAAACTAGGGTTTGGCTATCCTCAAGTCCAGGTGGACCTCCAACACTTCCAGTGGTCAACATGCCTCATTCTATGCTTCAAAGAATCTCCATGTCAAGTTTCAAGCCTTACAAGTCAAGTTTCCTCAGACAATTGCTCAGATGGTTGAAAATCAGTTGTATTGGACAAAAAGTCAATTGTGGTCAACATACAGTCAAACTTCATAATTTTTGGTCAACATTAATATTTTGAAGTAATATTCATCATTTGATCAAGGGTTGATCATGATTCATCAAGAAAACTCAATATTTGATCAAAAGTCAAAGTTTCCAAATTAGGGTTTTTTGAAGAAAAAGTCAACAGAACTTTGACCAGGCATAACTTTCACATACTTTATCAGAAATTTTTCCACCACAACTCATTTTGAAGAGAATTCAATTCTCTACAGCTTGGTCAGAAAATGCTTCATTTGGAAGATTTGGATCAAAATATTACAGGTCCTTTTCAAAGTCAACAAAAAGTCAACTTTTTGTAAAGAAGTGTTATTGAGCATGGAAACTTCAATTGAGATGAAACCAAAGAGGTTGTTTAGAGGACATTTTGAACTTTCTAAAAAAGTCCAAGAACACCCAAAAATGTTAAAAATTGAGCAAGATACACCTTGCACAATTTGGGCATTTTTGAAGAGGTGCATAAAGAGAAATACTTGACAAATGCAAATTTTTTCCAAATGGGCTTGTTATTTTATGATCCAAACTAGATCTTAACATTATCCATGGCCTCTCTACACCTTGCCACGCCTCCTTTCCATTTTTTTATATTTATTTTTGAATTTAAAGCATTTAATTCAATTTTAAATTAAATAAAATACAAAAGCAAGGTATAAAACAAGTTGGGCTTGATTTCTATCTATCTTGAGGACCAAGGAAGCCCACAATACATGCCAAATTCGTGCAAGATGCTACAAGGAAGAAAAATTCAATTTTGGAAAGATTTGATGAAAATTTACAAGGAAATAGTTTTGCATTCAAAGCAATATATTTTTTCATTCTTTTTGATCAAATCTCTTGCTCTATAAATACATAACACATTCACAAGAACAGAGGACGAAACCCTAGCCTCATGAGCCAACCCTAAAAATCAAAAATTCTCTCAAAGTTGCAAATTTTGAAATCCAATTTGCAGACACTTTCAAGCCTCCTCATTGATTCATTCGTGTTCCTGAGCTTTCTAGCAATCGATCCATACCATTACACAAAGCCAAAGCATTCCAGATTGTGCCATCCAAGCATCACCGGTTTGGTATATTTCTCAAATTCGATTTTCATGATTCATGCATTATTAATTGTTTTCAATTGTTTGTATAATCTTAGGACATCCATTAGAACGTGTCTGATGCATTACATGTGAGGTTTAACGCAGAGACCACGAATTGCCATTGTTAGGGCTTCAGATCGGAGAAGCTTCGAACCGGGCATTCCAGGCCGTTTCAGGCCAAACGGCCACCACCATTAGACTCGTAGCCCTCGAATTAGGTCCAGGTTTTGGGTCGCCGGAGAAGACGACCGGAGCCCTAGCTCCGGCGTCGCTGACTTATTTTGACTCAGGCGAAGCTGGTGTGGCGTTTTCTCGCGTTCTGATTCGTTCCCTCAATAATAACTGGGGCCCACTTTTGACTTGTTTTGAAAATTCCAAAATAACACGTTGCAACACTTATAATCCAATGCTTGCAGATCTAGAACACCAAGACAGCCTGGCTTAGTTGGTAATATGCGTGTTGGTATATCAAGGAGGTCAGGGGTTCGATCCCTGACTCTAGCAATTCTTTTTACCACTTTGCAAACTAACTCTTTTTTTTATATTTTCTTATTTTTCTTATTCAATTTAATTTCTTTTCAAATAATTTTCTCATGCATTTAAAAATCACCAAAAAATATTTTCTTCTTGCATTTAGGTCATAAAAATGCTTATTTAACTTTTGACATAAAAATTAATATTTTTGCATGCATATTTTAATTAATTGTTAATTAACCATAAAATTGACTTTTAATTATTTTTCTCCATTAAAACCAATCTAGAAAATTCCCAAAAAAATTATTCTATCATCTAATTAGGATTACTAACCTAAAAACTTTTCCCTAACTCAAAAATCTTTTTTTTACTAACATTATTTTCTCTTATGCGAATTTCTTATCTTTCCCGATTATTATGTATCTACTTACAGGTTGTAATAGTTAGGATTTATTTTCTCGCATTCTTTTCCAATATTATGTAACTGCTCATGGGATATAATAGTTTAAGTAGGATTTACTTTTCGCACTCCTATTATGTAACTGCCCCAAAGCCATGTAATAGCATAGGATTTACTTTCCGCACTTTACTTTCAGCACCCTATAAACTGCTAGTAATTAGGCGTGTATGGCAAGATAAAAAATAAACATAGATCACTTCTAATTCCAAGATAATATATCTGAATTTAACACCCTCTTCACACATGCACCCCCTAAAGTATTCTCTCTCGTTGCCTTTCGAATAAATGGTCAAGTCCCTCGAACGTAGAGGTATCCTAGCACTGTTGCCTACAAACATATCATCATAGTCCCTTCGATACAAAGATCATAGTCCCTTGACGTGGCCTACGAATACATGATCTCGTCCCTCGATTGTTGCCTACGAAAAGTGATAATCGTCCCTTCGAATGTGCTAGGATACTCCTACAAGTTGCCTTCTATAACCATCCGATGTCCCTTCGAATGTCCCTCTTACATCCAACGAATAGAGTTACCTACCAACTAATGGTATGGATAGCACTATTCTAAAGGAAAGTAAAACAACATGAAAACGACCGTTCTGAGTGGGTAATAAGACTTTTAGTTGCTTGCTCTATCAAAATACTTTTCACACCTCACACTTTTGTCAAAGTTCAAACACTTTTCAAAATGAAACATTTCCAAACACTTCGTATACATTCCAGCGTGAATCATTACGAAGTCAAAGCGAAATGCCTTTTTAAAACATTTTTTCAAACACACACATAGAAAGCAAATTTTTAAAGTGAGCTAAAAGCAACTAAGAGCCCGTAGATAACTACGGATGAAAAGGGGTGCTAATATCTTCCATTTTCATAACCTTCTCCCTTACTCAGAATCTAACGAAGGTCTTTTTCTGTTCTTTTCACCTTCCCTTAATTGGATAAAAGAAAAGTCGGTGGTGACTCTTGCTATCCGCAACATTTGCGATAAAAAGCAAAACAAATTCCAAAGTCAGTTCTCCCACCATATTACACAATGTCACATCATTGTAGTGCTCAGGAAATCTCGCTCAATCGTGATCTCTGCAATCTTCTCTATTTATGGTTCCGCAACAAAACATAATCATTTTTAAAGTTTAAAAAATCATAAAAGATATTATGGTAAAAACATTACAATTAGGGAGATGTCAAATTTAATTGTAAGGGTTTAAAAATCTGTTTAGTGAGTCCGAGGTCCACTCCCGTACATTCTAGGATTTCAAACTACAATTTCTTTATTTTATTGCATTACTATGTTTGCTTTTTGAAAATTTGGCAATCAAACATAACAATTCAAAGGTAATATTTTCACATAAATTAAAAATATGTATAAATGGAAAATAATTAATTATTAAAATATCTTTATCAGTATTTATGTTTATCATAAATGTAAAAGAGAAAATGCTCAATTAAAAATAATACAAATAAGGTAATAAAAAATACAAAGAATATTTTACGAGTGGGTTTTGGTTGAAATTGAGGATAAAGGAGAACATGCTTATTCAAAAGTCTCATTGAAATAGCTTAGTGACGGGGATTCTAATAGCGGATTTTTCCATAAGGTGATGAAGGAAAGGAGAAGGAATAATCATATTGATCTGATTTTAACAAAGGGGGGCTTTTTAGAATCGGTTTTGGATGTTAAGGAGGAGGTTCACTCTCATTTCTCGAGCAAATTCATTGAAGTGGAAAGGAATAGGCCTTTGTTAGAAGGTATACCTTTCAACAAGCTCAGGGAGGAAGGTCGAATTAGACTTGAGTTACCATTTCTCGTGGATGAGATTAAAGAGCCTATTTGGGGTTGTGTGAGTACTAAAAGTCCAGGCCCAGACGGTTTCTGTTTTCCTTTCATCAAGAAATGTTGTTTTTTTCTAAAAGACGGTTTCGTTCGTTTTTTTATCGGTTTTTATTCCTGAGGGGAGATCTCGAAGGCGGTCTTATCTTCTTTCTTGACTTTGGTTCCTAAGTCTACTAATCTTGTGGAATTTGACGATTATAGACCAATTTGTTTAGTAGGATTCTTGTACAAAGCGCTTTCTAATTTATTGGCGACTAGATTGGAAAGCGTTTTGAATTCTATTATCTCACCTTGTCAAAGCGCCTTTGTTTCGGGAAGGCAATTACTTGACGGAGTATTGGTTGCTAATGAAGTGGTGGATTTTGTGAATAAGAAGGGGAAAAGTTGCTTACTTTTTAAGGTTGATTTTGAAAAAGCTTGTGTTAGTTGGAATTTCCTTAGATTCATGTTAACGAAAATGGGTTTCGGTGTTTTGTGGATGAGATGGATGGAATTGTTGACTTTTCAAAGTAAGACGTAGATGCTTGTAAACGGGAGTTTGACTAAGGAGTTTGTGGTTGAGAGAGGTTTGAGGAAAAATGGCCCTCTTTCTCCATTCCTTTATGTCTTGGTAGCGGAAGGTCTAACGGGATTGGTTAGAAAAGCAATTGAGATGGGTGGATTTGAAAGTTTTGTTATTAATAGAAAATTTAACGTGACATCCTTCAATTTGTGGATGATACGTTGTTGATTGGGGAAGGTAGTTTGAAACATGTGTGGGCTATAAATTCAATTTAATTGGTAGTAATAATTTTTTGGACACCGCTTCTTTGTGTCTTTTTTGCAGGGTGGAAGTAAAAGAGTTTAACTTCCTCGGTATTCCTATCCTCTCTAATCCTATAAGGATTTCGTCCTAGAGCCCGCTCTTGAACAAATTAAAAAGGCGTCTTTCAGGATGGAAAATAGGTTTCTAAATCTTGGTGATAGGATAACTCTCACGAAATTTATTTTGTGTTCTCTTACCATTTTCACTATGTCTTTCTATAAAATATCGGTGAGGATAGTTAATGAAATTATGAAACTTCAAAGTAATTTCTTGTGGGGGGTTTGGCGGAAAAAAGAAAGACTAATTTGGTGGGGTAGAGATATTTGTGTTTACCGTTCGATAAAGGAGGGATTGACCTTAAAAAATTGATGAGTTTAATATCTCCCTTCTTAATAAATGGAGGTGGGGGATATTACAAGGCATTGACTTTCTTTGGTATGATTTACTATGTGCTCGTTACGGCAATATATGTATACAGGTGTTTGATGGAGGAGATAGCAAAAAGATTTATTCCTCTTCTTTATCTTGGTGGCAGTATCTAATATCGATCGGGAGGATTCGCATGAGGATGCAATTGCAAAGAATTGCAATTTTATCATAGGAAAATATTTCACCTCATCTTTCTGACATTCGAGGTGGTTGCATAATTTTGTTTTGAAGGACTCCTTCCCTGGACTTTTCGCGGCTTCTCATTTAAAGTGGGTTGCGGTTACAGGGATGGGGGTTGGAGAGATGGTGTGTGGCAATGGGATGACTTTGGAATCCTGTCTCTTTTTGCATATGAGCATGGACTGTCGGCAGAGATGGACAGACTGTAGTTGTTGCTAGTTGATCACGACTGCTTAATGGCTGGCAACGATACTGTTATTTGGAAGAGTGGCGAAAGTGCTGAATTTTCGGTCAGCTCTTGTTATAATTTTCATGTTGTTTTCCGCATTCCGTATAGCCGTGTTAATGAGTTTGACAAAGCGTTGCAGCTCGTGTGGAAATAACAAGTGCCTTACAAGATTAAAGTTTTTGGTTGAAGATTGCTTATTAATAAACTTCCAACTAAGGATCTTTTGAAATGGAGGGGAATTAGTATTCCGGTGGAATCTCAAAATTGGACTTTTTGTATGAGTGATTTAGAAACTATGGATCATTCCTTTTTTTAAGCGTTGGATAGTTAAGTTAATTTGGAAAGACACAGCGGATTGGATCGGCTTGTCGAGTATTGATGAAGATGGTTGTAAAGGGAACTACATGTGTTGGTATAATTTTTGCAAATGGTAAAAGATTGTATATTAGGTTGTATTTGGTTGGCTATTACTTGAACATCTTATTACTAAAGAATTGGATCATTTTCTAGAATGTTGAATGATACGGTGTGGAACAGTAAGACTGTGATTTGAAGATAGTCTTTTATATGAGAAGTTTCTTACCCGAATTATAATTTCTATAAGTTTAACAAAGACCGTTTGTTATTTCTTTCGTAAACTCAATTGATTTGTAATTTCTTCTTTTCGTTGGAAATTATTTTCCATCTCCTTAGTTTTTTTGTTGGGAATTATTTTCTGTCTCCTTAATTTTTTTTCTTTCTAATATATCTTACTTTAAGAAAAACTAAATTCTACAATTGAAAAAAATAATGAATATTGTATATAAAGTGAAATATGTCATTTGTTTAATGATTATTTTGGTGCAGAGTGAGTACTATACAACACACTTTTCCATTATTGTTGCTCAGAGACAGTTGCCATAAACAAACAATATGCATCATCCATAAGTAGTTCACGAGTTGACACACAGAATGAAACTAGTCTTCACCAAAAACAGGCTTAGAATTCAACTTTTCATAGAATTCAACATGATTACTGGTTTCAAAAATTTAACTTCTTCAACATCATTATTACATAATAATAACAAAATACTGTATTAAAATTTGTAATGCAGCTAATGAAGTCAAAAACTTATGATAAGATAAAAATAATATAATGCAAACAAAACAGTCACGAGACACTACAAAACAAATCACCTGCCACCACCAAGCTTTCTTCCTCACTCTGTCTTTGTAAGACTTTTTGTTCTCAAATCTCTTTCATTTACTTTTTTTTTCCTTCTCATTCTATAAATCATAAACCAACCTACCTTCACAAAACTTCAATTAATCTCACTATTTTTGCTTCTGCATAGAAAAATTAAACATGGTTGTAACACAGTTATTAAAGTGTTCTATTCTCTTGTTTTTCACTTTTGTCTTCAATTTGTTAACTACTCCTGCTTATGCCCTCAACATAGGAGCTGAAACCACTGGAGTAGCTGTTTCTGTTGTAAGCATATTGATCATGTCTTAACATGTGTAATTACCTCTTTCTTAATTTTCTTTATTCATCTATTCATTTTTCTGTAGAGCAAAGAGTGTAGCAGACAATGTGAGTCAAGTTTCTGCTCAGGTACATGTCTTAGTAGTTATTAGTACTTTTTTAGATATATTTCTTGTTCTTTGTTCTGATCTTTTTTTGGAATGACAGTGCCTCCATTGTTGAGATATGGAAAGTATTGTGGACTTTTGTATAGTGGATGTCCTGGTGAAAAACCTTGTGATGGCCTTGATGCTTGTTGTATGAGCCATGATCAATGTGTCACAGCCAAAAATAGTGAGTTCTTTTTGTATATCTTGTATCTTCTTAATAGAATTTGGAGTTAAGTCTAACTCAACTCAAAAAACTAGCTCAGAATTGGAATTATCAAGTCTTTTAGAAACTAGATCTTCAATCTGGGTTATCAAACACACCCAGAAATAAAATAAAGATGGTAGGTAGCTGATAGGTAGCTGATAGGATTATGAAGTTTATTATGTATACATATAAATAAAGACTAATCATGACCCTTTATCTAATTACTTCATTTCTAATTCATGATCCTTCTTTTTTACTCAAGGAATATGCTTAAGAGGACTATATATTGGATAACAAGTGTTACCAAACTCATATTACCTATTAGTATTTTATTGAATACTTAAGAATATAGATTTGATCATTTTTCCACAACAGAAAAAGTATGATATTATTTATCAGGTTATATACAGTTAGGTGGGTGTATCTTAGTTAATTTATGTAGCACAATAGTGTAAGTAACTAATGGTGGTATCTACCTTATGCAGATGACTACTTGAGCCAACAGTGCAGCCAAACATTCATAGACTGCATGGAGAAATTTAAGAACACAAAGGCTCCTACATTCAAAGGAAACACATGCCAAACAGATGATGTTATTGAAGTAATCAAGGTAGTCATGGAAGCTGCTTTACTGGCTGGAAGAGTTTTACACAAGCCTTAGACAGTAATCTTAAAACTAATCAACTTTAATTTGAGACATGAAAAATGTTTCCTTATTTTTCTTCCTATTGTTTTTGGTTATCCTGACCAAAAATCAAACTCTAATGCTTAGTTTATTCATAAGGGAAAATGCTATCAATGTATTCTATTCATGTTTTTGTATAACTCATCAATTCTAAATGGATATTGTTTACATCTGTATGAACTGTCAACAAATGAAAATAAAGATGGACAAAGCTAACTTCATCTTGAAAGTCAAATAATGCTCAGAAATAACAAAAATTCTGATGAAAACAATAGGTCCATATGTGCACAAGAGAAATAACTAATATAACTCTGTTCAAAATCTTAAGCCAGATGCTGAGTTGCTATAATTTTTACGTATCAGAACTTTAAGAAGGCACTAACAAGTTACATCAAGAACTGGCAAAAAAAATATGTATCCAACTACGCAATGATTTCAATTTTTGCTTCTTTTTCTAATGCTCGTGAAACTGGTGTGTTTTCAGCTAGTTTGAGCACTTTCTTGTTTAAGCTTCAAGGGTGGCAATTTTGGTAACACCCAACTTGGTGAACCTTTAAGCCATAGCCCTACACCGGTATCTTTGTGCTTGAAATCTGGAGCTCTTGCATTCCTCTGAAATGTTCAAAATGAAACATTACCTCAATAAACCAAATCTAAGGAAGAGTTAAATCAACTTGTAGGGATTTAAAAGTGCCGAGACAAATCAAAAATGGGGTTACCTTTTCTAATCTATTATCCCACCATTTAGCTGGATTTTGCACCAAATCATTCCAGGGCTCATCACCTAAACCATGTTGAGACAAATGCGTGTCAAATATAGTAATAAAACAGAGATAGGAAGAGTAATGAAATGGAAAAAGGCCATGAGGAATCTTGAGTTGCAGAGTGCAGACAAAACAGAAGACATTGCCCAAACCTAAAAATGCTAAGCATTTATAAAAATAAGTAGAAAATGAATTTGAATTCGATAGAAAAGTTTGTGATAAAGGAAATAATTTACACATACGTTTACTGTCCTTTGCTTGTGTGGATTTAACAGCTGGAGCTTCAAATTCCAGTTCTTCTAGTTTAGACAGAACCCACTTTGGAGCCCTCTCAATCCAGATGGGAATACTGCCATCCTTGCGCTTGAAGTCAGGGTACCTTGGATTCACCTACTAAATAGATACGGATATAAAACCCCAAATATATATTAGTGTAAGAGAAAAATATACACCAAGTCATCATCAATCATTACCAATCCACTGCGCTTGCTATCACGGAAATCCACCCACTGTTTTGGATCATTTAGTAGGTAGTCCCAAGAATTTGACAAAGAGTCGGGGTATTTCTTTGCGGTGGCTGTAAAAATAGACCAAAATGGAAATAATATGGATCTTAACACTACCCAAAGAGCCAATTTTACTATAAAATAGAAGAAAAAAAATCAAGAGACATACTTATTGTTTGTTTCAGTTCAGGTTGTAATTCACGATCCGTCTTGCTTTCAAGCGCTGCACCTTTTGGACTCTCCTACATTTAGATGCACAAAATTTCAGAAAACAGATATGAAGGATGTGTCATTATTTCCAAATAAAGAAGGGAAAAACAAAGGATACAAATCAAAAAGTGGAGAAAATTCAAAAACCTTTGTTGAATGAACAACTTGCCATCTACTAGGTTTATTAAGGACATCCTTCCAGGATTTCCTTTTGTCATGTTCCTCGGTTTCCTCGGAATGGATATCCTTTTCCAATGACTTGATTTCTTCATCCTCTCTTTCTAATAACATATAAATAAAATATTACAAAAAGGTTATCAGAGTTCATAGCATAGCACTGCTAGTTAAAGCATCACACACTTACAAAATTTTCACTTTCATTAATATTTGTCAACTTTAATATAGTAAATAGTAACAGTGCTTCACCTCCTTTTCCTATAATAAAATTTCTTTTAGCATGTAAAAAGAAAATATCTTCGTGAAAAAACAATATGAAAGCAAATAAATTACAAAGAAGTTTTTGTTAAACAATTTAGTCCCAATTTATTATAGAAGCATGCCAAGAAATTATTGAAGTGTTAAGGTGAACATTTGTCTAAACTTGATATTGTGAAATTGATTTGGTTAAAATTAAGTTAGGAGGTAGTGATTTAACCTTGCGTTTTCACTCTAAAAGCATGTTTATCTAAAACTTAGGGTAACTTATGTAACTTATATGCAAAAGCTACTTCTATCATTTTCAGACAAATGAAGTTTCATGTCTAAAAACCAAATATGTACTTTTACAAAAATCTCTGCCCTGAAACCAAAGATACACTATTTTTACAGTATGTTCGGATCCCCGTTTTATATGGGATTTCTTGCACCCCAATGTGTTAGTCCTGAACAAATCACAGTAGAAAGATTGAGAAGAAAAGAGAAGAGAGAAAAGTGAGTTTTATTGATTAATGGATTTTTAGTCTACAACTGCAAAAGCAGGTACAGCCCAATGGTTACGAGAAAATAGAATCGAATGCATATCCCCTCATATTCCTATTTATACAGGCCAGGCCTCCAAGAACACACTCTTAAAATGTGTTCTCCAGGATAGCTTATGAAACCGTTTAACACTATTCATATCATACAAATAGGCTATGCATTGCCACATAAAATATACGTGATTATGTTATAAGTTGAGTCGTCTTAAGTTTTGGAAGGCCCTGTGTAGGTTAGTCACTATTCAACAATGACAAAAATACTTAGAGACCCTATTTAACCACGTTTTAACAGTAATAAAGATTTTATGAGACCCATTTTAATCTTTGTCCGGTTGCACACCCTCAATGACGGCCTTGGCTATAAGCACTCAATAAAATTATTTGTCCAAATAGAGCATTGTGATTCTAAACATTTTCAAACACATGCTTGACATTTACTAGTGCATTCAATTTCCATTCATAAAAATAACAAGAAATGAGTACTGCTTAGTACTTACCAGAAGAAGAATCTAGTTTTTGTTTAGAAGTCAAAGAACCCTTCTTCACAAGAGGATAATCTTGAACAAAGCTAAGGCTTTGCACCATAACCTAATAAAAACAATAAGACACATGAAAATTCAAACATAAGAGCAAAACAAAAAAGGTTGTTACATAATCACATTACATTAACGAACCTGAAACTGGTATTGAGGTTTAGAATGCTTAGTATAAGTACTGATTTGTCCAACAACATGAACAACATCGTTTTGTTTGAGATGAAAGTTAGCAGTATGAGCTAAATCGCCTTGAAATACAACGGGAATCGAAAGGGAATAAGGGTAATGGTGAAGATTGGAGATAACGGTGGCGGCGAAGGGGTTTCCGTCGGGGGATGTTTCGAACTGAACTGGCTTGTTAACGGAGCCGATTAGGTTGACGGAGTTGACGAGTTTTGGTTGAAATGGAATGTCGGAGGGTTTTGTAAATTTTGATTTGGATTTGCGAGTGGCGGTGGCCGTGGCGGTGGTGGAGGAATAATAGCTACTGTTTCGATATCGGAGACGGAGTAACGACGTGTTCGATGAACACCATACTCGCCGGAGTGAATTCATTCCCAAAACCCTTCCGACGAGCTTTCAAAACCCTTCCGAGTGAAGGTTTTGTTTTCTTGAAATTTTTGTATTGTGTTGTTTGTTGACGGAACGTTACAATTACAAATTTCAATTATATATTACTCAATATTGTCATTTGTCACATTGTTTTTATTTTTTGATTAAAAACTAAATCAACAATGAATTTAATATGGAGATGTATTTTCTTATAATATAAGGGTAAGTTTGGACAACTCCTAAATATTATAAATTTAATAGATACATCTTTGGATGTGTTTTATACATAAACAAGTGTAAGACCCTTCTCGCTTCTTCTTTCATTTTATGAAAAATCATTCAAAAATTTACATTTGAACTTTTTTGCTGCAAATCATTTCCAAACCTCATTTCAGGAAGTTTCATCATGTTTACTAACATGCATTGTCATTTGGTTGGAGGTTAGGGCAGCAGGGGGATTTTTTGTCAGTGTTGAAAATCGCAAGTTTATCCGGAGACGCATCTCTGAAGTATGTCTGAATTATTTTTGGAAATGTATCCCCGAATTTGTGTGGATGCATTTTGGTTGAATTTTTTATGTGACTTTTTTATTACATTAGCAATGGTTGAAAATAACCAGGATAGAATTAGGATTAGTTGTGTGTCCCAACACTCGTATGTAAGACGTGAGACAGTCAGGATCAGCTACGAGTCTATGATACCTCGCTTGACAGTTCATAAGGTCGAGGTTCACACCCATCTAGTTCTTCTTCCCGTATTCATATGAAATTATTTATTTGTGGTTAGTTATTTAATTTGCATACTCATTTTGATCTATCTCTTTTTGATGTTATCAAAGGGGGAAAGTTGTAATGGAGTCTAGAATTGTGTTATATGTTTTATGATAGGGTTTATGTGCAATGTTTAAAGGGGAGCACAAGAGGGAGACTGAAGCTTCACATCCCTAGTGGGAGGCAAGAATGCGTCAAAGGTATCACAATCCTCATATTATAATAGGTTTTCCTATTGAAGAGCATTATGCATCTATCTCCCACCAAATGCATTTAAGTTGCTCCAACATGAAATTGAGCTATCTACAAAGTATGTTGCAACTGAGACTAACGATGACTTTTACATTGTACAATATCATAGCAAAGTTGATGGTGGTCGTATAGTAAGGTGGAGAGTTCGAGAAGAGTCAATTTGTTGTTCTTGTAAATAGTTTAAATTTTTAGAAATATCATGTCGACATGTTATTCAAGTGCTAATGGTGAAAAATTATTTTGTCCTCCCATCAAATTATTTTGTTTTATTCATGACTAGAATTATTAAATGATAATATTCACCGTGTATATTTTCTTGTGTTTTTGAAGGATTATATATAAAGGGTTGGAAATAGTTATTCATCTTATAATAAAGTGACTTAGAGATGAAGTGATTAAGTTTTTTTTGTTTCAATTTATCTATAAGTTGTTTTGTTTTAATTTATCTACATATTTTGTAAATCAAGTATTGTGTAAATGAACTCATGGAAGAGCAAATGAACTCATGGAAGAGCAGTAATATCATTCATTATTATTGAATTTGGATATACAAGAAAAAGAGAAAACCTATATATAGGATGTAGTTACTTGCATGTGAAGTAACTGAAATAACTAACTATCCTAATAACATGGGCATGGTTAATTAGCATGAAAATAACTTAATCTAACTAGTTAATCATCATTTAATAGCATCCCTCAAGCTGGAGCATAGTTATTGAAAGGATGTGGTTCAAGAGGTTTAGTGAGAATATTTGCGAGATGTGTAGAACTAGGAATACGAAGAAGTTGAAATAACTTCTTAGCATTAAGATTTTCACGTACGACATGACAGTCATGTTTTGTTCTTTCATGAACTTTTTAAGATTGACGAGAAATAGTCATTTGCCTTTTGGATTTCCAAGAGATGAAAGAGTCTTTGAGGAAGATGCAAAAACCGATAATGGTGTATAGGTAGATGTAATGAGATTGTTACAAACAAAGTCATCAAATCATTTAGGTCTTTGAATGAATCTATTAGCAACACGAGAAGTGGCAACAAGGGTGGGATTTGTGATATGTATGGAAGGTTGATCATTAGTTAGTGGAGAAGAATGAGGTAAAAATGGTGTTGAGGTAGGTGAGAATGTTTGATTTGGTGAAGTGAGATGAGAGAAATATGTAGGAATGGTAGAAATGAGAGGTTTAGGTGTGATGTCATTGTGGTCATTTGGTGTGTCGAGGAAAGGTAAATGGTAATCAAGGATTCTTAATGATGTAAAGGAAATGTCGTCATTGTGTGTGATAAAAGGAAAAGAGTCTTCATTGAAGGAAACATCTGTAGAGAGAAAGATTTCTCTAATTTGAAGGTTCGTGATAAGAAAGTCTTTTGTACCAGCCCAATATCTAAAAAATCTCCCTTTGTTGCCCGAGGATCAAGTTTATAATGTCCTTGTAAAATGGTAAAAGCATAGATAAGGCACCCAAATACATTCATGTTGTCATAATTAGGTGGAGAACAATGAAATAACACACATGGTGATAGCGAATTTGGAACAGGAGATGGCAAACGATTGATGAGATAAACTAAGTGATTGAATCCATCCAAAAAACCTTAGGAAAATTGCAATGAAACATGATGACTCGTGCTACTTGAGAATGGGCATGTGTTTTCTTCTTGCAACAACATTTTTTTGAGGTGTATCCATACAAGTCCTTTTATGTATTATGCCTTTTTCTTTGAAATAAATATCCATAAGAAATTCACTGCCATTGTCTGTTCTGACTTGTTTCACAGGTTTTCCAAATTATGTGACGACCAAGCTAATGAATTGTGTGATCATAGATCTAGTCTTTGACTTAGCTTTCATTAGGAAGGTCCATGTATGCCTGTTATAATCATATACAATAGTCAAGAAATACAAGTGATCATGGATGGATGAAGATGCAAAGGGAACCCAAATGTCCATATGTATTAGCTCAAAGGAATAGTTAGTTTTAATAACACTTAAAGGAAAACAAGTTTAGTTTCTTTAGCATAATTGCAACAATCACAAATGGTATTAAAAGAGTCAAACACAATAGGAAACCTTTGTTTGATTTTATTTATAACATTGTAAGATGGGTGTCCGAGTCTGTTATGTCATAGACTAGTGGACACATTATAATTACAAGATTTCATAAGAACGTTGTTATTACAAACATGAAAGACAAAAAAATATTGACTAAGAAGGTACAAATTATGGTAAACTTTAGGAAGCCTAGTCATCCTAAATGAAGGTTGTTGATGGATAACACAAGAACAATTATCAAAAAATAGTCTGCATTGGTTAGAAGATGATAATTGATAAGCGAAAATAAGATTGTAATTGAAGTTAGAGACAAATATAACATTATAAAAGTTAGGTGTTAATTTAGTTTAACAATGCCATATTTATTGGAAAGAACGTGTGATCCATTAGGTAATTTGACTATTATATGTTTGATATTATGGGGAGAATAAAATAGTTGTAAGGAGCAACATATATGATCAGTGACGCATGTGTCAATGATCCATTACTTACCTACAGATATGTTAGTATTGTGAATGAGAGAGTAATTCAAACCTGATGAGGATGTTTTGATAATGTGAGGAGAAAATCAATTGGAATCTTCATGTTTGTTTAACAAGGCTATATTATTTTTGTACATGGCATGTATGATGTCTATCTTGGTGTCATGATCTTGTTGTGTAGATTGATCTGAATCATCTTCACAACTTTCTACATTGTTAGATGAAGTAATTTTGTGTTTAAATTTAAATCCTTGAGGGAATCTATGTTTGAAGTAGTAAGTGTCCAATGTATGACCAGTTTTTCCATAGAAAGAGCAAGTTTTGAAATTGGAGAGTCATTTAGCTTGAAAGTTTGGTCTATCACGACCCTTGACTTATTTTTGCTGATATTTTCCATGGTTGGATGAATTGTTGGTATTGTTGAACAAAATTTTAGTAGGTTTAGGAGAGACATAAGTGCTCAGTTGTATTTCTTGCTGAAGAACTAAAGAGAAAATCTTGGCAACATCGGGGAGATGATCAATCATGCGAATATTGCTCTTGACATTGTTGAAGTTGTCATTCAAGCCTTTAAATAAACACATGGCATATTCCTTTTCTCTTTGCTTCCTAATTTGAGGCTGGCACCACAAGTGAAAGTAGGAAGAGATCAGAATGATTCAAGATCCTCCCAAAGAGTCTTCAATTCATTGTAGTATGCATTCACAGTCTTATCACCTTGATGAATGGAATGAAATTGATGTAGGAGATCAGAGATACAAAAATGGCCACCTTTGAAAAAATGATTTGCAAGACCTGTCCAAAGTTGAGCAGCATTGTTAATATGAATCGATGTAAGCGATTAGAGATACAAAAATGGCTACATTTGGTACCTTTGTGTGTATCGCAGTCGAGCATTCACTAGATTGGTGAATCAATATGCTTTATATGGAACATGTGAAAATGTTATGAGAATGGGTGAATATGATCACCTAGTGATTGATGAGTACAATCACATTGAGAATGATGAACTTGTCATGTATTCAGAAAAAATCCCATTGTCGCGCCCGTCCTAAATCGCGATACTTATAAAAAGTAAATATTGGTACATATGAAATATTGATTTGCATCAATAAAATGTGTTAGATTCCAATAGAAAACGTGGACCTCAAAGTGGGTTAGAGTCCTGTACAAGGAAAAGTCTCGAAATGGGTTGAGTTCCATAGGGAACGACAATTCTTAAAGTGGGTTTAAGCACCATAGAGAATCCAAAATCCACTAGAAATTCAAAGCATGGTACAATTATATGTGACCTCTGTCGATAATCCTAGACGTATGGTTGGTCGGGGAAAGATGCTTTGGTACGGCTTCCGATTAGTGACTTATTGGGTTGAATGAACTCAAGTTACATGTTTCCATATAATGCGAGAATCCCCTAATACTTAAGTCTTCATTCTATATATATATATATATATATATATATATATATATGAATTAAGTTAATAATTGATTAAAAACATTGTAGAGCTAAACAACTCTATAGGATAGGAGAACTCACTGATATTATCATCTCATCTCATCCCATTATCATTATTGTTTTTCATGTAGTTATTTGAAGGTTAAAGATAAGAGGCAGCTGGTCTATCATATTTCGAAGACTTTGTGTTCATAATCTTCCGTTGTGAATTCTGTACAATTCTAGATATTGTACATAGATCTTAAAATTTTGTTTAGACACTATTATAGGACATGTGTCATATGTTGTATTTATTTTACGGGCATGTATATAAGGATGTTGTTAGACACTTGTGTTGGATCAATATCAATTAATACTACATATAATATATTTTCTAGATGTATAATATATTGGGTGTTACATTCATTCATTATTCACTCACACAATCCACTTCTCATGCCGCCATTAGATATAATAGAACCCAAAGATGAAGCAGATCTGCAACTATTATTCTTGGTTAACAAAGAATATAAATGACGAATGTAAACATTATTTTGCCTTAGTTTTTTTTGTGTTACTCTCAATATAAACACTCATCACTGTCACCAATAATAACCGGTGTGTAACGGCAAAAACTTTGAGTGTAAGCCATTGATTGACTCAACTAAAAAAAACAACAATGAAGTCGCCGCCGCGCTTTTATTTTATCCAAAGGACTATGAAAAAGAGCGAATAAAATCCTAAAATAAAATGAGATCTAGGTACGGGTGTTGGTTATGCAAAGGGAATGTGTTAAGCACCCAAAGCATCTACGGTACTCCGCATGAACCTCTTTGAAAATTTGTATATGTGCTAAAAAAGATTTGTACAAATTTGATGGTGGGGGTGAGAAAAGAAATATTTTTTTATAATTTTTGATTTGATAGAACTTCCAATGAGTTCTAGGTCTACATACCAACCATGTGCAATTTTGAAATCAAAACCCATGTAGTTCGGGTAAAAAAGACTAAAATTTTGTGTGTTGGTTGATTTAAAAAAAGAAATGACATCATTGTCATATCCGAGTAACAAACATGTCTACTACCCATAAGTATGAGAAATGAAAGTTTTGTTAACTCAAAGCGGAGAATTCAAGCTCGGATTTTCATCAGCAAGCATCCTCGACGCCGAGTGGAAAACATCTCTCTTCACTACATACTGTAGGAGTATAGTGGTCCGCATCACCTCAAAGAATTGACAAGAGTCTTATTTTTCAAGAAAATAGTTTTAAGGAGGAAAAACCACAAAGGGCTCAAAAAAGTTTGAGTGAGGTTAATTTGTTTTTTAGTCTTAAAGAAAATGGTCAAAGTATAATTAAGTGAATTAAGAGTTTATTAAGAAAAAAAGAAGAAGTTTAAAAAAATGCATGGACCTAAGTCCAAGTTTATTATGAAAGCGGTTCGAGTTTAGAAAACAAGAATCCTTTGAAAAATAGAGAAGATTTTGAAAATTTAAGAATATGGGAGGAGATGAAGAGGCTAACCTATGTACATAAAAGTAAAAGGTAAGGGTAAAGAAAGATCTAACCGAGTAGGAAACTTTAGTACTTGACATCAAGAAGTCAATACCATATTCCTTCCTTTGGATTACCGCAAGCAATTAATCGGACAAAAATACCAAGCCTCTAGTAACTTAATGCATCAGATGAAATTATGTCTTTCAAAAATCGGGTAGCATAACGGCTGTATTTGGAAGAAATTCACTCGTAAACAAGTACAAACAGAATAACCTGCACATAGAAAAATAATAGCCCAAGCACAGACAAAATACCACCAAGATCACAAAATCTTCGAGTTGAGGTTGAGGTCTTAATCCTAAGTCCAAAGGTCAAACTTCGAGCATTGGGAAAAGTAACCAAGTCCAAGAAAAAAAATTAAGAGTTTTTTAATGTTTAAGTTGAATTATTAGGTATTTTAAAAAGGAAAAGAAAACTCAAGTGAGCAAATTCAAAATAACAAGAAAGTAAAATGTTCAAGTGAGCAAAGAAAAAATGACATGAATTGTAAATGTTAAAATAAAATGCATAAAGTAAAGAGCATAAAAATAAAGGCGAAAATAAAGGCGGAAAGTAAAAAAAACATAAAAAATAAAGTTAATTGTTAGTAATTAGTTGTTAGCTAGGTGATCATCTTAAAGCTTGCGCATGAAGACTTGTCATAAGCTTGATAGAATCATAGCGACCACACGACAAGTTTCAATTGCTTTTTGTCAAGTATATCACCTATTTTGGAACAAACAAAGATCTCAACACTTGATCAAAGATGATTGATAATTTCAATTGGAAAAAGTTAGTGAAAAATTATCAGAAGCTTGATTAAAAAATCATAGCGACTACACGAGAAATATCACAATTGTTGAACCAAAATCAAAGCTCAAAACATCTTTTGGGGCTTTTGCAAAACATAAAGTTTATGTCACCGATTGATCATTTTTTCGATTCGGGATAAAATGTAGAGCTATGTTAAGCAATCGCCAAGTAACCTATATAGAGGTCACCCTACAACGAGGCCGGTCAAGCATGATTTATGTGTTGAAAAAGCAAACGAGATGAATGATATGTAGATCATCCTCTAATGTTTGTCAACACGTGTAAAATAAAAAGAATGGGATAAGATGAAGAGGGAAGGGGAATGATAGATCAACTTGGATTATCTTATCAAACTTCTTTCATCTTTAAGTTCAACCACTCATCTTGGTGGATCAAGACACAAAATATATTATTAACTCAAAGCACCAAGAATCAATTGTATAATTCATCATTTGGTAGATTTGAACTAGAAATTAATTTTTCCAACCTCATCAACACCCAAAGTCCATTAAGATTAAAGATAAATTTGGTGTTCAAGACCACAATCCAAGACAAACATCAAAAGAATGGAGTAGAAAAAGAGAGTGTGTCAAACATTTCAAAAGGCAAAATCAGACTTTTCAAGAAACCGGTTCCGTTTGAGAAACATGTTTCTTGCACGAAATTTCCAATCTGGTGCAAAAATAAGTTAGAGAAACTGGTTTCTCAAAATAGGAAAACCGATTTCTGTTGCGAAATTTTCAGAAACAACATTTTTAAAGAAAAAATTCATGTACGCACATTCTAACAAACACCTTGTGATCTTTGATTCAAATGAGCACGAAAATTCCATAAATTTTTTGAGAAATTAACATCAATGGAACTAAAAACAAGATTGCTCAATGAATCAAATCATAAGAATTATCAAGAGATCACATTATAGAAGATGAAGATCAACACTCACCACTTGAAGATCTTGAGAAAAATTGGCAAGAGTAACACTTCAAATTGCTTTAATCTAGCTCCAAAAATCAGAATCACATGCCTAGGTATAGAGAACTAATGAAGTCAAAGAGTGTGGATGGAGGTTTAGTTCAAAGATTTAATAAATTCCAATGAAGAATTTACTAAATTGAGCAGTGCTATATGGCATGACACACAAATCACACAAATTAAACGAATGTGTTAGAGTCGTGTTGTAATTTATTTAGTGAAATGAAAGTTCAAATAAAACCAAAGAGCATCACACAAAAACATAATATCTCCTTTTGAAAATAGAATATCAGCAGTAAATCTTGTTTTGAAATAGAAACACTTGTCGTAATCATATTTTCACACGTTTCATTGTAGATATTATTTTCTAACACGTTACGTTTATTGGATAGTTTACCTATTGAATTATGGCAAAATCTTTGTGCCACATGTTTTAGACGAAAATTCTTTCGTAACTATTAGCATTTTCCTACTAAATTTTATGAAGAAGAAGAGCTTTGAGTGAAATAGGTGAATTGGGGAAATGAAATGAGTAGAAATATTTTTTGGTAAGGTGAGTTTGGCTATCAAAAACTTGAGATTTGAATGAGAGGAGACCTCTATTTATAAGGTTTAGGCTTGGGAATTAGTGGTGGTTTGGAATTTGATTTGGGTATGGAATTAGGCTTGGAAAATAAATTTGGAGCCAAATTTAAATCAAATGGTGATTATGTCATCAAATGAGGGTGTATGATGGAATTTAATTGTGACGAGATATTGGAATTATTTTTGGGATGATTAAAAATATTCTCAAAAAATAAAAATGGAGTCACATGCTACCAAAATTGCAAAAATCTGCATTACTATTTTTTTTGTGGAAATTTCGCGTAGGAAACCAGCTTCTGAAATTAGGGAAACCAGGTTCTTCTTCGGAAAAGAGAAAATCTGGGGCAAAAATAATAAAGGAAACCGATTCCTCCAAATGTCTAAATCGGTTTCTTCTGGGAAAAATGACAAAAATCTTTGTTGGATGGATGCTTTGGCTCAATACCTACAAAATACAAGATGCACAAAACAAAGAAAATATTTTTTTAATATTTTAATTCGAGGTTGGTAAAAGGAAACAAATGCAAATCAAATACATACAGTACACAATCAGAGTACTTGGTGATCTCAGGAGAGTAAACTTAAGAATAAGATAACCATGAGACTTTCAAGAAGATGAAGAAACATTAATATCACTTTCAATATGTGGTACGAGAAGATGAAGAAACGTAAAAAAAATAAAATAAAATAAAAAAACGGTGGTTCATTATTAGATTCAATAGACTTTCAATATCTCAATATCAAGTTGTTTAATTTTTTAAATCAAATTGAATAATTAAATTTATTCTAAAAAATAGGTTATTCATCCTAAAGGTAATTTGTCTCTTAACCACCATTCTTTCATTATATACTAATTATAGACAAAAAGAATTACTATCATAATCTTCTAACCAACCATAGGAAGAGAAGCATCTAGTTGATAAGTAGAAGCAGAATCTTTCTTCAATCAATATCAGTACTAAAGTTAAAAATGGAGAGTAACAAAAAACTTGAAGATGGAGAAGAACCACTCCTCACTAACACCACTACTCCAACTTCTTCTCACAGACCATCTCTCATTCTCAATCTCATCTCCGCCATGTCTCTCATCACAGCCATCACCTTCGCCGCCCTCTTCTTCTCCCTCCCCTCCCCATCCCAACCCACCACCCGCCCCCTCCGCAAACTCCCCCACCCCGTCGTCATCCTCATTTCCTCCGACGGCTTCCGTTTCGGCTACCAATTCAAAACCCTAACCCCAAACATCCACCGTCTCATCACAAACGGCACCGAAGCTCAAACCGGTCTCATCCCCGTTTTCCCAACGCTAACCTTCCCTAACCACTACTCCATCGTCACCGGTCTCTACCCTCCCCACCACGGCATCATCAATAATTTCTTCACCGATCCGATCACCGGCGACAAATTCACCATGGCTAGCCACGAATCCAAATGGTGGTTAGGTCAACCTCTATGGGAAACCGTCGTTGACCACGGTTTAACAGCCGCCACGTACTTTTGGCCTGGCTCTGAGGTAAAGAAAGGCTCCTGGACTTGTCCTCAACAGTTTTGTAGACACTATAATGGTTCTGTTGATTTTGAAGATAGAGTTGATTCTGTTTTGGACTATTTTGATTTGCCTCTTGATGACATTCCTGTTTTTATGACTCTTTATTTCGAGGACCCGGATCATCAAGGTCATCGAGTTGGACCGGATGATGACGAGGTTACTGATGCTGTCTCTAGAATTGATTCTATTATTGGGAGGCTTATTAATGGGTTGGAACAAAAAGGGTTTTTTGAGGATGTTACTATTATTATGGTTGGTGATCATGGTATGGTTGGTACTTGTGATCAAAAGCTTGTTTTTTTAGATGATTTAGCTCCTTGGGTTAAGATTCAACAGAGTTGGGTTCATTCGTATACGCCGTTGCTTGCGATTTGGCCGACGGGTAATTATTCGTATGAAGACGTTGTGGCTAAGATTAACGAAGGGTTGAGTTCCGGGAAAGTTCAAAATGGGAACAAGTTGAAGGTATTTTTGAAAGAGGATTTGCCTCAGAGACTTCATTATGCGGAGAGTGATAGGATTCCGCCGATTATTGGATTGGTTCATGAGGGTTTTAAGGTGGAGATGAGTAGGACGGGGAAGCAAGAGTGTGGCGGTGCTCATGGTTATGATAATGCCTATTTCTCGATGAGGACTATTTTTATTGGGCATGGTCCTCAATTTGCAAGAGGGAAGAAGATACCTTCTTTTGAGAATGTTGAGATTTATAACTTGATTACTTCTATACTCAACATAAAGGGTGCGCCTAATAACGGGTCTCATGTGTTTCCAAAGTCTGTTCTTCTACCAAATGCTTAATATGAGACTCAAATTCTGGTAGTTCCGAGTTGCTTATGCTTCAAGTATGTTACTTATTCTCTAGAAGTTTACTTATGCTCAGAAATGTGAAACATGATTGAGGAGATGTTGCAGGAAGAAAAGGTATCATATACCTGGATTGTTTTAGTTCTAGCCTCTTGCATTCATTAAACTACTTTCACTATAAAATTGCTTTATCATTTTGTATCTGTTGATGGATAAAGAATAGGTGTCATCATATACATGTATTCTTTTAGGATTATGTCTTGGATCATATGTGATGTATTAGGCATTGCCTTTTGGAAATTAAATGTAGGAATCAAATGATGCATGAATTGGAAACTTCTATTTGCAGTGTTATGTTATTGTTTGGTTCAATAATTTTCATTTTAGTTCTCAGAATTGCTCTGTGCTACATGAAGAAGTTGGATTTCCATGTCATTCTCATAAAATGAGTAGTACCCTGAAATTGTCGGTGGAATATTACAAGTAATTTGGTCCATTATAACTTGTGTTGTTAAGGAGTATGATGTGGTACGATAACAACACGTGTGACACTCCATGTGGATTATACTATGGTCAGAAATTTTAAATGAACGGTTCAAAATAGAATGATTCGGGGAATAAGACCCTACTAATCTAGAGCTCGTAGCCAAACACTGTACCCATCAGGAATCACTGGCCAAACATTGTTTTTTTTATAAGCATAAATTATTAATACGAATACAAGGGATAGTCAAACCCAATACAAATAGCTTAATGAAACTTTAGAATATCTATAGGTGAGTGTAGATCAGAAATTTATACGTCAACGCAAAGCGGGGTAGATCACAAATTTATACATCAACATAAAAGTTGAGTAGATTATAAATTTATACTTCAAAGATTATTTAAAAATATTGTATTAGGCGAGTTGATCTCTCTGCTGATTGTAAAGAATATTATTTACATTTATTGAAAAATAAAGGTGTCGTCTTTCTCCCTTGCGTGGGAAACGAGGCACCTTAAACAAACTCAGTCTGTGTAAAGAAAACTAGGATGTAACAAGGGCTCCCTGCCGAGTTCCATCTCGATGGTTCTCCCCCGGCAAAGTTCTCGTTTTGTCCCTCGGATTCCCTGCCGAGTTCCATTTCGCTGGTGCTCCCCCGACATAACTCGGCGTCTCGCAACAAACAAGGGCTCCCTGCCGAGTTTCATATCGATGGTTCTCCCTCGGCAGAGTTCGCGTTTCGCCCCTCGGGTTTCCTCCTGAGTTCTATTTCGATGGGGCTCCCCCGACATAACTCGGCGTTTTGCAACAAACAAGGGCTCCATGCTGAGTTCCATCTCGATGGTTCTCCCCCGGCAAAGTCCGCGTTTCGCCCCTCGGGTTCCCCGCCGAGTTCTATTTCGATGGTGCTCCCCCAGCATAACTCGGCGTCTCGCAATAAATAAGGGCTCCCTGCTAAGTTCCATCTCGATGGTTCTCCTCCGGCAAAGTTTGTGTTTCGCCCATCGGGTTCCCTATCGAGTTCTATTTCGATGGGGCTCCCCCAGCATAACTCGGCGTCTCGCAACAAGCAAGGGCTCCCTGCTGAGTTTCATCTCGATGGTTCTCCCCCGACAAAGTCCGTGTTTTGCCCCTCGGATTCCCTGCCGAGTTCTATTTCGATGGTGCCCCCCCGACATAACTCGACGTCTTGCAACAAATAAGGACTCTCTGCTGAGTTCAATCTCGATGGTTCTCCCCGACGAAGTTTGTGTTTCGCCACAAAAGGCCCTCTATCATAGCTCGGCACTCCGTCATAACCAGGCTTTGTACAACGGGTTCTGACTCTTATGCAGTCCCAGTTTGGCTCAATGCCTCAATTTGCATGCTTTGGTTACTTATGTAACACCGCTCAAACATCTTAAAGCAACTCTTCAAGATATCAAACCTCCCCGTCCTAGTCGACCTTATAGTCGACTTGGGGGCTTGGTTGCGAGATAGGATAATAAAGCAGGCTAAATCATTTTTGCTCACAAAGAGATAATGCCCTTCATGTGAAGTCTTTATGGTCTTAAAATAGGCACTCGATTGGGGGGCTTATATACAAGCACAATCTCTTTTTGCACATATAAAAATGCAAAAAAATACGATGTTAAAACAAAAAAAAGTAGAAAATCGGAATGAATTGAAGCATCATAAAGTATGATCTGAAATTAAAAAGCCCAAAGGGCAATTGTCAGCTAGTTATGTAAAAAGCACCCACCAAGAAGGGTGACTAACAAAGCAAAATATCCAAAGAAAATCATTTGATTATCTCAGACAATGCTCGGTTCACCAATGCGTGGTTTGAATTCCATAAAGCCTACACGACTATTTAAAACTTAAAAACCTCCTCGGTTAAGAAATCCCAAGCGAAGAACCATAATCGGATTCCACCAAAATCTATCTAAGGATATCCTCGAAAGCTTTGCCCTTTGGTTCAAATTTCAAATGCCGTTCAAAGGCATCTATATACAAACCAAAGCTAACACCCCTAAGTGTGCAATGATATGCCAGGTTTGTATAGCCTGAGACTCGAGACTGATGCCTCAAAAACAAAAAATGCTTGAAGGATATTCTTATATCTCACAGCAAATTGCTCAAAGCGTTCTTAGTGTATCCCTGCGTGAGGAGCTATGAAAATTTTAAATTAATTAAAACCTTCAAGTTTTTCTCACAAAACTTGCCGAAAGACATATTTATGCATCAGTTAAACACTCCCTTCACAAGGGTCGAGTAATACGAACACCCTTTAGAAGTATGGTGAGTCTTAAAAAACTCCAGGAAATTATGATGGAAAGCAACATACGGGGGCTTTTATAATGCCCGACACTGCATGATCGGTCACGTACAACCCGTGTAAACAAACACTCTTCGTAAATAAAAGGTTGAGTACTTGACTAGGGCAGAATCAAAGCCTAAACTGGTCAAACACCATCTCCGGATGAGCTGAACCATTAAAATAGACGAGTACCATAAAATCCTCGGCTATGAAATTTGCATCAAGGCATAGCTCGGTATTGAGAGTCCAGCCCAGGGCAAAGATTCATGCTTCTATTAAATCGACCATAAGGCTTCAAGGTCTAGAAGCCATATGCTCGGGGGGCTTATGTTCATGCATAAAATCTACCGCCCGGGCTAGGAGAGATAAAAGAGATACGACCCACTGGACCGATAAAGCAAGGGTGTCCCCGCATGGCATATAACCCAAATCATCATGCCTAGGTGTGCCTGACCTAGCAGTATAGGTCGGGTTGTATCCAGGCCTAGCTGTATTGGCCGAGTTGTATCCAGGCCTAGCTATGTTTGGCCGAGTTGCACCTGCCGAGTTGAGCCAGGACCAGATGGTTACATAACTTAATAGACGTTACAAACCATTATGAGCGGTTATGAACGTTACATCATTCATGGGGAAGTTACGAGCGGTACAAGTATTAATGGACGGTTACACCATCATGATCATTAATCATGGCTACGCTATATATAGAGGCCTAATGGCCAAGGAGAAAGGGATCTGAACCAAGAACTCACTCCCTTTCTCCCTCTCTCTAACTCTCTGCTACATGCATAAGAGAGACACCATACCTTTTATCTAAGGGCTCCCGACTGAGGGGTAAGCTAGACCCATAGCTTGGAGGCCAAGTAATCTCACTTGAGCCTCCGAATCCCTAAGTATCATAAATATAGTTTTTTAGCAAGAACAATGTTGTTTCTCCAATTTCATAAGGACCGCATAATTGCCAACCATATTAAGCAAAGTTTCTTCTTTTTTAACTTTTCCCCTAAAGCTTGAGTGAATTTTTGTAAGATGACACCCCAACATGATCGTCCATCTCCTTAATATCCAACCAACCATAAATGCTACTCCATACTTTTTGGCTAATTTTGCACTTGAACAAAAAGATGTTCTAAATCTTTAACCTTTCCATCACAGAAAACATATACCTCTTTGTGTTGGTCTCGAATTGTCCCTATTTTCACCAATTGATCTTTTGTGGGGAGTCTATTGAGCACACCCTCCATTCGAAAACCTTCAATTTTGGTGGGATATTAGTCTTCCAATTCCTCTTGAGTGCTAGCTTCGATTTAGTTTCCACGACATCTTCCAACACATGGTCTTAAATTACACTGTAGCAACTTTTCACGCTGGAAATACCGTCTTAATTTGGCCACCATCTTAAATAACCGATCAAGTCCTCTATGAGAATTATATTTGTTAACAGTTCAATTAGGCCAAACGCTTCCGTTGTTGCAACCGGGTCGTTGAGCATCACATATGTGTTAATGTGCAACTTCCACATCCAACAATTCTCCTATCACCCACCCATCTCGCAAACATTTCCCAGTGGTTTTCCAGATATTCTAAAAAGATTTGAGAAAATATTTTTGAGTGGAGAATCCCTTATCCACCTGTTGTTCCAAAAAATAATGTTGTCTCCTGCGTCAAATTTAGAAAAAGTGCCATCTGCAAAACAATCAAAGTTAGATTTAAGGATGTTAATAGAAATCACATCCTTCCACCAGGCTGGAAATTTGTTGGTCTTAGCATCAATTCCAAACATCACAGAGTGTTGCAAATCCCCATACCTAACATTCAATATTTGTTTCCATGTAGTGTCTTCTTCAACCAAAATTATCCACTTCCATTTACATAGTAAGGTTTTGTTAAAGTATCCTATATGCCTTATATCGAGTCTTCTTTACGCCTATAAATGTTATACCAACTCACCCAACCAATGCATCTTATATGTTCCTTACCACACCAGAGAAATCTACTCCGAATTTTGATAATCTCATTTATGATCTTGACTTGTGCCTTGAAGATAGACATGGTGTAAATTGGGATACTTGATAGTATCGAGTTCAACAATGTTATCCTCCCACCAATTGATAACAACCATGTTATCCACGTTGACAATTTTCCTTTAGATTATCCAACAATGGATTCCATGAGGCACATCTTCTTGGACTTGATCCAACCTGTATCCCTAAGAGTTTAAAAGGAAAGTTATCTCTGCAACAATAGAGGAAATGGGATGCGGTTTCCAAGAAGCTTTCATCCATGTTCACCCCATAAATCTTGCTTTTATAAAAGTTAAACTTTAGTCCCGAAACTAATTCGAACCCCTTGAAAACGGTCTTAATACTCCATAAGTTAATCCAACGTCCATTCCCTACAAGAATCGTGTTGCCTGTGACTTCAAGAAGCTTGATTTCCAAATCACCATCCACCTTATACCCCTCAAACCTCCCATCATCAGCAACTTTGTATACTAAAGCCGCCAACCCTTCAGCCTTCAAAGTGAACAGAAAAGGTGATAATGGGTCGCCTTATCGCATGCCCCTTTCCACTAAAAAATCTTTAGTTGGATTCCCATTTACTAGAATTGACATGAGATGTTGAAGACGTAAGTTTCCATCCATCTACACTACAAAAATCGAAAGCCAAAATTCTGCAACATATTTCTCAGAAAGTTCCAGTTGGCGCAATCATATGCTAACTGAAAATCCACCTTAAGGATGAAACGTTCCTTTTTCTATTTTCTGGCATGATCAATGATTTCGTTCAAGGCCAACACGTCATCCAAAATTTATCTACCCGGTACAAAGTAGTTTGTGATGTTGAGTTTAACCCTTTCATAACTATTTTGATTCTATTAGCAAGCACTTTTGCCAGAATTTTATACAAACAACCAACTAAGCAAATAAGTCGGTATTCTTTGAGACCCTGAGGATCGGAATGTTTTAGAATCAATGCAATAAATGATGTTGTTATTGCATTAGGTATGGAAACATTCATGTGAAACTCCTTAACGAACTTTGAAACATCTTCCTCAAGGAGACTACAAAATTCTTGAAGAAACATGAAATTGATTCTATCGAGTCCAGAGATTTTCTCACCATCGACATCCCACACCACAACCCTAATCTCTTCACCCGTGAATTCAACCTCCAAAAGAGATTTATCCTTATCTGATATTTGATTGAACCACAACCCTTCAAACACAGGCCCTTTCATTCAATTCCTCCATAAATATGCTTTTGAACACATTGAGAATTCATACATTTTGATAATTTGGCATAAAATTAGTTAGTTAACAACAATTCTAAAATCAACTTTAAGTGTTGAGCATGTTCAAAAAGTGAAGAATTGTAATTTAAAATGTCATAAAAAACCAAAAAAAATCGTCTTACTGTTATACCCCAAAATTTTCCCTCCTTTTTTCAAGTCAATATACGTCTCCATACTCAAGAGGTCCTCAAGGGTTGACCAGATGAACCATCTCCTAAGCAATCAACCCACAACTAGGTTTTTGATTCTCTCAAGTAAAAAATAATTTCTATTGCCTCAAGTGAGCATCATGCCTCCTCACAGGATATCACCATGTCAAGTTTCAAGCCCCATAGCTCAAGTTTGCTCAATCAATTGCTCAGATGACTAAAAATAGGTTGTATTGGACAAAAAGTCAACTATGGTAAACATACAATCAAACTTCATCATTTTTTATCAACATCAAGATTTTGAAGTCACATTCATCATTTGATCAAGGGTTGATCATGATTCATCAAGAAAGTCAAAGAATAGATCAAAAGTCAAAGTTTCTAAATTAGGGTTTCTTGATCAAAAGTCAACAAAACTTTGACCAGACATAACTTTCACATACTTTATCAGAATTTTTTCCACTAAAGCTCATTTTGAAGAGAATTCATTTCTCTACAACTTTGTGACTCACAAGATTTGCCCAAAAATGCTTCATTTGAGAGTTATGGATCAAGACATTATAGGTCCTTTTAAAAATCAACAAAAAGTCATCTTTTTCCCAAGAGGTGTACATGAACATGGAAGCTTCAATAAAGATGAAACCAAAAGGAGTGTTTAGAGGACATCGTAAGCTTTCTAAAAAGTCTAAGAACACTTCAAAATGATAAAAATTGAGCAAGATACAACTTGTGCAAGTTTGGCATTTTTGAAGAAGTGCATGAAGGGAAATACTAAGCAAATTCAAATTTTTTCCAAATGGGCCATGGTTTTTATAGTTTGGACTTATTTCTAAGATAATCCATAACTTCTAAGCCCACTTGCATGCCTCTCTTCTATTTATTTAGTTTATTTTTGAATTAAAACATTAAAATTCAATTTAAATTAAATAAAATGCAAAAAATACAAGGAAGGGTGTGTGGGCTTGATTTTTGTTTGTCTTTTATCTCTTTTATTTTCTATGGTTTTACGCTTTTTCTTGCAATTGTACATTTATTTTTGCCCTTTTTAGCCAGAATCATACAAACATTAAAAAACGACACAAAAGTCTAGGATTATTGTAGCCGATCCCGCAAGTAACCTTTAATAGGAGGCTAGAGATTCTTTCGCATAGAAACAGTAATACAGGGTTGTAAGATGTTATGTGTACTATCAGTGTCGATCAGAACTGTAATAGGAAGTCAGTTAATTAAGCCCTTGAATTTAAGAGTTTTAGGAAAGAAAAAAGTCCATTAATAACTTGAGGAGATAGTTGAAAATAAGTGTCCTTTGATTATTAGGTATAATTATCTCGTCAAATAGTTCAGATGAGTCTGTCATGTTTAAATCTTCATCATCAACCAATAGTAAAAAAAAAAAATTTAGCTGAACATCTATGGCCACGGATAAAATTTTCATCATAGTTAAAACATAGCCCTTGTGCACGACGCTCCTGAACTTAAGCATTAGAGAGACGTCGAATTGGGAATTTAGGAGGTTAGGTTGGGGTGAATGGTTTGGGGGCCGCGGTAGATTCAGCTGGAGTATGGATACTTGGTTTTGGAGCTGCGGTATAAGGTGTTGAGTTTTGTGTGGATGGGCTAGGGCGGTTTGCATGGGTAGAAAAGACTTTTTGAAACTTAGGTTTTATATCTTGGATTTTAGATTCAATAAGCTTAGCAAGTCCAATAGCTTGAGAGATGGAAACAGGTTTATGAATAGCAATCTTCTTTTGAATACAGGAGCCAAACCAAAAATAAAGCAATTGAGGATAGCTTCATGAGATAAACCCACCACTTGATTTTCCAAAATTTCAAAATTAGCTTGATACTCCACAACTGAACCAACCTGTTTTAATTTAAACAATTCTGGTTGATGATTTGTATATGTGGACGGACCAAAAACGCAATTCCAAGGCTCTAGTAAAAAGAAACTCAATCTAACAATTGTTGATTTTGATACATCCATTTAAACCAACATAATGTTTCACCTTTCATGTAAAAAGACATCACGTATAGCCTATTTTCAGGAGGTAATTGCTAAAAATTAAAAAATTGTTCTACTTGGAATAACCACTTCAATAGGGTTGAGCCATAAAACATAGTCAGTTCTAATTTAGGAGTACGAAAAGGGGTCATTTGAGGGATTTGGGTGAATGAGAACTGTTGGGGAAAAGGGATAGTCAAATTCTGGTTGGATGAAAAGCCAACTGGTAAAAAAAGGGAGAGTATAACTTTGTGAAATTGGGAAGGGTTGTGAGATATGGTTGTAAGGTATAAACGATGGTGGTTGTGGTTGGGCAGCAGTGACTCTAAGGGCCGTAGGAATAGTAGTTTGTAAAGGGGGTTGAAAAAAATGGTAGAGTGTCTAGGTGAGATGTGTGCAGTATTACTCATGAGGGAAATAAGGGTTGTATGCATAGCTGTAGATGGATGGTTTTTAGTTATACCTGATGTAGATGCTGATGTATGAATAGATGCAATAGTTTGCTGATCTTTATGTGCCACCAACTTTGTTAGAATGGACATCATAACATGTGTCTCCCACTTGTTTCTCCTTGTCCATACTTATGTTAACTTGTCCAACCTGCTGCTGTAGATCTGTAGAAACTATGTTAAATTGTTCATCAAGTTGGTTTTGTGTATCTTGCATAGAATTGTCAATAATTTTCTAACTCATCATTCACCCAAGAGTGCTTTAAGTACAAACAGAACCCTATTGAGTTGGACTAATGGGCCAAACCCGCTTGAAGGAACAACAAACAAACATAATTAATAGTGATAAATCATTTTAATTGAGAACACAATATTGCATCCATTTAGTCTTGTTTCTAATTCTGGTAGGCCTGCTATCACATTCTACATGCATTCGAGTGAAAGTCTCCGAGCTTCGATTGTTTCACTTCCTAACAGAGTTGTTAATCCCGAATAGCGGAGCGGAGCGGCCGACCCTCGGGAATGGGAAAAGCGGGAATAGCGGGATTCCGGATAGCGGGACAACTGTATACTAATAATTATATAATAATCTATAAAACATATGTTATAAAACATATGTCATGCAATACTAAATTAATTCCACAACACTCATAAAATACTTATAAAATCTAATGTCAAACAAAGAACAATGCTTAATCAAGACTCAAAACATAAAGATTCAAAACATAAACGTTCAAATGTCAAACAAAGAACAATGCTTAATCAAGACTCAAAACATAAAGATTCAAACATAAAGGTTCAAATGTCAAACATAGAAATCATATAGCATCATCAAAAAATTCCTCTTCCTCTTCATCTTCTTCTTCAATATATTCCTCCATTTCTTCATCTTCAACTTCTTCAAAATCTTCCTCCAATTCTTCATCTTCAACTTCTTCAACATCTTCCATCACTTGTTGTTCCATTGGTGCTCTAGTTGCCATTGTTGCTCTTGGTGCAATTGTTGCTCTTGGTGCCGTTGTTGCTTGAGAAGTACTTCCAACTTCATTTTGCCTTGTTGTCCTCCTAGTGTAGATTATTGGCTCATTAGCCCCACTAGCACCGGCAACTTGACTCCAAGTTAAATCATCATTTGGATGAACCAAGTCTTCACCATCATCTCCTACCTTTTTCATCTCTCCCACCAACCATTCGGTGTGGAAATTAATTTCGTTAAATTCCATAGGATCAATTTTATCCCGAAATTCAAACCTCTCTACCAAAGCTTGATTATACTTGATAAACACCAAGTCTTGCAATCTTTGATGTTCCAATTTATTTCTCTTCTTAGAATGAATCTAAAATACAATAATTTGAAGTATTAATTTAATAATACTTGCATGTAAGATACTTTAAAATCCTAGTAAAAAATTAATACTCACATGCTCAAAGATGCTCCAATTACGCCAAGCACTGCAACTCAAACTCAACACTTTAACACCAACAATTGCAACTCCGAGTTTCGGCTCCATAAGACTTCCACCACTCTGCAAGTAATTGTAAAAACTCATTCCATATACATAACACAAAGTGTATCACATGTAATTTAGCAAAAAATCATTTCATCTTACCTGGAGCTAATGTCGACCTTTGTCTAATTGCCGCTTTTATACCAAAGAGATCCGTAGCACCCCTGTATTGTGACAATTGTTCTGAAATCAAATCTTCCACTTCATAACTTTCACTAAGTGTCTCAATGCACTTACGGAGGCCTCTCACCAATCTACCATTTTTCTCAATTTCGGTTTAGAATAATAATATTCGGATTGAGATAGTGACTGCAGAATGTAGCGGATGATGAAGTTGACACTCCCATCTTTTATCAATGATTTCAAATATGCTTTGTACTTGCTTGAATTTGAACTAAAAGCTTTCTCAATTGATTCTTTTGCTACTCCCATTGGGCATATATGTATCCCATTGCGGGTTTCTTTTCATTATCAACCATTCTTAGCACATCTACAAGAGGCCATGCACTTAAGAGTGTAGAGAACATCATTCCAAATGAAGTCGTAAGTATAGTAGTGGCTGCCCTTTGTCCTTGGCATCTTTGGCACACTTGGAAGTCGTCCATTCTTCACAAAGAAACATCTCTCTAAGCTTGCCTTTTAGTTCTTGCATCCTTTGTAGACAAAGGAAATGGGTAGCAAACTTTGTCACTCCTTGTCTAACCAATTCAACATTGTCGGTAGTCTTTCTCATTAGATTTAAAGCAAAAGTATGGTTATAAATGTAGCCCACAACCTTAACCCCTTTTTGTATAACCTTTTTAACCTTTGGAATTTTGCCTATGTCTTCTAACATAAGGTCTATACAATGGGCATCATATGAAGTCCAAAACATGTGAGGCCTCTTCAAACACAATATTTTACCCGCCGCTACATAATTACTTCCATTGTCGGTAATCAATTGAACAACATTTTTTTCACCCATTTCCTCAATAAAAGTGTCCAACAATTCGGCTAGCTTTTCCGCCGTCTTGGCATAGTCTGATGCATCAACACTTCTCACAAACATGGTCCCCGTCGGACAATTGACCAAGAAATTAATCAATGTTCTACCTTTTCTATCTGTCCAACCATCCGACATAATTGAACATCCATATCTATTCCTTTGCACCTCTTGGTTTTTCAACAAATCTTTTGTATATTCCAATTCTTTCTGAAGGATTGGAACCCTGAGTTCATGATAACTTGGCGGTTTCAAATGAGGACCATAACTTCCAACGGCTTCCAACATCAACTTAAAAGCTCTTGCATGTGCTACGTTAAAAGCAACCCCACACGTATAATAAAAGCGACCAATATATTGAATGGTTCTTGCCCTCGCTTCTTTATCACACGCATCGTTGATGCTTGTGTCCTTACTCTTCTTATACACCAAATCCAACGGTCCTTTAGTCTTCTTGAAAGCAATTGAAGAGCTCTCACTCTCCGCAATCCTCTTTCCGGTTCGAATTCTACGTATTTCCTCAATATCAATTGTATCATCCGCATCCAATTGCACTGAAATCTCTTGTATTCCTTTCTTAATTCTCTCTTTATCAACCATGTCAGCACGTAATATAGCCTTAACATCGTCGGGTGTTTTCGTGCAAGAAATTACATCACCGGTAATTCCTAATTGATGCCTTTTGGCTCTACTTATTTCCCCACTGCTGGTTAAATTGCAAAAATCACATGTCACCTTCTTCCTATCATTCAAATTCTTCAAATGATTGTATTTCCATCCTATGTCCTTACTATTGGTTGGTTTGAATGTTGGAGCACATGAAGCTACTGACAGTGTCGACGAAGAAGCTGCCATATTTTTCTAGAACATAAACAAAAATAGTAAGGACTAGAATAGATAGAAAAAAAGTAGAAACAGTACGTTGCTGGCTTGCTGGCTTGCTGGAAAGGTGAAGAAGTATTAGAGTATATGGATTATGGCATAAGTATAGAAAGGGTACATGTGTAATATGGCATAAGTATAGAAAGGGCATGTGTCATTGCTGTGCTGAGTCAGCACAATGGGGTTGGAGTATATTAACTCTACCCCCTTTCCAATTGTACCTTGCTGGCTTAGAAAAAAAAGAACTAGAAACGGTGAAACTGGAAAGTGTATCACATGTAAATAGAAGAAGTGTACCTTGTTGAATCAGAGTTGTACCTTGCTGATTGGCTAAATAGAAGAAGAAGAACGCTTGCTGGAAAGGTGAAACTGGAAACGGTGGAAACGGTGGAAACGGTGAAGAGAGACGGCGAAGAGAAAAGCTGGAAACAGTAGGGCAAGGAGAAAAGAGAAGAGACGGTAGAGAAAAGCTGGAAACAGTAGGACAAGGAGAAAGGAGAAGAGACGGTTGAGAGAGGAACGGTAGGGCAAAGAGAGAGGAACGGTAGGGCAAGGAGAAAGGAGAAGAGGAACGAAACGGCAGAGAGAAGAAAAAGAAACGAACGGCAGAAAGAAAGAAACGTGAGTTATAACAAACTATTTTATAAATTATTTTATAAAATAATGGGGGCAAAACAGTAATTTTGGTAAAAAAAAATTAAAAAAAAAAAAAGAAAAACTGCAGATCCGCTTCGTCCGGGAAAAACCCGCGACGGGCGATCCGTTATTTCATGAAAAACAGCCGCTATCCCATCACCGCTACCGCCCCCATGTTAGCGCGCGGGAGGCCACCGCTCCGCTACGGAGCGCCGCTATAGCGGCCGCTACGGCCGCATTTGACAACTCTGCTTCCTAATATCGACAACAATTACCATTCTTGGCCGCGTGTTTAAAAACCACTCTGCAATCTAATAACACATTCAGGTTTATCAATGAAACGTGAATCCGCAACAGGAGTTTAACAACGCCCTGGGACAATTTCAATCAACTATTTGTCAAATGAACAAACACATATCAATTTTTAAAGAATTGTCTAGTCTTTAACCTCATAAAAATCACGATTATTAGCCGGGCTTCATAATAATTAGTTTGAAATCATAAAAAAATTATAATTTAGTTTGGAGTAAGACTAGATATCTTGTAAGGTAGACAAAGAAATATTGTTATGCAAAGAGTTTGCTGAAGCCGATCGACATCACTTTCCACCACCGTTGGCCTCAAGATGTATTGCTTTATCAATCGGTTGCTTTAAACCTTGCACCAACACTGGCCTTGAATCTTTACTCACATGCTACAAATCTCAAACAAATACTAAAAGTTAATAAAAATTCCTTCAACATGATACTTATCATACTTATTATGATCAAACCAAAATGGGAGATTGAAAATTCAATATATTATATCTAATCGAACAACACTCACTGCTAGATCATAACATTTTAATCATCCACCCATGAATTTCTAGTAAATTTCTACTAGAGTGAATCAATAATAAAGGTAACCATGGTTTACCATAGTCTTGGTAGAGAGTATAATTTAAGTTGAAACACATATAACAATAGAGATAAACAGAATATTCATTATATGACATGCTTTTAAAAAAATACAAGTAAATTTCAACTAACTGATTACATAGCTTAATAGCCCAATAACATGGTATTTAGTAAACATGAATATACCTAGAGAGTTAAGTCTGGTTTCCTAATGATATCAACTTTGGCAAGTGGAGAATTTTGAAGTAGATCTGCTATCATTTCTTTTACTCTCTCCTGAGATATCGTTAATTTTGAATGCATTTCCACTTTCAATGATTTCAATCTAACAAAGCAAGGATGTTGAGTTCTGGTTACCTGCATAATTAGAGAAATATACATTCCAATGACAATATTGTTTATTTGAGAAAAATAAATAACATAAAGAGAAAGGATACTAAAGTAAGTTACCCTAAGTATCTCCTGAAGAGTATTGAAACCAAGAGTGATTATATTGACATTAGCAAGCAAGCCCAACCAACTTTTGAGGACGACATCTTCATAGGGTTTAGAAAAAAAATGGTAATCAATCTTTAATTCTTTTAGAAAAGGTAAACTTGCGGCACAAGGCGCTGGGAAGTTAGGACGGTCGATGATAGTGAGTGAAATAAGTTTTGGAGTAGAAAACACAAATTTGTAATTATGAGCTTGTTCAATCATTCTGGTACCACTCGCTGTCAAACGAGTAAGATTAGAATTGGATATCAAGAGGGCTTGGGCATCATCCTGTAGATAACATTATGTGATGCAGCATATTTGAGTGCTTCAAAAAGTGTGGTTTTAGGGGGGTCTACCTCACCTACATGCATATAATATAGTCTATGAAGGGGAATAGAGTTGTCACGACCGGAGAGAATCTGAGATACAAACTTGTTGAATATATGACTATTGCCTGTGGAGACTGTGGAGGAGGCTATGAAGTGTAGCAGGGTGAGATTAGTGAGACTTTTCCAAAGGTTCTTCCATCGTTTAGACAGAACACAAGTCTGAACAGAATGTTTAATGTGCATAGATTCAATTATAAGGAGAAGCACATGGTCAGGCAGGTCACTGAGTCTGTCTGTGTCACCATCATCTCTTTGTCCTTTCATCATCAGTAATACTTGAATCACCTAACAATGTTACACAAAGTCATTACATAGTATATACCAAAACCAAAAAATTAGAAAAATCATTAACCACAATAATACCAAACCGCGTGTGCACAATAGAATCTTTATCTCATACTTAAACACCAAACATGTAAAAGCAATGGAAATAAAGCAAAGGAACAAAGGACTTCAATTCAACCCTAGCAAATAAATTCACAAATATAATTCTTTCAAACTAATCATCAATAATACTCATAATTAGGGCAAAATCAGATTAAGTATGACAATAATAATAATAATAATATCAAATAAAGCAATATTCAAGCAAAATCACAGTACTAATAGAAACATATTTAACCTACAGTTTGTTTTTTTTTTTTGTATAAATGATGACGTGTGTCTCGTGTTTATTTATTCTAATCAATCACAAATATTTTTTCTTCTATATTTATTTCCTGCATCAATGCAATTATGTTGATTTACATTAATTAGTGACAATTATTTATTGTGGATTTTATTTTGATGTGTAAAATAAGGTTAACATATTTTAATTAATTAATGAGTAAGAAATCGTGCAATTCGTCTGAGTTCATATTACATGTCTATAAGATTATGTATTTGTCTTTTAAACATTGACGCGTATTCATAATAAATCATACAATAGATTCTTTAACTTCAATTATATTAAACAGTAACAATTTTTTTTTTTAAAAGATGAAAATTAAAATTAACAATATACTAATATCTCATAGATACGTTCACATCTACCCATAAATATTAAAATAATTATGCATAAATATTAAAATAGATATAGAAATGTAATACTTAATTTTAATTCAAAAATAAAAAATATTTTTATTAATCAAATACTCGCTTATATACTGAATTTTGAACTAGCAATTGATTATGACACACGTAAATTTTTATTAGTCTTAACTACAAATTAAATACTCGTGTATTTCTATTCATTTGCGTCATTTGTTTCTCATAAATAAATAAAAAATTCTACAATTGTTTATGAAAAGTTAGCACCACAAAACTAAAGGACAAATGAATACAATATCATGTTGTATATTAAAGAGAAAGTAAATATCATGATGTATAATAAAGAGGAACCTAAACATCAAAGTATACACTATTTTACATTAAAATTTATGATAAATTTCCGTCAAATATCAGTTTTAAATCTTTATTATATTATATTTACAATTTTAAAAACCTATAAGCTCTCTATTCTAAATGAATATATAGTTTCCATGGTATCTTAAAATTAGTTAGAATATTGAATTATATTAATTTTTTTACTATATTATAAAAATGGAAATAAAATTTTATTTTTCATTATAGTAAAATGTTATAATAATCATAAGTGATTTTTGAATTTATTGTCGAATAAAATAAATATTCTAACTATATTATATAAATAAAAAAAGACAAACGTAAATGTTTTTAATTTTATTATTATTATTATTATTATTATTATTATTATTATTATTATTATTATTATTATAATATTTTATGGATAGAAATATTATTTCATTGTTATTATATTATAAAGTTATGGCTTGTGCAAGTTTGGAAATTTTGGAGAAATGCATGAAGAAAATATTGATCAATCTTGAAATTTTTTAAAATGGGCACATGTTTCTTTAATCTAAACTTGTTTATAACATTATCCATGACCCCTAAGCCAAGCTACACGCCCTTCTACCATTTATTTAATTTATTTTTGAATTAAATCATTAAAATTCAATTTTAATTAAAATAACATGCAAGGAAAGGCTTAAGGGCGTGTGCGTAGTGGCAAAAACTGCGAGTATAAGCAATTGAATTGACTTAACTCAAAAAGTAACAAAAGAGTTGTCACCACGCTTTTATTTTATCCAAATGACTAAGAAAAAGAGCAAATAAAATCCTAACAAAAACATTAGAGATCTGGGACCGGGGGTTAGTTATGCAACGAGAATGTGTTAGGCACCCAAAGCATCTACGGCACTCCGCAGGAACCTTTTTGAAAATTTGTATATGTGTGTTAAAGAGAGTATATGTACAAAATGAATGGTGGGGGAGAAAAGAAGTATTTTTTATTATTTTTGGTTTGATAGAACTTCCAATGAGTTCCAGGCCTACATACCAACAATGTGCAACGTTGCAATCAAAACCAAGTAGTTCGGCTAAAATAGAACAAAATTGTGTTGGTTGATTTTAAGAAAATGTTAGTTTAGAAAAGCTACAAAGAGCTAAAAAAAGTTTGAATGAGGTTAGGTGTTTTTTAGTCTTATGAAAAGAAGAGTAAAACTTTTATTAGATGAATTGAAAGTTTATTAAGAAAAGAGAAGTTTGAAAATACATGGACCTAAGTCCAAGTTTTTATGAAAGCGGTTCGAGTTTTGAAAACAAAAATCCTTTGAAAAAGAGGAAAGATTTTGAAAATTAAAGAATGGGGAAGAGATGAAGAGGTTAATCTATGTACATAAAGTAAAAGGTAAGAGTAAAGAAAGATCTAACCAGGTGAGAAGACTAGTACTTGACATCAAGAGCCAATACCATATCTCATCCTTTAGATTACCACATAAACAACAAATAACCAGATAAAAAAACCAAGCTTCGGATAAGTCAATGCCTCAGATGAACTCTCTTGTCTAAAAAAACGGACAGAGTAACGGTTGTATTTTGAGGAAATCCACTCTTAATCGAGCATAACAGAATAACCTTGACACAAAGATAATAACCAGCCAAGACAAGATAACACCAAGGACACGAAAATCTCCAAGCTGAGGTATGGGTCTTAATTCTAAGTCCAAAGATCAAGCTCCAAGTACAAGGATAGTAACCAAGTCCAATTAAGAGTTTTTATGTTTAGGTTGAATTATTAAGTGTTTTGGAAAAGAAAAATAAAGCTCAAGTGAGCAAATTCAAAATAACTAGAAAAAAAATGCTCAAGTGAGAAAAGAAAAATGACATAGAAAATAAAATGCTCAAGTAAGCAAAGAAAAAAAATGACATGAAATGTAAAATGCTAAAAATAAAGTGCATAAAAATAAAGAGCGTAAAAGTAAATGCAGGAAGTAAAGAGCGGAAAATAAAAAGCAATTAATAAAGGTTAGTAATATGACCATCTTGAAACTTGTCAAGTATATCATCGAATTTTTAATTGTTAGTCGTCAGCAAGGTGACCATCTTGAAACTTACGCGTGAAGACTTGCCAGAAGCTTGATAAAATCAACGCGACCACACGACAAGTTTCAATTGTTTTTTGTCAAGTATATCGCCGATTTTGGAATTATCACATCACTTGATCAAAGATGATTGAGAATTTCAAATGGACAAGGTTAGTAGAAACTTTCTAGAAGCTTGATTAGAAATCAACGCGACCACATGACAAGCGCCACAAATGTTGAACCCTAAACCAAAGAAGGTTTAGGGTTCAACATTTGTGGCGCAGTTGCGTCAAATCAAAGAAGGTTTGCATTGACTAAAGTTGTGTCGACTCATGGTAGACCTGATAGTACCTGTGGCAGACAAGGAGGTTTTTTGTGTTGATGCGAAGGAGATTTGCGTCGACTCAAACTATTCTAACGGTCATAACTTTTGAACTGTAACTCTGTTTGATGCGTCATTCAAAGCGTTGGATAGCTATCATAATATATATATATATATATATATATATATATATATGGATTAAAATGAAGGATAAGAATGATATTTGAATTACCTAAGTTAGCATAGAATTAGTTTCCCCCGTGTTGAATCGTTGTGATGTTTTATGATAATAAAGTATGATAATGTATGATGATCCTATTGGTTTATAACAATGATTATGTGATGTATATGATGATGTGTTTATTTATATGATGTTTTTTTATTCCTTTGATGATAATGATGAAGTTATGAAGTTGTTTTGATTCCTCTAATGATAATGATGAAGTTATGATGGTGTTTGATTCCTTTGATAATAATGATGAAATTATGAAGTTGTTTTGATTCCTCTGATTATAATGATGAAGTTATGATTTTGTTTTGATTCCTTTGATGGTATGATGATGCCCGTGATGATTCATGAATGGTGATGTGTGTTGACTAGTCGTGGCCGTATTATTTATGTTGTTATGTATCATTGCATTCATGGCATATTAGAAATTTTGTCCAATAATGGTGCTTAGGACTTCAGTCCAGTGATGATGGTAGGAAAATTGTCCAGTGAAGGCAAAAATCCCATAGTGTGGACTGGGTGCAACATTGAAGTGCTCTGTTTCTAAGTGGGAATCAATCCTATTGGTGGGGATCTTAGGAGATTGAAGATGACTAAGTCATCAATAAAGTTTTGGTACCACATACATGAGTCTATAATGAAGCATTACATCCTATGTGACATTGCATTTGATGTGTTTTATTGATGAATGATGATACTTTGTATATGATGATGCATGTGTTTGTATCCAAATCGATGTTATTCTTGGGATGAATTGGTTGGAGTTCAACTATGTTCATATTAATTGCTACAATAAGACTTTGAGGTTTCCTAAGTTTGGTGATAATGGAGAGTTGATGTTGTTGGCCGCTAGACAAGTGAATGAATTGTTGGGAGATGAAGCAATAATGTTTACAATGTTTGCATCGTTGAAGATAAAGAGGCGAGTATGAATTTACCCATTGTCCGTGATTTTCCAGAAGTGTTTCCAAATAACATCAGTGAATTACCTTTAGGGGGTGAAGTAGAGTTTTCTATTGATTTGGTTCCAAGTACGAGTTCGGTATCAATGGCTCCTTATAGACTTTATGCTTCCGAGCTGAGCGAATCAAAGAAAAAACTGGAAGAGATACTTGAGAAGAAATTTGTGCGGCCGAGGGTTTCACCGTGGGGCGCTCCGGTGTTGTTAGTAAAGAAGAAGGATGGAAGTATGAGGTTGTGTGTAGATTACAAGCAGTTAAATAAAGTGACGACTAAGAATAAGTATCCGCTACCAAGAATTGACGATTTGATGGATCAGTTGGTGGATGCTTGTGTTTTCCGCAAGATTGATTTGAGGTCGGGTTATCATCATATTCGAGTTAAACAAGATGATATTCCAAAGACCGTTTTTCGGACGAGGTATAAACATTATGAGTATATTGTGATGTCGTTTGGTGTATCCAATGCGCCAGGTGTTTTCATGGAGTATATGAATAAAAAAATTCATTCTTACTTGGATAAGTTTGTGGTGTTTTCATTGATGATATTCTGATTTATTCTAAGTTAGAAGAAGAACATGTTGAGCATTTGCGATTGGTATTGCAAGTGTTTAAAGAAAATAAATTATATGCGAAGTTGTCGAAGTGTGAATTTTCGATGAAGGAGGTTAGTTTTCTTGGTCATGTAATATCTAGTGGTGGGATTGATGCGGATCCTTCTAAAGTTGATGCGGTGTTACAATGGGAGGCTCTGAAGTCTGCAACTGAGATTATAAGTTTTCTTGGTTTGGCAGGGTATTATCAAAGATTTATTGAAGGGTTTTCTAAGTTGGCGTTACCGTTGACGCAGTTAACTCGAAAAGTTCAAGCTTATGTATTGGATGTTGCATGTGAAGAAAGCTTTGTAGAACTAAAGAAGATATTGATGACTTCTCCGGTATTGTTTTTACCTAATTTGAGTGAGTCATTTGTGGTATATTATGATGCGTCTAAGATGGGACTTGGTGGTGTACTAATGTAGAATGGAAAAGTAGTTGCTGATGCTTCAAGACAACTTAGAGTTCATGAAAGGAATTACCCTACACATGACTTAGAGTTAGCAGCAGTGGTGTTTGTGTTGAAGATTTGGAGACATTATCTTTTTGGTTCTAAGTTTGAGGTGTTTAGTGAATAGAAAGAATTAAACATGAGACAGAGAAGATGGCTTGAATTACTAAAGGATTATGATTTTGATTTGAGTTACCATCATGGTAAAGTAAATGTAGTTGTCAACGCGTTGAGTAGGAAGTCACTACAGATGTCGATTCTTATGGTTCGAGAATTAGAAATGATAAAACAATTCTGAGATGTGAGCTTGGTGTGTGTAGAGACTCCTGATAGTGTGAAGTTGGGAATGTTGAAGCTGACTAGTGGTATAATAGAGGAAGTTCAAGAAGGTTAAAAGTTTGATTTTAAGTTGGTTGATCAGTTGACTTTAATTAACTAATGTAAAGGAGATAAATTCAGAATTTATGAGAATGGTGTGATGAGGTTTGGCGATAGAGTGTGTGTTCCAGATGTTCCAGAACTTAAGAAGAGTATTCTTGAGGAAGGACATAGAAGTGGGTTAAGTATTCATCCAGGTGCTACAAAAATGTATCAAGACTTGAATAAGTTATTTTGGTGGTCAAATATGGAGAAGGAAGTTGCTAAATTTGTTTATGCTTACTTGACTTGTCAGAAGTCGAAGATTAAACATCAGAAGCCGATGGGTCTTATGCAACCGTTGAGTATTACTGAGTGGAAGTGAGACAGTTTTTCCATGGACTTTGTGACGGGATTGCCGAAGACTATTATGGGTAATGATTCGATTTGGGTAATAGTTGACAGGTTTACTAAGTCAGCGCATTTCTTGTCGATGAAGATCGAGCATCCGATGGAGAAGTTAGCTGAGATATACATTGAGAAAATTGTGAGATTGCATGGAATACCTTCGAGTATTATTTCATATAGAGATTTGAGGTTTACTTGGAAATTTTGGACGGGTTTGCAGAATGCTTTTGGTATTAAGTTAAAGTTGAGTTCTGCATATCATCCACATACGGACGGTCAAACGGAGAGGACTATCCAGTCTTTGGAAGATTTGTTGAGGGCTTGTGTGTTGGAACAAGAAGGTGCTTGGGACAGGCACTTGTCGTTGATTGAGTTTACCTATAATAATAGTTTTCATTCCAGTATTGGGATGACACTGTATGAAGCCTTGTATGGTAGGAGATATAGGAATTCATTATGTTGGTATGAGTCAGGAGAGAGTGTTGTACTTGGACCTGAGGTTGTGCAAGAAACAACTAAGAAGATAAAAATGATCCAAGAGAGATGAAGGCTTATCAGAGTTGTCAGAAGAGTTACCATGATAAGAGGAGAAAAGACATTGAGTTCAAGAAAGACGATCATGTGTTTTTGAGGGTTACTCCGGTAACTGGTGTTGATAGAACTTTGAAATCGAGGAACCTCACGCCACGATTTATCAGACCATATCAGATATCAGAGAAGGTAGGTGTAATACATTGGGAGAAGTGACTTAGTTATTTTGTGTTTTATCACAAATGTTGCGGTTATCAAGAGTCGCCACCGAATTTTCGTTTATCCAACAAGGAAAGGTGAAAAGAACAGGAAAGACCTTTGATAGATTTTGAGTTCGGGGGTAAGTTATGAAAAGGGAAGGTGTTAACACCCTTTTTATCCGTAGTTATCTACGGGCTCTTAATTGCTTAGCTCACTTTTGAAAACTTGCTTTTGTGTGTGTGATTTGTTTGAAAATATTTTGACTTTAACTTTGTAATGATTCTTCTATCAGTCCTCAAGAATGCGTACAAAGTGTTTGAAAATATTTGTTTGAAAATATGATGTGTAAGATGTAGTGTGTTTTGAAATGTTGTTGTGAGCAAGAAATTAAGAGATATTTACCCACTTCAAAGGTTTATCATTGTTCTTTTACTTCTCCTTTAGAGATAGTACTATCCATACCATTAATTGGTAGGTAGGCCCATCCATTGGATGTGAAGGGACAGGTGTAGGGTCGTCGTATGGTCATTGAAGGCAACATGTAAGGATACCTTAGCAACTTCGTAGGGACTACCATCATTTTAATCGTAGGCAACATTGAGGTACAAGATCATGTATTTGTAGGCAACAATCGAGGGACATCGAGGGACTTTGATCTTTATGATGATTTTAATCGAGGGTCTTTGCTAGTGGTATCCCTACGTTCGAGGGACATGACCGTGTTTATAAGGCAACAAGAGAGGATACTCTAAGGGTGAGAGCGTGCATCAATGATTGATTCAGGTATTTATCTTGAATTAGGATTTTCTAAGATTGATTTTAGTCTTGCCATATAAACCCTAATTACTAACAGTTAAATATATAATGTGCGGAATGTAAAGCCCTAATTACTATTACAAGCCTTTGAGGCAGATACATAATAAGAAAAACCCTGCAGAAAAATATAAAATGCGAAAAGTAAAGTCCTAAGATATTACATCCTGTAAGCATTTACAATATTTAAGAAAATGCGGGAGAATTAAATCTACGCTATTACACAACGACCATGTGACCTATACATCGTTTCTAGATTTTAAAGGTAACAAAAATAGAAAATAATCATGAGAAAATAATTTAAATAAATGTCAAAGTGCCCTAATATCCTAAGTATTCAAAAAAAATTTTTTTGTGATTTTTATGATTTATTTTAATAAAAAATAAATAAATTACAATTTAATTATGAAAATAATATTAAATTTATTAAAAATAAAAATAATTTTATGTCAAAATTTAAATAAATAATTAATTAACCTAAAACTAAAAATAAAATATTTTTGTGGTTTTATAAAATAATTAAATGAATTTTGAAAATAAATTAAATAAAAGAAGAAAAAATTAATTGTGAAGAAAATAGAAAAAGGAACAAGTGATAAAAATTGGGGTGGGGCTGCCAGGGATCGAACTCACGCCCTCAAGGTTACAGGCCTAAAACGTTACCACTCATCCATGCGCCAATGGTGTTAGTGTGCTGACCTGAAGAAAAAAATATATGTGATACCTGCGTGAATCAGAAAATATGAAGAAAAAAAGTTGCAAAAGGCCAGGATTGAACCCACGCTCTGGTATAGTAAAGCCTTAACGTGCGCCTTTTAACCACTGGGATAGTGATACATCCGTTCATCTATTCACTATATATATATATATATATATATATATATATATATATATATATATATATATATATGTGTGTGTGTGTGTGTGTGTGTGTGTGTGTGTATTTCTAGAAATTCAATTAAAATAAAACCGCGCCAGGATGAGACCCCTGTATTTGAATGATCTAATCAAACCTTGCCACGCCACAGTCAACCGGTCAGAGGGACGGAGAAGCGTCAGAGCCCTAGCTCCGGTCGTCTTCTCCGATGAACCAATTTTCCAAACCTGTAAAATAATAAAAATTAGTCCAAAAGAAGAACCCTACCACCCTAATTTGACCCCTGTGAATCTAATGGTGGTGTTAGTTTTGATTGAAACAACATGTAAAGACAAATATGAAGCTTCTTGTGTCTTATGCCCTAACAATGGCATCAATCGATTCCTGCATCAAACCTCACAAACAAGGGTTCTAAAACATTCTAAATATTAATATAAGCAAGTATGCGTACATATAATCGATTAAAGATGCATGAATTATGAGTTTGAATTTTAAAAATGTTACCCAACCAGTGCACCTTGAAGCAGAGGTTCTGGCTTGCTTCGAGCTTGTGTATGGATGTGGAATGACTCCTGGGAACTTCAAGAGTGTGATGGAATGCTTGGAATCGATTGAAAAGGCTGGAGACAAGGGTTTGAGTTTGTCGTAGTTCTTGAATTTTTTGAGAAATTTTCTAGGGTTTGTGAGAGGCAGCACGCGTGTGTTGTCTTATGATGTTATTGTGTGCTTATAGGAGAGTGCTTTAGGTCAACAAATATGAATAAAATCTATGGCTTTGATGAAGAAAATATTTGATTGGTAATTTTGAGAAGTAACTTCCAATCATGGCCAATCTCATATCAATCACCCTTGTGCGTTTTTGACAGCTCACTAAGTGTTGTTTGGAACTCAAGCAATCTTATTTTTCAGCCTTTACATGCTTTATACATTAATCTTGCATTTTATTTAATTTAATTTGAATTTAAATGAATAAAATCAAAAATAAATAAAATTAAAATTAAGATAATGTATGGATGGGTTTAGGGGTCCTTGACAACGTTATAAACATGTTCCAAACCTTAAAAGATAGGCCCATTTGTCAGAATTTCAAGATTGCTCAAATTTCACTTCATGCACTTCTAAAAAATTGTCAAACTTGCACCAATCATATCTTGCTCAATTCTCAATATTTGAGGATGATCTTGGACTTTCTAGAAAGCTTAAGATGTCCTTTAAAACCTCTATTTGGGTTTTTTTCCATTTTAAGCTTCCAAGTTCATGTAAGCTTCTTTGAGAAAAGATGACTTTTTGTTGACTTTTGAAATGACCTATAATGTCTTGGCCCATATCTCTCAAATGAAGCATTTTTTGGAAAAAAACTATAGGATACAAAGTTGTATAAAATTTAATTTCCTTCAAAATAAGCTTTGGTTGAGGAATTTATGATGAAGTATGTGAAATTTATGCTTGGTCAAAGTTCAGTTTACTTCTCCTTAAGAAAACCCTAATTTAGTAACTTTTAACTTTTGATGAATCTTGAGTTTTCTTGATGAATCATGATCAACACTTGATCAAATGATGAATATGACCTCAAAATATTGATGTTGACCAAAAATATTAAAGTTTGACTATATGTTGACCATAGTTGACTTTTGGTCCAATATAACTAATTTTCAGCTATCTTAGCAAAGTTGTGATACAAAGCTTGATTCTTAATATGTGGGTATCTTGAGACATATTAGGAACTATGAAAACCACTTGAGGCATTGGAAACCTAATTTACTTTGAGAAAATTCAAACCCTAGTTGGAGGTCCATTGGTTAGGAGGGGTTTTCATCTGGTCAAACCTTGAGTAGCCTTGAGCATGAGGATGTATCTTGACCTTAAAAATGGGAGGGCAAATTTTGGGATACAACAGTAGGTGAGGTGGCTTACCGAATTAATTTGCTTTCGTCACTTGCGAATTTGCATGATGTGTTTCTTGTGTCTCAATTGAGGAAGTATATGCCAAATAATTCGCATGCGATTCAATCAGATGATGTATAGGTGAGAGATAACCTAACTATTGAGATGTTATCATTGCGAATAGAAGGTAGAGAAGTGAAACAATCGCGGGAAAAAGAGATTGCCTTAGTGAAGGTGTTGTGGGGTAGACCTGCTGGTGAGAGTTGATCTCGAGAACACGATGATCAAATGAGAGAGTCTTATCCAATGTTGTTTTCTTCAAGTAATTTTAGAGGACGAAAAATCTTTTAAGTGGGGGAGAGTTGTAACACCCCAAATTTTAGATTAATCATTTAACTAATTAATTTAGTATGATTATATGAGTCTAGGTAAAGTGGTGGTGTTTTGATATTTTAATGCTTATTTATGATGTTTTGGTGCTTTGTGTGAGCCCTTTTGACGGTATATGAAGGTGTATTTATAATTTATATGTGATGCAATAGAAATGACTTGATGAATAAGATGTTTAAGATGATGAGTTGTATGGTGTAGGATGAGATAATAAGAAGGTTTAAAATTTAAATAATTATTTTAGAATTATTTAGATTTAATAATTATTTATTATAATTATTTGGATTTAAATAAATAAAATAAGAGTTATTTTAGTGTTAGAGATAATAAGGGCAATGTTGTCATTTATGGAGAATAAGTGAGGGTAAGATTGAACGATTCATTCGTGCAATCATAAGAATTGGAAAAGAGGCATAGAGGCAGAGCAAGAGCTAGTGCACGAAGAGACAAAAAGGGAACCCTAGAACAAGAAGATGATTTGATAGCAAGCTTCAATCTAAGGTAAAGCGATTTATCATCTTTATTATATTTTATTTAAGGTTTGTATTTGATAGAATAGCCTTAGGTTTTGGTGTATGATTAATTGGGAATTTGGGTTATGAGGGTTTAATGATAATCTGATGAATTTTGGTGATTTTATGTTGTTTGATGGAGATTTGAAGAAAATTGATGGAAAACCATGTGTTTAATGAATGAATGAGTGAACCCTTCGTGAATATAAGATGTTTGGACCTTTAAATAATTTTTATAGGCTTGTGATAATGTTATATAATCATAGGATTTCAAATTATGAAATTGGAACTTTTACGGAATCGAATTTGGAGGTCCGGAAGGCCCTCAACAGCTGAAAATCGCAGGAGGAAAACGTGCAGAAAAATTCAGCAGCAAGTAGTTGCGTCGACTCAAGTTGCATCGGCTCATGGTCGACCTGATAATACTTGTGGCAGGCAAGGGGTTTTTTGCGTCGACGCGAAGGAGATTTTCGTCGACTCAAACTATTCAATTTTTGACAAATTTTTGTAACGGCCATAACTTTTGAACCGTAACTTCGTTTGGTGCATCGTTCGAAGTGTTGGATAGCTAACATGATAAATTAAATATATGTGGAGTAAATTGAAGGATAAGAACTATAATTAGTACCTAAGTTAGGATAGAATTAGTTTCCCCCGCGTTGAATCGCTATGATGTTCTATGATAATAAAGTATGATGAAGATATGACGATCTTATGATAATGCTTGATTTATAACAATGATTATGTGATGTATATGATGATGTGTTGATTTATATGATGTTCTTTTGATTACTTTGATGATATTGATGAAGTTATGAATTTGTTTTGATTCCTCTGATGATAATGATGAAGTTATAATGTTGTTTTGATTCCTTTGATGATAATGATGAAGTTATGAAGTTGTTTTGATTCCTATGATTATAATGATGAAGTTATGATGTTTTTTTTATTCCTTTGATAATATGATGATGCCCGTGATGATTCATTAATGGTGATATGTGTTGACTAGTCGTGGTCGTATTATTTATGGTGTTGTGTATCAGTGCATTCTTGGCATAGTAGGACTTCGGTCCAGTGATGGTGATTAGGACTTCGGTCCAATGATGATGGTAGGACAATTTCCCAGTGAAGGCAATAATCTCATAGTGTGTATTGGGTGCAATAGTAAATTACTCTGGTTCCATGTGGGAATCGATCTTATTGGTGGGGATCTTTGGAGATTGATGATGACTAAGTCATCAATGAAGTTTTGGTGGCACATGCACGATTCTATAATGAAGCATTACATCCTATGTGACATTGCATTTGATGTGTTCTATTAAAGAATGGTTATACTTTATATATGATGATGTATGTGAATGTTTTTCTATGTGTATTCCTTATGTATTATATAATAATTATGATTTAATCACCCTTTTTGTTTGATGTTGCCTCCACATGGGTAATGTGCAAATGATCAAGAGTAGTCCGTAAGAGCTTAGTAGATAGCTTCAGGATGCATTTACTTGTTTTCAGTAGAATAAGGGAGTCTTGATATGATATGTAACATCGAGGTTGGGATCATTGTTGAGATCTATATGTCTTATTTACTTAGATGTTTTCTTAATTACATTGTTATGGTTGATATCTGAGTTGGATAATGATGTTTATTTTGATGAATTATATGGAGCATCCAGATTAAGCATATTTTAAGATTTATGATTTCCGCTTGAATGATTTTGAAATGCTAAATGCACAGTTATGATTTATAATTTTGCAACCCATGTTATGCAGCATGATGCTTTATATGATGTCTTTTAAGAAGATGTGACACCCTTGTTGGTGATGTAATCTGATATAGTTGTTTAAATAATTCGCGAAAATTCCTTGGGTTTAGAAGGGTGTTACAAGTTTCGTGGACTGAGAAAATTCCAGAAAAATAACATACCTACGTTCAAGGGAATGTATAATCTTGTAGGGGCCTAGACTTGGATTTAGTAAATCAAGAAGATATTTAGAGTCATATGGTGTATCATTGCTTATAAGGTGTTGTTTAGACCTCATATATTATCCGAAGAAGAAGAGCACTGGTTGGATAATACCCATCAAAGACTAGAAACTGTTGGAACTTCTATTACTTGGATTAATTTTAAGAAGGAGTTTTTGGACAAGTATTTTCCAGATGATGTTCCTAACTGTAAGGAGATTGAATTCTTTAAGTTGAAGCAGTGTAACATGTTTGTGGCTTACTATGAAACCAATTTTAAGGATCTATCAAGGTATTGTCTTCGTTATAATGGTATGGATGCTGAAGGTTCCAAGTGTATAAAGTTTGAAAATGGTTTGCGTCCGAAGATCAAGTAGTTTATCATATATCAAGAGATTCTTCATTTCTCGGTGTTGGTCAATAAGTGCAGGATTTATGATGGGAAAAAGAGCAAGATCTATTCACTACAAGAGTGTGAATAAGAATAAGTTTTCTAATCATAATCATGGTAATTTATACGAAACCCCAAGTGCTAAAGGAAATAAAAAAGTTGCAACCGGGAGTGGAAATAATGGGGGAGGTGCTTTGTTTCTGCGAGATATGGAAGGTGTGGAAAGCTACGTCATCGTGCTCCTGAGTACAATAATATCACTCCAACATGTTTCAATTGTGGAGACCATGGTCACATTAGAACTTATTGTCAGAGTCAGAAGAGAGAATCGGGTGTAGGTATAAATGTTCGGGCCAAGGGGAAAGTCTTTACTCTCAATGGTGTTGAAACCTTAGGGTCATATAATTTGATTCGAGGTACATGTTTCATAAACAAAATCTCTTTGATTTCTATCATCGATATGGGTGTGTCGCATATGATATATCACATCATTATGTTAATAGGTTAAACTTGGTAATGTCTCTTATGAGCGATAATATGGTCATTGACACCCCAACCAACATTTATGTAACCACTTCGTTAGTTAGTCTTAATTGTCCCCTATACATTTATGCTAGTGATTTTGCAGTTGAATTAATTTGTTTACCCCTAAATCAACTAGATGTTATTCTGGGAATGAACTAGTTGTCTTTCAACCATGCTCATATAAATTGATTTGATAATGGTATCACTTTTGGGCTCTTGTGATCACGAGAGGGTTGAGGAATATGAGAATCAGGGGACACCCCTATTCCCACAACAGAAGAAGTTTTGCTCTCAGAATCACTCAATAAGTTAACTTTATTATCACTTATTCTGGCTAAAAAAATAGGAAATGGTAAAGAAAAAACTTGAGTTTATGGTGGTACATAGAGATGTGAAATTGATAAATTGTAGCAAATGAAGAAAGCAGGGGTTTTGATGAGGGAATTGCAATCTCCTTAGTTAATGCTCTCAAGAAATAAGAGACGAAGGTGTTTCTCAATAAAGTGACTATGAATGAACTTGAATGCTAAAGAATGCAAAAAGTTTTTAAAATGCTCAACTCCTCCTATTTATATGCAGAGGCAGTTGAACGAATTAGATTAACTAGAGAGAGGAGTTATGAAACAACATCTAGAGTTCTCCTTGGGGATATACACAAAATCGAGTGCACTCAAGTGCACTATAAGTTGTGTCATGCCCTAATCTGTCACGTTAGTACACGTGTTAAAGGATGACTATTAAATGTTTCAATGATGGAACTACATTTAATGTGTTTGTTCCCCTATACTTTTTCAACTTATTCCAAGTGTTTTAGTTCTATCTCACACCAGACAACATCCTGAAGGCTGGCCAAAATCACTTAAGCCTTTCCCGACTCACTCAACACCGGGAAAAGCCATATGAGCAACTATTTGGACCAGCCAAAGGCCCAAACAGCCAAGGCCCAATTCCTTCCAAATTCACTTCACTTGATCCAAAGTATAAAATTTAGTTCACACAAAAAGCAAGGTACATTCTCTAATCTCTATTTCTTACTATACTCATCTTGAATCTGGAACTGATTTGTGCTAACCTTGCAGGTCCATCGCGCATCACCTTATCGAAAATTGGAGTTATCGATTCAAGATTATCATTTCATCAATCTTTATCCAATTTTGATTCCTGAGCGGAACAATATATATTTTTTCTCTAATATGTTTTTTTATCGGATATAACTTATAAGAATGTATCAAGTAGGAAAGTTTTTTGAAATAAGAGATATAAGAATTAAATACTAATCATTTGATTAAGAATGGAGAGAGAAGTTAATATCTACATTAATATTTTATTAAATGATTTTTAATTAATTCATTGATTGATGTTTCACCCTCTCATCTCTCATTATAAAACTCATTATAAAAACACTCCTACTTATATGCCTCATATATAATGAATTGATGAATGATGCAATAATATTGTAACCAATAATGGTTATATATCTTGTTCAAATAGATTGAAATTTATTTAATTATTTATATGATATAACATAAATTAATATATTCTCATTAAAGTATAAAACTTTATACATTGCATCTCCATTAAATTCTTACTACTAAACTATCGCATTGGTTGAAGTCAAAGTCTATTCACTTTACTAATTAAACATGAGTTTTTTTTTTGTTTTTTATTTCAGTAATTAAACATGAGTTTGATTCCTTTTGGCTTTTAGGGAGTCCGTATATATACTTAACTGTGTGTTTTATTAGAAAAAAATAGACTTAGAATCAAGAATAAATGGTCATTAAATTAAATTACTAGGGAATCATAATTTAACTTTGCTATTTAAATCATAAAGTTCAAATATAAAGATTATGGAGGGGTGTTTTGGAATTTCCTTAACGAAAACAATTCTAATAAAAGACTAAAAAAATCTAAGCCTAAGATTATGGATAGAAGATCTGATCCTTAGAATGTATATTTAAACATGATTCAGAAAAAGAAAAGAAGAAGAAAAAAGAGTAATGTCATGCAACAATTCTCACATAAATAGTGGCGGAGCCAGCATACGGTCAGGTAGGGCAGTTGCCCAGGCTCCACCCAATCAGACTTCACCATCTTGCGCCTGAGATCTTCCATGGCCATCCTCCATCACACTATGCCGCAAACAGACGTACACCGTGGCTCCACTCTTGTCGTTCCGGTAAAATGTCTCCGTCATTTTATTTTTTTTTGCTTCTGTTTCAGTTCAATTCTTGCTACAACATTGTTGTTGTTGTGTTGTTATTTATTATTGTTGCAGGTTGTGGTTAACTAGTTGATGGATAATTGATGTCAAATTTGTCGTTTTGCGCTATGCCCACCAAGTGTTCGGTAAAAGTTTTGAACTGAGATTATTTTTCCTTTATCTTTTTTAGTGGTGGTTGATGAAATGAACAAGAGATATCTTATGGTTCCATATGGAGTTATCATTACAAATGTTTCTGAAGATATTCGATTCGATAAAGGTGATCATGTTCGTTTTAAATCTGATGTTCTTTTTATTCAATAAGGTCTTATCTTGTTTTCTTTTGACAGGTCTCTTTTCTGGTTGTTGTTGTTATTGTTTGTGTTGTAAATAGTCTTTGAATTATTGCAGATGTTTGAAATGGTTAATAAGAAATCTCCTATTCAAGGAAAAATTCCCTCGGGCTATTTGAACGCGGTGCTTCATTTGAGTGGCTATTGGTTTCGAGATGCATAAGAGATTATGTCTCTTGCTTTTGATAGTTACTTCATTTCTCTTTACTATTTGCACTTAACTGCTTCATACTTGAAATTTCAAGTGGAGTCATAAAGTATGTTCCAGCACAGTGGGATCCAGCTTCTTTTTCCAGGTAAGAAACCAGTAACCGCAATGTCGCATCAATCATTTTGTGCTTATGAATTGTTGCATAGTTATATTGTTCCTGATAAGTTTAGTTAGGCAGGTTTATTGTACATATGCTACACACATAATAAAAATTGTTTGCAAATATTTGGTTATATGTTGTCTGGGCTTTAGAGAATGCTATATGCCCAATACATAGACTGCTAGCTAAGCTACAACCGAACTATCTTTGTAACATAGTACCAAAAATAGCTATGTGTCTTCCTTGATAAGATTTTCTTGTAAATGACTTAATATGACTTTTGAAGCATGTTGCTAGTTTTGTGTTGACAGTATAAATTGGTACATGAAGAGTAAAGTATAGTCCTTCCTTGAATTTGAAGGAACCAGAAATTATATCAAGCATTTATATGTGGAATCTTTAGATTTGGTTCATAATTTACCTTCTTTAACGTTCAAATTAATTAAATAATTGGCCATGATTGATATTTATGTCTAAATTCCCGCTGGTTATCTAAAGTATCAGTTAAGTGTGATCTCTTGTCAAGGTTTACCAAATATATCAAAGATATAGAAATGACTGCTCATTCCAATGGTTTTTATTTCTTGGATCTCTAACTCAAAAGATAATCTATAAATTTCTATACAATATAATATAAATTTACGGTCTTTAAATGTTTGCCCAGGCTTAATAATTTTTCTAGCTCCGCCACTCCTCACATTGTTACTTTTCAAACATATTACTAATTTGAGGTTAAATATTATCTTTTTATTATAGATTCTAACAAATTCCCATATGGTTGTTCATCATTTTATGTGCAATAAAAAATCATATTCATATTTTTATCTTTCTTTTTCATTTCCAATGTTATCTTTGACAATCTTATCATATCTCTTATCAATACTTTTTTTATTTCTTAACCCATTTTATTTAACAAACACATATATCTCCATATATTTCTTCTCACCTACTCATTCATCATGTCTTTCCTCTCACCATATTTATATATATTTTTCATCATCTCACAATGTTGAAACTTCCTCATTGTTTAAATTTCTTCTTCCAAATCTCTTCTTTCAACTTTTCATAATATTAATTTAACATTTAATACATTTTTCAAGATAAAAGGTGAATATGAGTTTCAAATAGTTTTTCAATTTCATCCTTCCAAGTATAGAATAAGAAATAATAGAATAAGAAATAATAAATATAACTTTTTTTTTAAAATAAAAATAGTTGAAAATAAATTTTTTTCTTCATATCTACTCTTTTTAAAGATTAAGTTTTATTGTTCTTAAACAAGTTTCATATATCTATATTTTTTTTATAGATTTATCCTTTTTTCTTAAATAAAAATGGTGAGAGAAACTTAATAGAATTTATAGAAATGTCATTGTATTTTTCGTAAATTTTCAGATATATTTGTAATCGATACCTAAACAAAAATAATATTTGAATACGGAAACAAGTCTATTATTGATTCACATATTTTTATATACGGAAAATAGTATTTATGATTCAAATATTTTTTTATCTAAAAGTGATATATGAGATATTATTGATCTAAATATTTTAATATACGAAAATTTACTATTAATCTAGATATTTTTGTAAACGATGCTTAAACAAAAATAATATTTGTATACGGGAAAAACTCTATTTATATACGAGAAATAATATTTGTATATTCTAAAAATGATATTTATACTACAAAAATCTTTGATTAAAAAATGGTATACGGAAAACAAATTTATTATTGATCTTAATATTTTTATATATGAAAATTTACGTTTGATCCAAATATTTTTTTGTAAATGATACGAAAACAAACATAACATTTGTATACGGGGAAAATGTATTATTTATCCAAAAATTGTAAACGGAAAAATTATACTATTGATCTATATATACGAAAATTTATTATTGATTCAGATATTTTTGTAAACTATATCTGGAAAAAATTGTATGCTGGAAATAAATCTGTTATAGATCTAAATATTATTATATACAAAAATTTACTATTGATTTGGATAATTTTGTAAACGATACCAGAACAAAAATAATATTTTTTTACGGAAAAAATATGTTATTGATTAAATATTTTTATATACGAAAAATAGTATTTATGATCCAAATATTTATCATCCTTAAATGATATACGCATACAATCTATTATAGATCTTAATATTTTTATATACAACTTTTTTAATTGTTAATCTAATTTTTTTAACTTTTTATTTAAAATAAATATATTATGTAAAAATATGCACGTATCAGTTCAGAACCCGTGCGTTAGGCACGGGTTTGTTACTGATTCTAATAAAAGACTAAAAAATCTAAGCCTAAGATTATGGATAAAAAATCTGATCCTTAGAATGTATATTTAAACATGATTTAGAAAAAGAAAAGAAGAAGAAAAAGGAGTAATGATTATCTATGCTGTACTAGTAGTATTTAAGATATACATTCATGTAGTCACACCACTGAATATCAGAAAAAAGTAAACTCAGTACACATGTAACCAATATATCCCAATATTCAATATAATTTAGTAGAAAAAAAAAACATCATTTAGTAGAAAAAAAAAACATCATTTAGTAGAAAAAAAAAAACAAAGTAAACTCAACCACTAACATTGTAACCAAAAAAGAATGTATTAAAGACACAAATGTGATTCTAGAATAGAATATCCCTGGAGATGTTTTCAACAGCTTCACCACTTTCAACAACTTCACGCCTTATTATTTGAAGACCGTAGATTCTTAATGTTTTCATCTTTTACTTTTCGAAGTTGTTCTTCAGATAGTGAATGTGTAACCATCCTTTTGAGCCTAGAACCTTCGGTGCCTCCACCACCAGTGAATGAGTCTTCCTCTTCAGTGTCTTCCTTATTGTGCCTCCACAACCGGTGAATGAGTTTTCCTCTTCAGTGCCTTCCTTATTTGACGTCTGCCAATACTTAATTTCTTCAACAGCTTCAACAGCCTTCAATATTCAGTCCTTTTTCTTATGTTTTCAATTGCTTGAGCCTTAACCTCTTGAAGCCTTTCCGGTGAAAGTAAATCCCACACAGATAATAATGAGCCTTCTCTTTCAATACCTCCTCCCCACCACTTATTACAAACTTCCTGATATGAATAGCGGCATATAATTAATCAAAAACTACGCATCAAAATCAAAAACTTAAACATAAGAAAATAATTTATTGACTTTCCCATTTCATGCATTTCATCAATTATACGGTTTTCCTCATTTGTCAAGTTCCAACTCCATGGCCGTTGTTCGGGAGGTAGATATGTTGCTAGATATATTCCCGTGTTATTTGAAGTCGGACTTTGTTGCTCTAGTTGCTTTGGTGGTGAACTAGTTTCTTCTTGCCTAGTTCGTTCAAGCCGGTCCTGATCATAGGTTTAAACCAAAATTAATTCTAGCAAAAAGCAAGAAAAGAAAATCTAAACTGTCATAAAAAAGTTACTTAAAAATGTCATACATCTTATCAACTATATCATTTAACTCAAGCAATTTCTGGTCCTTCAATGGCACTTCTTTTTCACTTAGAGCAGCCAACACCAATCCTTTTTCCCTTCTTTTGTCAAGGTTTGAACTAGCTTTAGCCTTTAAACGTTTCATTTGTTCTAGTGACAATGAATTCCAATATATCCCCATTCTTTTGAACAAGGTTGATGATGGATCTTGTTTTTCAAAGCCTCTTTCACATATTAGGAATGTCCTGATGCATAGATTTACAACATTCATCAAGCAAACAACATTCATCAAGTAAACAACATTCATTATGTGCATAGCTTTGAATCAAACAAAACAAAACAGCTTTAAATCAAGCAAACAACATTCATTATGTGCATAGCTTTGAATCAAACAAATCAAACAAAACAGCTTTAAATCAAGCAAACAACATTCATTATGCACATAGCCTTAAATCAAGCAAACTAGGTTAAATCTAGTATTCAACATTCATTATGCACATAGGTTTAAATCAAACTAAACATGTTTAAATCAAGCAAACAACATTCATATGGTACACTTTCAATTCATGCAAAAACTACAATTATTCATAATGCACAATTTCAGTTCAAGCCAAAACTACAGTTATTCAATAAGCACAATTTAAATTCGAGCAAAAATCATCAACATTCAATAAAAAAATACTTGTAGAAACTAACTTCAAAATGGAGCACATCTCGTCAACTATGCAACTTTCTTCTTGAGAGAGGTTCCTGTTCTGGTTATCGAAGGTTCCTTGTTCCAGTTTCTTGGTTTTAACCTTTTCACCTTCCTCGTCAGAATGAGGATTACAAACATTGCTGAAAATAAACAACGAAATTAAGATAAATCAAATAACAAAGAAATGTATACAATAAACAACAAGATTAAAATCAATACAAGAATCAAAAAGAATATACAGTGGATTTTGTACCATCCAAAGATGCATTCGATGGATCTTTCATGTAGATTATCCATTTCAGCCAAGCAGTTAAAGCTATTGTAGCCGATGAAATTGAGAATGAGAGAGAGAGAGAATGGGAGGGAGTAGAGAGAAAATATGAACTGAACTGCTAACTGAGTTTGTTACAGTTTAGTTATATATAGAATTCAGGTTAACTAACTGTGATTAGAATTAGAACATTCTAGAATTCCAACATTCAGGTTAGTTAACTAGTGAGTGGAATTTGAACTGACAGAAGTTTGTTACAGTTGAGAATAACTAACTGATATGACAGCTTGTCATAACTGCTGGAGTAGTGTTTTTGTATTATTTTTATTATTAATTGAAATTTTTAAGGAACCGTCACTTGAATGTGTATGTATGACCATATATGTCATGTCCTATCATACTATTTTTTTTCTTTCAAATTTTCAACCTTATAAGGTATGGATTGGCCCATTTAATAAACTGTAGTAACTCCACCAGGGTTAACATCACACCCCTCATTTTAAACATCACGCCCCCATATTTGTTTATTCCTAAAATCCTCACTTATTATTTATTTTAAAATTTGTACTATTGCTCAAAGGGTGAAAACAAAATTTCAAGTGCGATTGTGAAATTTCCGGTAACGATTTTTGTGCGTTAACCAGAAATTCTTTGTATTTTCAAAAGGCATTATACAAAACGGAAATTACCAAAATTTCCGATAGACAACATAATACCGGAAATTTGAAATTTCTGAAATATCAAAAATTTTGCTTACAATAGAAATTTTCGGTATGTCTGTAGATAAAAATTTGAAGTTGTGTGGTCCTGAGCCGGCAACTTCAGCGTCTTCTATGGATTCATGTACAAATTTTACGCAGTTTTTCACCACATATGTTGTATGTTTCCTATTGAATTTACACATTTTTATTTATTTTCCAAAATTAATGAAATTGATAAAGTTTACTAACTTTATGTTGGAATTGACAGATTTTTAATTCTCGATCTGATGTTTTAGAATGGGCACAATCTATTGGTAAAAAGCATGATATTGTTGTTGTCATAGTTAATTCTAATTCTTCTAATAGAACCTGAGGGAGGAAGGATAAATAATTTTGAGTTGTGAGAGAGGAGAAAATTACAAAAGAAAAAAATGAATCTGTGAACACCTCTGATGGCATTTAACTATGAAGGTCAAATGTTCCTTTAGGTTGAGTTCTACTACAAGTGGTTGAGTTCTACTACAAGTGTTATCGTTTGGAAGGTGACGGTTAGATGCGGGATGCATAATCATAGACTAGATACGGACATGGAAAGTCATGGCATATTAGGATGTCTAGAAGATGAGGAAAAAAGTTGGTGAATGACATGACGAAGTACAATATTGAATCAAGGTACATCATTTATGCTTTGAAAGACAAAGATCCAAAAAAATCTCATGAGTATTATCCCGGTACATAGAGCTAGAGCAACATACAGATTAGGCAAGAGATGTGCAATGACACTTCTATACCTTTTGAATTAATTTATGTATTTTGGACAAAATTGCACATTTTAGAACATGATGTCAGTCATGATGAGAGTAAGTGGGGCTTAGAAGAAGAGTGTGAAGAGTTGAAGAGATATTTTAGTACTTTGGATATTGTGAGTCAGTTGGTGTTGAAGAAAATTTTTTGTGATCTAACATATCCATCCACAACTTTAATGTGTTCGTCGACGGTGAAGTACAAGCCAAAGAGAGGAGTTAAGAAGAGTTAAAAGGGTGAGCAGAGTGATGTGTATTGTGATCTGAACCAGTGGAAATATGCTCCTACTTCGCATGAGAGCCAGACTACAAAGAGATCATGCACAAAAAGTTATAAAAAAAACAATATTCAATATTATCGAAAATTTTAAATTTTTGTGTTTTCTCACCTATCAGAAATTTTAAATTTTCGGTATTCTTCATCTGGCGGAAATTTCAAATTTCAAATTTCAAATTTGACATAACTACTAGAATTATTTAATTTATGGTACCGAAAATTTAAAAATTCTGGTATATGACAGAAGCCACGATAAATTACGGAAAATTTCTGGTATTTTATGGAAATTTTGGTGTGGAGCCGTAAATGTTAAAATTTCCAGTATTTAACAGGGGAATTATAGTAAAAGTGCCTAAAATTGGAGGTTTCATGTATAAGTGTGGGGTGTCGTGTTAAATCCTCCAACTCCACGTACTTAAAGATTTTGCTTCATTTTATTTGTTTAAGAGTGTAACTTTCTTTTAACTTGTATTTGTAAATACTTAAATGTTGCAAGCTACATTTGATAAAACTCTGGTTGTATCTTCTTGAGTTTGTATTGTCTTAAAATGGCTATTTAATTCTTGAGTTTAGTCTAGTTAAATCGTTTGTTCAATTTAGAGATTAGCCAATTAAAGTCTCTCGTTTGGTTTGGATATTATTTTGCCAACATCCCTAGTTTAGTTCATAGGATTATTCACTTAAAATCTCTATTTTATTGTAAGAAGTTTTGTGGGTATAACTCGTGAAAAAGTCGCATCTTTAGGAGAACTCTCACCCAGAAACTTTTGGGGACATGAGTATATTTGAGACGAACTAGGCCTTAGTCATTTGCGCCTCTGGTCAACCTAAAACACTCTCCAAAAAAGAAAATCTAGCATAACATCCTTTAATGTCATCTATCTCTTGTTGGCCATCACCAGGGTCAGCCCCCATATATTGCACCATCATGTTTGGTCCTTAAGTCTAGCGAGCCTGGAGTATTTTCAGTAGACCTGAAAATGAAAAATACGTCGAATGTGAGAAGTTGACGATTTTCCAATCGAATTAAGTGGAGTAGAGATTGTTTGATGTTCTAACCTTGAATGCAATGCAATATAAGTAGCAAGAAAAATTGAAAAATGACAAAAATGGAGTTTGCTCACAAGCTTTGTTTTTGTGATTGCTCATAATGAAATTGAATATATAGTAAAGATATATTATGATGAATTAGACCATACAACCGATATGTAGAAAATGACATATATAAAGTTATAAATTAGGAGTACACAATGAAGTCGAAAAGTGTCAAAATAAAATACAATCAAAAATAATTTCAGAGTACAAATATTATAAACTAGTGGGTATGAAAAACTCGAACTCCGGACCCCACTGTTCCTATGTTTCCTCATATACTGCAGTGCCTCCGTCGTTATGGCATCTACAACATCCCTCGCCTCGGAGCCATCTTGAAAAAGTATTTTGTCAATATCCATTTTCCCAATCTCCATAATACAACGACATATAAGTAAGACATTAACAACATAATATACCTTATCCTTCTCCTTCTTTAATGTCTTCTGAGGAGCTGGCCTCGGTGGATATCCTAGAGCATCATGTACCATATAAGTATGTGACATCATGAAGAATCACCAGACGTAACTTTTTACGTAGCTCAAGTAGCTCTCATCTATGATACTTTGTGCCTCCTTATGTATCAAATAAATAAGATAATCGTTAAACATAATGTTCATATATCTATGTGTCATAACTGGAGAAACGAACACAAAAGGGTCTTTGTGAATGTACTGCATGTAGTCGAATTATCGCATGTGAATGTGCAAGAAAGACAAGAAAAGAGGGATTGAATTAGTTTTCTAGAAATAAAATATTTTCAAAACTCAAACACTAAATCTAACACAAGAATAAAAATAAATGAACACCATTACTTTTTATCATGGTTCACTGTTAACTAAGTTCATCCAATCCATCCGCAAAGGTGATTTCGCCTTCTCAATACGGAACTAATAAACTATAACCAAACTGGTTACAAACACAAATAAAGATTAATCGTTAATGTTTACAACCATAAAGACTACCTATCAATGTCTTCTCGAGAATTTTTTCTAAAGCCATAGTCTCTCAAGGAACTATCAACCCAAGGTTGAAATACAAGATTGTGTGTTTACAAGATGCTTCTAAGAAATCAAATTACATAAGTTGAAATACAAATAAATAACACAACAATGCTAGAAGAAAGTTAGCAAACAACAGTTCCTTGTTTTACAAAATTTTACAAAATATTTACAATGAAAGTTCAACGGTGTTTCAGCATATTGATTTAGTGCAATTCGTTGTTTTCCAATTCTTCCAAGTCTCCCTTTTATAGCCAAAAATAAATCTAAGGGAAGGCGGAACAGAAATACCAAAATTCCAGGTGTCTTCTTGAATAACAGCCAGCGTGAGTGGTAGATAACATCATACTAATAGTATAATCTTTACGCCATAAAATCATAGTTATGGAATAAGGTGATCTTGTACTATTTCTCACGTAAATACTTTTGAATTTGTCTTATAATCTTTAGAGGCTTCAGAACATATATCAGTTGAAGTATGTTTAGAAGGATCAAAACTTATCTTTAGAACCTTTGTCTTCAAAGTTTTAAGAACTTGTTCATCGGAACCCCGTCTTCAAAGTCTTCAGCGCATTGATCTTCAGAATTGTTGGTTTTTGGAGTCTTCGAAACTTGTTCACTAGAACCTTATCTTCAGAGTCTTCAGAACCTTAGTTTTCAGAGTCTTCAGAACTTGTTCATTATAACCTTGTCTTTAGAATCTTCAAAGCCTTGGAGCAAAAGATCCTAGAACCTTTAGAGATTGAGAAGGCTTCAAAAGCTCTACCATTATAGTCACAATTAGAAGCTTTAAAAGATAACAATCCTCATAACCGTTGTTTTAGAAGCATTTTAAACTTTGTAACACACACTTGTATCACTCGCTGTATTGAGTCCAGAGTCTGATGACATCAAACTCCATATCTTCATAGTCTGAACCTATTTGCTAAAGCTACGTACTACATAAAACCATTAGGGTACTAAATTATTGTCTAATCACCCATGTATTTTTATCATCAAAACTTATGGCTAGATGCAGAACTAAATCTTGTTATTACAATCTCCCATTTTTTAATGATCACAAAACCACGTATTTCGATAAACAATTTATACTAGGTTTAGTCACATAAAATAATTCAGTTAGCTAAACGGCTCCCCCAGAGTTCTATACTCGCATAACTTATTTAATATTGTCCAGAGTCTCCCTATGAGTTCAATACTTAACAAAGTTTTGAGATATAGCACAAATAAATTAGTATGAAATGAGAACTTCCCAAATTGAGTACCATTAATAGTCTGACTAGCGATGCATAAATTTTCTTCTCAGATTCTGGATTTCTATCATAGAATGGTGAGTTGTTTGAAACATGTTGACCTTGCATACCATTATAGTCTGACTAGAATTACTGAAATCTTCATCTCAGATTCTGGCTTGTTATCAGTACAACATGATGTAGCAAATTAGAGTTTGGTGAATTATCAGAGCATGGTTGTGAAAACCCAAAGCTAGATTAACAAGTAGCTGAACATGTTCAATCTTGTCACTCCATCAGAGTCTGGTTGAATTTCCTTTGAGAAAAAGTCTTATAACCCATAACTTATGAGTCTTTAGATTATATATCTCCTTCAGAGCTTCAAAACTTGCCTGTTAACAAAAATTTAGTGAATTTTCTCAAAGTTCCTGAGTGAAACAATGTTAGAGGCGATAATATTTGAACCATGTTTGGGAATAGATTTTTAGATAAGATAGATCAAAATCATCTATTTTCTTTGTCAAAAAGATTTAAAGAGACAATGTAAAACAAATTCATTAATAAAAGACCAAGATACACAAGTTTTTAGAAACAAAATAAAACTTAAGTTCTAAAACAAAGGTAAAAACACGGTCTATGGGTTTGGTGGAGGAGAAGGAGGCAGCCTTGATTTTATCATAGCAAGAAACAATGTCGAAGATGTAATGAGGGTGAAGGAAGAACTCAATAAGGAGTTCGAAATGAAGAATCTAGGAATTGCATCAAGGATTCTTGGGATTGACATCTGAAGAGATTGAAAGTAGTAGAAATTATGTTTATATCAAGAAGAATACATATGGAAAATTCTCGAAATATTTGGTATGTCGAATTCAAAGCCTGTTATGACTCCAACAAACCCTAAATTCAAGTTGAGTATAAATCAGTGTCCCAGTACTAAGGTCAAAAGAGCTTATATGAATAGCATCCCATATGCTAACATAATGGGTTCTTTGATGTATGACATGGTATGTACTAGACCCAACATATGATATGCAGTAAGTCTTGTAAGAAGGTACATGGAAAATTCTGGAAAGGCTCACTAGCATGCATTGAAGTGGATTCTAATGTACATAAATGGGTCTCTGAACAAAGTCCTAATTATGGTGGATCCTTAGGTGAAGATAATAAAGCAGTAATTGAAGGTTATGTCGACTCTGATTATGCAGGTTGTATGGATTCCATCAAATCTATTTATGGATATGTTTTCACTATGTTTGGTACAATAGTTAGTTGGAAATCAACACTTCAGGTTGTTGCAATATCAACCACTAGAGCGAAATATATTGCTTTAACATAAGTTGTGAAAGAAGCATTGTGGCTTGAAGGTTTTGCTAAGGAGCTGAAACTTCAAGGTCAAGTTATCTTTGTTAAATGTGATAGCCAAAGTGTAATACACTTGTCGAATAGTTCATCTTATCATGAGCGAACCAAGCATATCGATGTGAGGCTGCATTTCGTTAGAGGGGTAATCGAGCATGGAGAAGTCCAAGTGCTGAAGGTTTCAATAAGTCACAATGTTGTTGATATGATCACCAAGACATTGCCAAGTTGCAAGGTTTTCCACTGTATGTAGTAGATAAAGTTGCACGAAGAAAGCTAGTTTCGTCTTTGATGGTGTAGATTTTTTTCCAAGGTAGAGATTTATAAGATATTGGATCAAACTCTATTGGATCGAAGGGTAGCTTCTTTGTTTCGACAGTTCGACAGAGTTGTAGCATGCAGTCGAAGGTTGCTCACATGTTAGTGTCTAAGTTGTGTATGTTGTAGTCGAAGAAGGGTCAAGCACGCGGTTGTCGAAAATGCTAGGGTTGTTAACATGTCGAATTGGGCCTGTTTATTATGTTCAATTGTTTAAGTTAACTTGTACCCTAAGTTAGCTTGTAATGGATATTTATGAAAAAGCCTATTAGTTTAGTATGTTAGATTTATTATAAATAACATACTACTCTCTCATCATTTCATACAACAAATTCTAATTTAGGGTGAGATGGTTATTTGTTATTCTTGTATACTTGTAATATTGTTTGAAAATAAAGGAAAGAATAGCCGATAAAACCAATTCTTGTTGTTTCTTCATGTTCTTCATTCTTTTCTGTCCTAATTGTTTCTTGACCATAAAGAAACATTTTATACTTTATTTCTAAGGTGTCATTTTTCACAACAAATTTTGAGTTAATATGTAATGGAAATCAAAAGAAAGTAGAAAAACACAAATGAATGATAATAATTCCTATTTATAGAGAAATGGAGCGATGAAACCCAATTATAGAATTTCATATGGGCCTAATAGAAATCATTAGACAAGTGTTTTCTAATTCCATAATTATCACACCTAGAAATAAAGACAACGAACATTAAAGGCACTATAAACCAATAACTCCAAGGTACGAGCCTACTGAGACACGCAGTAGTCTAGAGAGTGTAGCGGCAAAAACTACGAGTATAAGCCATTGAGTTGACTTAACTCAAAAAATTAACAAAAGAGTTGCCACCGCGCTTTTATTTTATCCAAAAGACTAGGAAAAAGAGCGGATAAAATCCTAACAAAAGATCAGAGATCTGGGACCGGGGGTTAGTTATGCAAAAGGGAGGTGTTAGGCACCCAAAGCATCTACAGTACTCCGCAAGAACCTTTTTGAAAATTTGTATATATGTGCTAAAAAAGTATGATCAAAATGGATGGTGGGGGGAGAAAAGAAGTATTTTTTTATAATTTTTGGTTTGATAGAACTTCCAATGAGTTCCATGCCTACATACCAACAATGTGCAATGCAATAATGAAATCAAAACCAAGTAGTTCGGCTAAAAAAAGACTAAATTTGCGTGTTGGTTGATTTTAAGAAAAATTAATTAGAAAAACTACAAAGAGCTCAAAAAAGGTTTGAATGAGGTTAGGTGTTTTTTAGTCTTATGAAAAGAAAAGTCAAAGTATTATTAGATTGATTTTATTAAGAAAAGAAGTTTGAAAATCCATGGACCCAAGTCCAAGTTTTTTTTCTGAAAGCGATTCGAGTTTTGAAGACAAGAATCCTTTGAAAAAGTGAGAAGATTTTGAAAATTAAAGAATGTGGAGGAGATGAAGAGGCTAACCTAAGTGCATAAAGTAAAAGGTAAGGGTAAACAAAGATCTATAGAAAAACAGACATAGTAACGGCTGTATTTTGAGGAAATCCACTCTTAATCGAGTATAATGGAACCACTTGCATACAGATATAATAACCAGACAAATACAGGATAACACAAAGAGCACAGAGATCTCCCAAGCTGAGGTAAAGGTCCTAATCCTAAGTCCAAAGATCAAGCTCCAAGCATAAGGATAGTAACCAAGTCCAATTAAAAGTTTTTTTATGTTTAAGTTGAATTATTAGGTATTTTGGAAAAGAAAAAAATAAAACTCAAGTGAGCAAATTCAAAATAACAAGAAATTAAAATGCTCAAGTAAGCAAATAAAAAATGACATGAAATGTAAATGCTAAAAGTAGAGTGCATGAAAATAAAGAGAATAAAAGTAAATGCGGAAAGTAAAGAGCGGAAAATAAAAGGCATAAAATAAATGGCAATTAATAAAGGTTAGCAAGATGACCATCTTGAAACTTGTCAAGTATATCATCGAATTGTTAGTAATTAGTCGTCAGCAAGGTGACCATCTTCAAGCTTATGCATGAAGACTTGCCAGAAACTTGATAGAATCAACGCGACCACACGACAAGTTTCAATTGTTTTTTTTGTCAAGTATATCACCAGTTTTGGAATTATCACATCACTTGATCAAAGATGAATTCTCAAATGGACAAGGTTAGTAGAAACTTGCCAGAAACTTGATTAGAAATCAACGCGACCACACGACAAGCGCCACAAGTATTGAACCAAGATCAATGCCCAAGTCATCTTTTGGGGCTTATGTTTGAACATTAGAGTTCATGCCACCAATTGATCACCTTTTCTGAGTCGAGGCAAAGAAAAATAAGATGGAAAAGAAGAAGACATTTTCAAATTTATTTTGCATCTGATGAATTTTACTCGGTCTAACTTCGTCAAAATCAATCAACTTTCTCGGTGGATTTGGTCAAGAGAACTATCAGCACCCAAATTCCATTGATGTTGAGGAAATTTGTGACTCCAAATTAAATTCAAAAATCAGCAAAAATAAAATGAAAATAAAGTCAAATAAATAGATTAAAAATAAATTTGAAATTAGGTTGTTTAATTGGACTTTATTGACGAAATACATAAATAGTTTTTTTTTCATCTAAATAAAATTCCAAGAAAATTACCCAAGGTCAAACAGAGGTCAACAAGTGTTGGCAAATTTTTTTAGAATTTTTCTAAGTCAAAAAATATTTTTAAAATAAAAAGAAAATGATGAAATAAACCAATAAAATAGCAAAAAATAGTAAAATCAAAAATAAAAATAAAATAAGGTCACCAATATTAGTCAAATGACCATTGGAACCTTCTAGAATTTTTCCAGAATTTTAAAATGCCAAAAAATATTTTAAAATATTTAAAAACATCAAATAAAAGAGAAAAATCATTAAAAAAAACATCAAACCAAAAAATAAAATTATGAAAAAATAAAATTCAAAAAGATAATATTTCAAAATATTTTGTGAATTTTTTCATAATTTTTGGACTAGAAATAAATTTTATATGATTTTTTGAAGTTTAAAACATTTAAAATATAAAATCAAAAAATAAACTAAAATCCAAAAAAATATGGACCATCTGATCATAGTCAAAACGCGTTAGTAAGCTAATCCAATGGATCATACGCACTGTGCTTGATATGGACCTCTTTGGAAATCACACCAGATCACCAATTAAATTAAACTTTAAAAAATAAAATCAGAATTAATGTCACGCGTTGGATGGAGTCTGACTCACAAAAGTAATCAGACCCAAGGGCTCACATCACGCGCGTATGGTAAAATCAAAACACCATATCCAATTCAAAAAAGTTACAAGTCAGGCCCTCATTGGTTGAAGACATGCACGTAGGTCGTCTTCAACCTCCAACCATCCTTCATGCTCAATTCTCAAACTATAAAATCAATAGCAATGGGTGGTATCCTTGGATTCGTCTCTTCAAGACGATCTCAACCACATGCTCGCAAAAAATTTATTTACACTGAGTGAAGAGAATTTTGGAAAAAACTCAAATAATAGCGAATAGAATTTTGATGGATTTCTCAGTCAATACTTGATGAAAATGCAAACGGTGTAGATCACAAGGATCAGGGAGATGAGGAGAGTGCAATGATGTTTTATTTTACAAGGTTTGATGGTGATTCCTACCTGAACGAAGTTCACTTTTAGAGCTCTGAAACTGGACTTGAATATCATGATTCAAGAAGCTTCAAGGCACGATTCTTGTTCTGTTAGCTTCAGTGAGGTTCAAGGAAGAAGAACGAATGGTTAATTTCAAACTGAAAGTGGTCTAAGAGTGAAAACAAAATCTCAGAAATGTGAGGTTTGGTGTGAGTTTGGCCGTAATTTTATGGCTCTCAAAGCTTGAGGAAATGAGTGAGGAATGATCCTCTATTTATAGGAGAGTGAGTGTTGATGAAAATGAGAAGGAATTGTGAGATTTGGAGCGAAATCGTGCAAGGTGTGTGCACAGAGGAAATGTGACCTCATGTGCATCAAAACTCAGCCAAAACTTGCGTTTCAAGGTTCTAATTAATTCTGGACAACTACTAAACATGATTAGTCACGAAAACAAAGCTTAAATTTGGCTTAAAATTGATTGGTAGCGCAAAATGCACAAACTGATGATGTGCTCGGACAAATTTTGGCACAAACTTTGAACTGATGCCAAATCCAATTCCCTCGTGCGTTTCTTGATTTTTCTTGAGCCAAGTTAAGTATTCAAAGAGTAGAACACAATGCAAAAAGAATCAAATCAAATGAATTCTTAAGTTGAGAGATTGAGCCTTTAGGATTCTTGTAAAATCATTGATTTTTATGGTCAGGCCTTGGCCAAGCATGCCACTTTCTAAAAATGACCTATAATGTTTCTTCTTCAAACTTGTCCTTCCACTCAAAATTTGCTCTTGATTTTCAAAGATGATATGAAGTAGACCTCTCAAGAAACATTTGGCAAAAATAATCACTCAAAAATTCCAAAAATTGAGAAAGTTATGATCTTGTGAATTTGATGAAAATTTGTGAAATGACCTATAATCTTTTGAATTCTTCAAGCAACTTTAAAAAACTTCCAATCTTCAAGGCTTATATGGATATAAGGTTCACATATTCAAGATTGTTGTGCAAAAATAATGACCTCAAAAGGATAAATGATGGTCAAGATATGTTCATTTGAAGTTGATTGACCAAAAGTTGAGGAATTCATCAAGGACTTGTGTTCTTTTGACCTCATAGGCAAGTTTCCATGCATTTTCTTTTCTCACCAATTGAACTAAGTTGTATTAGACATCCTTAGGTTCATTTTGAAAGAAAAAATGAGCTCAAGGAGACAAGGGATGACCAAGTTATGATCCTTTGAAGTCATACAAGATAAATGAAGCATCAATCTAGAGGATGGGCAATCATAGACTTCTAAAACAATATTTTCATCAATTAAATTTCTTGGATCCAAGCATATTCAATTGGTAGTACACTTAAGAATCAAATGGCTTTGAATTCATCCACAAACTTTACACAAACATCAAGATATGGTCCTCAGAAGTCTGAAACCCTAGTTTCAAGAGAGATGGCCATAGGATGGAGAATTTGAAGGAAAATCGCCTCTTAAAATTGCAGCGGAAATTCGATTTTCCTTTGTGATCCTTACGAATGGACATGGTCAGTGATAGAGAATTTTTACCTCTTGTGGTGATTCGGATTTACGCGTGATCACGAACGTTGATGAAGAACAACGTCTACTCGATCCACACGAACACTTGCTTCGATCACATAGCCACGAACGGAAACTTTGAGTGAGAGAGTGAACGGAATCTCGGCAGGATTCAGGACCGAACTTTCATCAAGTGTCAAGCTTCATAACAAGGGTCCTATTTATAAGACCACAAGTGGGCTACAAGCTTAAAAGCCCAACAAAGGCTATAAACTAAAAGCCCAATAAAGCACACGAAAATCATACATTATGATGTATCGTATCACTTAAGCATGTGGTACCTTACCATATTCCGTATTCCACTTCCGTATTCCATTTAAGTACACCGTACCTACGATGTTCCTTATTTTCACTATCTCTCATTAATGTCCTTATGTGTGTGACCGTAGGTTTCGCGACGTTGGCAATTATATTAAATCATATTTAACATAATAAAGTGAGCGGTATCTAGCAACACATCATCTACCCAAGTCACGAAAATGTCATGTGATCGACAAATCCTTTCCGTGATAATACTTGTGTGTATAATTACCCTTTTGCCCTTATGTCTATATTGAACATATACCGTGTCATCCTTGTCCAGTTCAATATTGGGCCCTCGACATTTATCCGTTATGCGGGATGGGCAAATTCCATCTAGGTCACTCATGTCCCTCAGATGCTTTGTGAAGTACCCATCAATCGTCTTTATGATCATCCGCCACGACAACGTTTGATCAGCAATAAAGCACTTGACTCTACATCTAGGATCCATAGTGGTTTCAGGTCGAAGGGTGGTATGCACCACTTATCACCATGAGAATAACTTATGACACTTTGCATAACATTCTATGTAGTATTCTCATAGCGGGTCAATCCAGTATAAATATTACTCCTAATATTTATACCTATGTCAAGACTTGATAACTCCTTATCCATGATCCACGAGATGCGATCATCAGTCTATCTTCATAATAATCTTAATGCTTTAATGTTATCCCATTTCACAATAAAGCTCGATTATGGATACTTTAAGAATAGTGTCCTTATGTTTAATAGATCTCATGATTAAGTCACACTTAACATTGCATTAAACAAAATAACTATTCTAGGGACTTTATTATTTCAAAAAAGAAAACATAATAAAGAAAAGCCTTTTATTATTTAATAAATAATTCGATACAAGTACCAAAAGGTATTGGCCTCTAGGGCTTACACCAACAAATTCTTTGAATTTGATGATCTCTTTCAAGCATGAAGCATACATTCAAGATAAGAAAGCATGGTTGATGATAATAGAAGTCTTAAATGAGAGACAATACTTCCAAAATCTTAAGAATTGATGAGAGAAGGCATGAAAATAAACTCATAGACCTATCAGCTATTTGAGGAACTTGTGAACCATTCACCTACAACATTTAGAGAGAAAAGTATACACATCATGGTTAGTCAAATATCAATCATCACACACAAGCAATAATCACTTCCACAAGGTGCTTGGTGATCTCCCAAAGGGCAAACCCTAAAGATAAGAGGGAGAAGGAACTAATTTGTGATCTTTGTGCAATGCAATTGTATGAAGTATGAGAGAATCTTAGGGGGGGAAATTAGGGTACAACAGAGAGATACCTAGAGTTAGGAGTAAAATAACCAAAATAACCTCAACAAGTAAAAGAAATTGTAGTATGACAGAGATCTAAACACAATATAACATGGATCAACAACACTAAAATTGTATAATCCTCCATGATTGATGGTACTAACTTAGAATGCTTTTTAAATGACCAATATAGTCAAACATATGTAGTTCAAGGTTGCCCAAACCCTCATATGTAGACTAATCCCCATGAAATACAAAGATAAACATTGACCCTACTATGTTGAACCGAACTTTGGGGTTTACTATCAAGTCTCGATCACAAGACCCAATTGACTGCGACCCATCCTGATACAATGTTCTCTATAAGCTTCAACATAACGAGTAATTTTATGACATTTGTCCCCCTTTTGAAAATTTGTCTTGCACATAAAGTTCTAGGTGCTTGAAATCCTAGAACCTTGCTATATAAAGCCAATTAAGGTATCACATTAAGGTACAAACTTTTTAACCTTAAAAAATATGTCTCACCGACATAATGTTTAAAGGTATCACACTCATCGACAATATACTAGAGCATCTACAAGCAATCATATACCAAAGTTCACATCAAATCTCGCTTACCTTCACATTTATGAGCATTTGTGTTCTTTGCAAGATCATTGGTGCTGTCTCTGGAAAACTTATGTCAATGTTTCCACCACTTTGATCAACCATAGAATGGAGAATAAAGGAAAAATAGTTGCACCATTCTCTTACCGTCCCGTCGATTTTTGGCTAGCAAGATCGTCAAGGTCAACCATTACTTTAATGATGGGCTCACAACACCTATTTCACATCACAAAACATCAATTCAAGGTTTATCACCCAATAACACCCATAATTGAAAAAGACGATTCATCAAATCACAAATATATGCCCACAAGTTTTCTCTTGTCGAAGTTGTGTGTATGGCATAGACTATTGAACAAACCCAATACATATTGCCTTGAATCACTTTAAAAATAATACATTAAGCTACACTCTCGATCACCAAAAATGTGTATGATCTAGAGTCATTATGGATGACTCATAAACCACATCAGTGTCCCTCAACCTCCTTACATTAACAATCATATAAACACGCTCTGACGAAATATCTTAAAAAGATAAAATTTTGTATGAGTTTCACACATAACAACAACCACCTCAAGCTTGAAAGGCGTTAGAATTTCTCTCATGTGGCATTGACTTTTGTGGCTAGCAAAGTCTCTCTCATTCCACATTAGAATTTTAAAGTCTTCAAAATTAATTTCAAGAAGAGAAAAAGTACACAACAAAATTCAACCTCTAAACATGAGACCTCTCGACAACAAAGTCCACCAAATCTTCTTCCATATACTCATTTATCATCCTTTTGAGATGATTCATTATCATTAATATTAATATTAATGTTTCTTCTATTAGACTTGTCGTCAATAGATTAATCTTCCAAATATTAAGATATTAAGATGTAATTTAAGAAAAATATTTATTTATTATAAAATTTAGGTTAATATGTTTGTGATTCTCCTAAATATTTTATATTTCATTTTTAATCTCTTAAAATATTTTCTTCAAAGAATAATTCTTTTAAATAATTTATTCACATCTTTTATCTCTCTTGCTAAAAGCATCGCTAAATTATAGGAGGAGTCAAAAATATAGATGAAAAATTTTAAAAAGACAATTTTTTGATTTTTTTTTTATTTTAAAAACGCTAAATTATAAAAGGGACTAAAAAGTGTTGATGAAAAATTTTAAAGAGACAATTCTTTGAAGAAATTTTAGAAAAATTAAAACTCAAATATAAAATATTTTGGAAGAGCACCAACATATTTAATTCATAAAACTTTATCATCAAATATAACACGTAAGAAGATAGAGATCAATAAAAAAAACTTCTTATAAAATTAATTACACCCCAGTTAAAAATGAGTTATAATTTAAGACAAAAAATATCATACCAAAAAAATAGATAATGAGAGACATCTTAACGATAAAACACAAATTAAATACGGGGTTTTAGTGAAATAAAAAAATTAAATATGTTTATGATTTTCTTAAAATATTTTATAATTCATTTTTAGTCTCAAAATATTTCCTTTTAAAAAATGATCTTTCTAAAATTTTCACACACAAAAGTCCCTTATAAAACTTAAGGGAAGAAAATCTATATCTTCTTTTACTTCCTTTCTTTTCTCCTCAAACTCAACCTATCCACTCAATTCAAACACACTTCTTCTCTCTTCATCTCATCTCATCTCACCTCATCTCATGTACCATCAAATTCAACCTTGTTCCTCTTTTCCTAGCATAGCATAGTATTAGTACACATCACTCTCACTCTATTTACTTGTCTTGTGTATAAATGGCACATGTTCATACTATTCGATTACAATTTCAATCTCTTCGACTTCCATCTCCCTCTTTCTTCACTACTCTCCCGCCGCTTCCACCTAAAAGCCTCTTCTCTCTGCCACCGCAATCTCATTTCAAACCCAGAAAACAATTGCTTCCTTTCAAGGTAACCCTTTTTTCAGTATCACACAATTAGGTGAGAAATTAAGTAACTTTATGCCAACCCTTGTTTTAGTTTTGCTCTAATTTCATTTTTATATCACATTTCAATCTTGGGTAGGAAGATTAAGAAAAACCCTTTTTTTGTTATTGAAATATTTTGTTCACATTTATGTATCAATCAATGCTAATTGTTTATTTTTCCTTTGCCTTTTTATTAATTGCAAGTTTATGTGTGAAATAAGTTAATTATTTTGGAAAAAAATTGTTATAGTAAACAAACACATGAGTAAATGACCATAGTTTGTTGTTACTATGTTTTGTTCTAACAGTTTTTGTTGGTTTTTACTTAGGTATGTGCAGCTGTTGGAGAAAATGGTCAGCCTAAGTGGTGGGAAAAGAATGCATCAAACATGGTTGACATTCACTCCACACAAGAATTTCTGAATGCTTTGAGTCAAGCTGAGGATAGACTAGTTATTGTTGAGTTTTATGGGACTTGGTGTGCTTCTTGCCGAGCGTTATTCCCCAAGGTTCTCTTTCACTCATTTATTTTCTCGATGTCTTCCGTTAATTGGCTGGGTCTTATGTTGAATGTGATTGACATGAGTCAAAGGTTATGCCTTGGTTGTAGGAGTGATACTAATATTTAAGTCCAAGTATTGATTTTTCGTTCCCTTATAAATTAAAATCTTTGAATTACTATTCACATCACACAAGTATTGAATGAATCTTTCCATGGATATCAGTTTAAAAGTATATGACCTGTTTGATTTTCATTTCTTGGTTTTCATCCATGATTGAAGACTATATATACTACAGGATCGCAACTGTATGATTCATGTTGGTGATTTAGTATTAGGCTTTGGTGCTTACTTCATATGAAACAATACGGGCAGAGAGAAAACATAATTGACCAAATATTATCTGGATAAAAGATAGGGAAATTTTGGTTTGTAAAGACCTGAATAAAAATGAATTTGATTCGGTCCTAGATGTTTTCAAGTTAAGATGCTATTTTTAAATTACTTATGTTATAATTTGCATGCTGCTTCTGATGATATATATTTTTTGCATGCTGCGAAAATTATACTAAATTGTGCCTATGTTAGCCTTGCTATGAATAGTCTGTCTCAAGTTGGAATAAAAGGAGATTGTTGTGTTAGGCAGTCGAGAGTCAATGTAAAACTTAGTCGTATCTCTATGACGTGGATCAAAATACTAAGGAGAATTAGAAGGAGATGTAAACCATCGAGCTCAAGCTGGGTGGTTGAAATGGAGGAGGGTCTCATGAGTTTTATATGATATGAAAATAGTGCTCAAGCTGAAGAGAAAATTTTATCGGAAAATTGTAATACCGACGATGTTATACAAGTTATAGTGTTAGGCTATAAAGAACAAACACAAATATAAATTAAGCGTAGCAGAGAAGAGGATGTTGCATCTGATGTGAGGTAAGACTACACACGATGAGATTAGAAATGACAACATTAAAGAGTGAGTTGGCGTATCAAATATAGTAGAAATAATGGTTGAAACTAGGCATAAGTGGTTTGAGCTTGTATAGAGTAAACCTATATAGTAGAAATAATGGTTGAAACTAGGCATAAGTGGTTTGAGCTTGTATAGAGTAAACCTGTGGATCATGTAGTAAGAGGGGTAGATCAGATGAAGGATAGTCATCCGATACAATAGAGACAAGGGCCTTAGAAACCTGCAACAAAGCAGTACAACGACCACCAAACTAAAAGCAAACACACCTGCATTTGCCTCTTGACGAAGAAGAGCGAAACCGAAAGCTCCCATTATTCACCCAAACGAATAAAATGATTAACATCATAGGCAAAGCTTTTATCATTATATTTGAGTCAAAGCCACGTCATTTTATGATATGAATATGTTATATGATAGAACATCATTTTATCCATAGCTGACCCGACTTATTAGAATAAGACATGGTTGTTGTTGATGAAATTATACTATAGCTTTACTATATCTGATATCATTGTTTAATGGCTTTGGCAGCTATGCAGAACAGCTGAAGAACACCCTGAAATTGTTTTTCTGAAAGTAAATTTTGACGAGAATAAGCCAATGTGCAAAAGTCTGAATGTTAAAGTACTTCCTTATTTCCACTTTTATAGAGGAGCTGAGGGGCAGCTGGAATCTTTTTCATGTTCACTTGCCAAGGTAATTTTTTTATCTAGCACTGATCATGCTAATAAGTATTTCTAGCTTCATTTTAAGAAAATGAGCATTAGATAGTTATGGTACGCATTTCAAATGTATGCCGATAGAATTTAAATATATAGAATGCTGGGAGGAAAATCTTTAAATTTGACAATAAGCTGATAATGGTTCTTTTGAAAATTACAGTTTCAAAAAATAAAGGATGCCATCTTGACACATAACACAGCTCGATGCAGCATCGGTCCTCCTAAGGGAATCGGTGATTTGGTTCTTGAATCGTCCTCCGCTTCCAAGGATAAACCAGCAGAATCTGTTTGATAACCGTAATACCTCCATCCACGAATATGTAACTGTAACTCCATTGAAACTTGGAAGCTGCGGTCGACAAAGAGTTATGATGTGTAATCTGTATATCTCTACACTTGTATTTTTTTGATCTGTGTTTTTTTCTTTATCATTCATTAGCTGATTGTAATCAAGCACTTGAAAACTTCAGCAACAATGACATGCTAGGTGTTAAGTTGTATTTACTTGAAAAATTTATGTATCTGTTATAGCTTGATTCTTTTGCTTATTCAGTAGACAAGCAAATAATTTAATAATTTAACTTTTAATTTTTTTTAATTGTTTTATAAATGTTTCTGCTATTATGTTATGGAAACTATGTCCTTGATTCTATTTGATTTAGAAATAAACACATTTTCTTTTTTATTTTCTAAAATTTGTACTAATTTTATTTGTTATCTATGAGATTTACAAGCATCACAAAAACACAAGAACTTGTCCTAAAAAACCGTAGAGATCCACAACATTTGGGTTTGTTAAGGATATTCTAACATCATTAGAAAATGTTTTTTTTTTTCTTTCAAATGTAACATTATCTTTTACTCTGTCAAACATTCTCATGGCAAAGAGAAAGTAACAACCAAACTATATTCAGTTTGGATCATTCCCTGTTCTCTCCACCTTTCTCTTGATAACACAAAGAGGAAGATGACGACCTACGGAACAATCTTGGAAGACGAAGAAATTCCATCACATACAAACTTCCTATATGTTTCGGAGGCGAAAGATCGATTCCAGGCGGGTCTAGGTGTGACAAGACCATGGACAGAAATGATCCAATTATCTCGTTTTAAACTCCCATCTTCTTTCTTCGACACACTTCAAAGAATCAACACGAATGCGAAACATTTCCGTGCAAATTACGTGATCGTCATATTGTTCATTCTTTTCCTTAGCTTACTAGGAAAGCCTACATCATTGATCATATTAATTGTGATGATGTTTGGATGGTTGTACTTGTATTTCCTAAGAGTCACACCTTTGGTGATTTTGAGGTATCAAATTGATGAGAGATTGGTGGTAATATCCTTGTTGTTGATCACCATTGGTTTTCTTGTTCTAACAGATGTAACACATAATGTGATAGTTGGTATGTGTGTTGCTCTAGGTGTTGTGTTGATCCATGCTGTATTGAGAGAAACTGAGGATCTTTTCACATTGGATGAAGAAGTAAGAGTTGTAAGAGGTGATAGAGAAGTTATCAAAGTCCCTCTTAGACAACCTGGTTCATCCTCTTTTACTTTGCCTCCTTCATCTTCTTTTACTTTGCCTCCTTAGAAAAATTAGTTAGAAATTCATGTGTCACGTTATATAGAATCAACATGAAAGTTATATTTCATTTCTTGTATTTTATTCATCATTCAATGGATTGATTTTGTTATGTTTGATTTTTCTACACTTAATCCCACAATGTAGTATCTTGTTACAATATATAGAGAATGAATTGTGAAGACACTTGCTTTTTACATTCATTGTGTCAAAAACATGAACTCAATTACCCTTGATGGTAATCCAAATTCTATCCCACACAATGCAATTTGCATGATTACAACAAATTTATGTTTTTATTTCAACATTTATAACAAAAACATTTTTTTTAATATTTTGGTTTCCTATTTAGATCAATTTATCGTAGTGTTTATAGATGACATTATTATGGTATATTCTACGTTAGAAGAAGAGCGTGTAGAGCATATGAGAGTAGTATTGTAAATCTTGAAAGACAAAAATTTGTATGCTAAGTTGTTGAAATGCAATTTTGATTGAAAGAAGTTAGTTTCTTCGGACATGTAATTTCCAGTAGTGGAATAGTAGTGGATCCGTCTAAGGTTGATGCGGCATTGCAATGGGAAATACCTAAATCAGTTATAAATATTAGAAGTTTTATGGGATTAGTCGGTTACTATAGAAGATTCATAGAAGATTTTTCAAGGTTAGCGCTGCCTTTAAATAAGTTAACTCGGAAAGGCTAAGCTTTTATTTGGAATGCTCAGTGTGTAGAGAGTTTTCAAGATCTTAAGAAGAGATTGATGTTAGCACCGATATTATTTTTTCTAAGTCCAAGCGAATATTTTGTAGTGTATCGTGATGCACTTAGGTTGAGACTAGGTGGTGTGCTTATGCAGAAAGGTCAAGTTGTAGATTATGCTTCTAGACATCTTAAGATTTATGAAAGGAATTATCCTACACATGATTTAAAATTAGCGTGAGTATTTTTTATACTAAAGATTTGGAGGCACTATATTTATGGATTAAGATTCAAAGTTTTTAATGTTCATAAGAGTTTAAAGTATTTGTTCTATTAGAAGGAAATGAACGTGAGGCATATGAGATGAATCTAATTTTAAAGCATTATGGTTTTGAATTGAATTATCTTCTAGGTAAATCTAATGTAGTAGTGGATGCCTTGAGTAGGAAATCGTTACATATATCTGTTTTAATGGTTAAGGAAATGGATTTAATCGAGCATATGAAAGATCTAAGCTTGGTGTATGAGCTAGCACTAAAAAGTGTGAAATTGGATATGTTAAAGGTAATTAATAATGTGTTAGAAGAAATTAAAGAAGGTTAGAAGTTGGACTTACACTTATTGGATCAGTTGGCCCTGATACGTAAAGGAAAAGAAATGGATTTTAAAGTAGGTGATGATGAGATTATGAGATTCCAGGATAAGACTTTTGTGCCAGATATATCAGCACTTAAGAAGATTATTTTTTACCAATTGAAGAAGTTGGTTGAGATTTATAAATTAAACAGTGAGATTTCAAGGGATTCCATCTAGCATAGTTTCAGATAGAGATACTATATTCACTTTGAGGTTTTGTTAAAATCTGATAAAGCTATGGGAACCAAGTTAATATTAAGTTATGTCTACCATCCACAAACGTGCGATTAGATCTCAATAACTATCCAAACCTTAGAAGACATTTTAAGAGCGTGTATTTTGAAACAAGGAGGTAGTTGGGATAATTATTTACCATTTATTGAAATTACCTATAACAATGTTTTTCTTTCTAGTATTGAGATGACATATTTCAAAGCGTTATATGGTAGGAAGTGTAGAACGCCATTATGTTGGTATGGATCCAATAAAGCATTGTGTTAGGACCCAAAGTAGTTCAATAGACTTCTAGAAGGTTAAAATGATTCAGGAAAAGATGATGACATCGTTGTTAGCCTGAGAATTTGAACTTTGCCTCTCGACGTGAAAATGCGATAAAGGTATTAAATTACTAATTACAATATGACCAAGTTATAGTTGTGACATGTGAATCTTTTTGACAAATAGGTTTTGACCAGCCTATCGTGTGTTTGGAACTTATTATATTTTTTGGTCCAAGGATTAAAAGACTGAGATATTATTTGACTCCACTCTTCAATGTTCGACAAAAGTAATTAGAGGATTTGAGAGACCATTTTTTTGTTGAAAATGGGAGTAGTTAAAGAAAGGTTAAGTGCTAGAGACATGTGGAAGTGCATCATAAGACAATACCCCACATATTAGGATACGTGTCGGATCATGAAGAAGTGATCTTTTTTTAAGGTTATTGATGTATGTAATATATAAACAAATTTGATCTTTGAGACAAATGGTTTCAATTTTCATCAGTGTTCTCTATATAATTTGAGTATCCAAGTCATAGAGAGAAAATAATTTGAAAGAAATGTATTAATCTGCGTCCTAATGTTAATCCAATAATTTGTTACTCTATTATTTTTAATGTATTATTTATTTACTTTGTCTTCTAAATGTCTTTACACTTTATTTTTGAAATTTCCATCAAATTGCTATACATTCAAACATAAAAACTCCAAGCACAAATACAATTTTCTCGACTTTTTGTCCAAATTTTTCGTAGAATATTTTTGAGTTTAATCCCTTAAGTGAACTGAAACTTGTGATTTGATTTACCAAAAATACAAGTAAACAAATTGGCACGCCCAATAAGACTCACTTTAACTTTAACTTTAACTTTCATTTGAGTTACCATTCATATTGTAAGTCTAACTTCAGTTTTGACGATGTTTCCAGAAATAGTGGCCTTCCCACCACAACCAATGAGTTTTTCAACAACTTATAGGGTTCACAAAACGCTACAGGAGCCATAGGCTTTTATTCCTCCCAATATTTACGCTGCCCATTGGTAGTAGGGAATATCCCAATGGAATGCCAACTATAATGATGGAAGGCCTACAAACTATTGCGTCTACATATGCAGATAATGAAATAATGGTTGCATCATGTGTTAATCAATACTTAGTAACACAAAATTCTATAATGGGTACGGTGTTTAACCCTTTAATTCAAAATACAAATCATAGTTACCGATAATTAGCGAATCAAATGTGTCAAAAAATTTAGATTTCTTTGGGGCTCCTCAAGTGCCTATTTGACCGATCCCTCAAATTCAAAATGTTATGCCAGTTCAAGATCTAGGAGCTTTAAACAATAAAGGGACTCCTATTAATCAAGGGCAACAACAGGTTATGCCTCAACTAGTCGAACAACCTATACATAGAGAAGTCGAAGGAAATTTAGGTCAAAATGGCTCATAAGAGGTATTGGTCTATAGGAACCAAGATGCATATCAAATGGTAAAAAATGTCCAACAAAACAATTTTAGGGGAAAAATAACTTAGCCAATATGGTTAAACAAATTCTATCCCAAAATAGTTTTAACGTTGGCCTTCATAGACCAAACTCTGTCTTTGGATTCTATAAGTATGTACTGTAAACTAAACTTCATATGGGCTGGAAAGTCCCCAAATTTACTAAGTTTGTAGACGAAACTAGCGAGTCCATTGTTTACATATTTCTCAATACCAGACTGAGACTTGTGATTTGTCCAAAAATGAGAATTTAAGGATGAAATATTTCCATAATTCTCTAATAAAAAAATTCCTTCACATGGTTCACTACTCTCCCTCCAAATTCCATATGTAATTAGAATCAACTAGAAAAGGGTATTCCATGAGCATTTCTATACGGGTCACTCAAACATTAGCTTGAAAGAACTAGCCAAAGTGAGGAGAAAAATCCATGAATCAATAGAAGGTTATTTAAATAGGTTTGGGCTAATGAAGTCGAGGTGTTTTACTCAAGTTCCTGAGCATGAGTTAATCGAAATGGTTGCAGGCGACTTAGACTATTCCTTTAGGAAGAAACTATATACCTTATATCTAAGAGACATGGTGCAATTAGCAGACCGAGTTTGACAAGTCAAACATTTGAAAGCTAAAAAGGCAAGATCAAATTGACACAATAGGAAAGAAAAAGTTTCTTATGTAGAAGCAGACACAAATTATCAAGTAATTGACATAGTTTTTGAAAGTGTCGAAGAAAGTGAGGTTAATCTGGTAAAACTAAAGCCCGTACCTCCATACATTTGTAAGATTTTAAGACCTTCAAACGAAAAAGAATCCTATTAAACCGAGTAAAAATGAGAAGTTTGTTTCAAAAACATATCCATTTTATGTAACCAAATGTGATGAAATTTTTGACCTATTAGTTTCTGAAGGCTAAACCATAGTTCCAAAAGGGATAAAGATGCCACCATTGTTAGAACAAGATTTGGATCTGTGTTTAAATCTTTATGTTTTGATAATAACAATGCATATATTTTATGAATAAATTGTTTTGTTCTAATGGTTTCATTGAGTGTGGAGATATTAGAATTATGGATAGTCTTAATGAATATATCATAAGAGTCACTTTATCACTCAGGAAGAAACCCTTGAGTTCGTTTCTAATGAAACATCAGTAGTTCTATTGAATGCTGAATGTTCCACAAGAAAGGAATCTCAATGATTTTCTAAGAAGAGCCCAAGATTCAAAGATCATCTTAGCATTTAATCAAGAACTATGAAGTCAAGATATCATAAATCAAAGAAGTGGCTGATAAAAGCTTTTGCTTACAATTCAATATCAAGAAGGAAGATTCCGAAGATAGAGCTTAGATCTAAAGATTTCAAGATATCATCATAAACACCATTGCACTCGCCAAAAGAAATAGTGTGGCCGTTATAAAGAAACATCAACAGTTCTAAGGAATCTTGAATGTTCATCAGAAGGGAATCAAAGGTGTTCTCAAGAAAAGCTCAACTCTCAGATCATAAATCACATACATTATCAAAGAAAGAATTCAAGATTATAATCCAAGATATAGCTAACATAATTTGTTGATTTTAGCTCAATCCAAATATCACAATTCAGGAGTTCAGAAAGAAATATTTCAACGTCAAAATCAGATGTACTGATATAAGCTTTTGCTTCAGAAATTAAACATCAGATATGCAGCTCAGAAAAGTTGTCATCAGAAATAAAAAATCAGATCAAGAAGAATTAACCAGAAAATCATATGTACTTATTTAAGTTGTTGCTTTAGAAATCAGACATCAGATATACATATTAGAAAAGCTGATTATTAGAAATCAAGATCAGATCAAGACATGGTGGATCAGAAAAAATTTCACTCTCAAAGAAGTTGTTCCTCATATAAGTTGTTGCTTACATATCTAAAGACAATGTTCAACTATCTGAAAGACTTTGTTTCTACAATAACAAAGTATTTTCTGGGTCACTTTTATTAATCATATCACAACCAATCCAACAAAGAAGAAAGGAACAAAGATCATAAAGAGATATCTTCCAAGCTTACTAGTTCAATCCAGAATTAAATCATCAGAAGATAAGATCTAAGAAACTTACCCACGAAGTTTATAATACAGTCAATACGATTCAAAATTCCACTACATGCTTGTATATTGTACTATTTTATCTCACATGTGAAATGCTACTGTTAATGTAGTTGGCAAGTGAAAATGACATCTCAATACATATCCACAGTCTATTTCTTAACGTCTACATAAAGAGACCTCTACAACATTTGAAGATTGACGAATTGCTCAACATTATCAAGCTTGGATCAAATTGCTGAAATACTGAGTTACATCAAGAGAAAAGAAGAATCATTATTCAAATATTCATTCATAAATATTATTCTAGAGAAATATCAAGAAAACAAGAGTTGTTGCTCATTATTGTGTTGAGATATTAGAGATTAAACACAGAGAGTTATTGCTCATTATTTGTGTTTTATCTTAGAGTTCTCAATACAAAGAGTTGTTGCTCATTATTTGTATTAGAGACTTTGCTTTTCATTGTTGTGTTAATCTTCTTTTAGAAGCAAACATTGTAAACACGGTTGATTGTAATTGTGTTAAGAATTGATTATTTCATTGGGTGACTAGGTTGTTAGTCTTTAGACTTGAGAGGGTTAATGTGTCTATTGAGACTCTAGACAGTTGTGGTAAGTCATCGGTGGGTAGCATGTTCATTTTTAATATGTTAAGATTAGTAGAATAAGTCCTCGTTGAAGGCAAAATCACATTGGCGTGTGGATAAGAGTAGCCTTGTTAAAGATGAACTTGTATAAACCAAAATAGTCAATTTTATTCTTTTATTAGTCTTAGTTCTTATAGTTAGTTTGTGAAATATTTAAAAAAAATAAAGTTTGTTGGAAAACACAATTCAAACATCCATTTCTTGTGTTTTTCTAAATACCTTAATTTTTTTGCCATAAAACCTTTCAATGCGTTCTTTTTAGGGATCTATTGCAAAAAACTCATAAGGAAGGAAGATTAAAGTTTAAAGACAAAACCAAACCACCTATGAAGATTGATTCTGATCCTTTGCAAGTCTTATAAGAAAATTTATTTAAGCATATAGATGTTATGATGGTTGAATACATTGAAAACCCAGTTCTAAGGTCAAATATATGAATATGTCATCCTATGGTAAAAATGTTAAGGTGGTGTACCCAAATGCTGAAGAAGAGTTGATCGATTTCTTCAATCGTTGCAAAATAAAAGGGTCTAAAGTGATAAAGAGCCCTCGATGTAGTTCTATTTTTGACAAGGAGGCTACGAAGTACCTAGAAGGTATCAGGACTCATCTAGCAAAGAAGAGTTCCAAAGGTGAGAGAAGGCCCTAATTTGTCTTTGACAAAATATAAGTTCCTTACCAGAAACATCAAGGACCTTCAAGCAACTCGAAAAGTTAGAGGAAGACTTACATTCCACCTATTGTTGTCCTAGTTGGTGAATGGACTCGCCCTGTAGGAAAATCCAATGCTAACCAGCATAAATGAGAGGTAATTGAGGTGGGTGCAGATTCATCGTACAATGAAAATCCCCAAATATCCAATAAATATTCATATGGGTCCAAAAAATATTTGGGGAAAAATCCAATGACCCAAACTCAGTGGAGATGGTATCAAAGAAAAAAGAAAGCGACTCTCGAGGCCGAAGAATCAAGTAAGAATAGTAAATTACCAAAGATGGCAATAAATCAGAAGATGAAGAGACCAATAAAAGAATGAATATTCCTTCATTTTCTAGAAATTGTGAAATCAAATGGAAAAAATTATATGCCAAAGGAAGACGGTGATATGCTCACCAATAATTTTGACTCTGGGTCATAAGGAAAACTAGATATAATATGCAATGTAGTGTCCATTTTACCTATATAATATGACACTGCCACTGAGGTGACATAAGAGGAAGATGTTTATATTAATGAGGAGATAACCACTCATAAGCCTCTATTTTAGTACGTCATGAACAATGGTTGTGGGAAGGAAGAAAATGTCTCTTTTGAAAGGCATGACGAAGGAATGAAACAACATTTGAAGCCCCTCTTTATACAAGACAAAGTTGACGAAGTAATTGTAAATAAGGTGTTGGTATATGGGGGGATCAACAATGAATTTGATGTCGTATTTCCTCATAATAGGGTTTTGTCCAACTATGAGAGCAAGACAAGTATAACTTTGGGGGTTATCCATGTTAACATTGCTCTAGGAATAATAACAAGACCAATCTTGTTTGTGGTTATTGCATCCAGAGTAAGCTATAAGTTATTGCTAGGAAAAGAGTGGATACATCATGTGGGGGTGGTACCACCGACAATACACCAAATAGTTTCCAAATGGCGGCTTGACGGGATTGTCGAAAATGTCGAGGCTAACCAAAGTTACTTATTGGCTTAAGTCAATAAATTAGACAACAGGATATATGACAAGAGATTGAATAATATTTCTCCTTGTATTCCTGTGGGTCTGCATTTTCTCTGCATGTTGATGTCTTTTACTCCTTGAAGTTTCATCTAACCCATGGCTTTATGTTCGAGCATGAAGTTTTAGGGGATAAAGGTTCAACCATAACTACTAGGTGGTTCACAAACAACAATGATGACTGAGTCAAACACATTGGTTCGAGTTTCAGCTTACGCAATTGAAAAAAGAATAGAGGTGGCTTTAGAGGCCGATTTCCAACAAAGAAAAGTTGCCAAAGCCAATTAAATCGAAATAAATCAAACAAAAGAAATTGGTGAGAATCCAATTCCAAATGGCCAGATGCTCAATTGTAACTATGATAATGAGCCTTTGAGATTTAAAAAATGATCCATCAGCTTCAGGTAAAAAGATACAAGCTCAAGATCCACTCGAAGAAGTTGATTTAGGATATGGAACAATAAAAAAACCAACTTATATCACTGCAAAGTTTGATCTAGACCTTGAGATTCAAATGATCAAATTGCTTAAAGAGTTTAAAGAATGCCCGCGTGAGATTATAATGAGATTCTAGAGATTAGTCGAGACCTAGTGGAGTTAAAACTACATATTCGACCTGACAAGAGGCCAGTGAAGCAGATGGCACACAAATTTGCACCAGAAATGATGTCAAAGATCAAAGAGGAAATCAAAAGGATGCTAAGGAACAAATTCATATGAACTGCAAGGTATGTCGGACGGTTAGCAAATATAGTCCTTGTCATTAAAAAGAATGAGACTCTTATAGTGTATTGATTTGAGGGATTTAAATTTTGCCACTCCAAAAGATAAATACTCAATGCTTATGGTAGAAATGTTATTCGATTCAGCAGCAAGCTTTGAATACTTATGTCTGTTAGATAGTTATTTTAGATATAACCAAATTTTTATTGCAGAAGAAGATGTGACAAAATGGTGTTTCAATGTCTTGTGGCCTTACGAACTTATGAATGTGTACTGATGTCTTTTGTCCTGAAGAATGTTGGTATGACGTATCAAAGTGTAATGAATTTTGTGTTTCTTTATTTCATAGAGACCTTTATACCAGTTTATATTGATGATATAGTCGCCAAATCCTCGGCGAAAAATGGTCATTTGAACCACCTTCTAGGATCATTTGAAAGAATGAGAAAATATGGACTTAAAATCCAGTAAAATGTGCTTTTTGTGTTCATGCAGGCGGTTTTCTGAACTTTGTGGTTCAAAAAAAGGCATAGAAATAAACTAAAACAAGACAAAGGCTATACTCAATACAAAACCTCCGTCAAACAAGAAGAAATTTCAATATTTGCTAGGAAAGATAAATTTCTTAAGAAGGTTCATCACGTATTATGCGTTTGAAGAAAGAAGAGAGATTCAAACAGGAGCAGAGCATCAAAAATCTTTTGATGAAATAAAAAGTTACTAGATGAACTATCCAATTATGTTACCTCCTATTAGAAATAAGTTTATGAAGTTATATATTGTTGCATCTTAGTCGACAATAGATAATATATTAGCACGGAAGAATAACAACGGCGTAAGAATAACAATTATTATCTTAGTCGAATTTTAAATAATGCAAGATTAAATATAATTAAATAAATTTACCAGAAGGCGCATTTAAAAAATAAAACAATTGAAGAACTTGGAGATTGAAATTGAAAGAATTGTTCATAATCTTCTAATATTTGAAGTATATCGTAATTTTAACAAAATCATGGTGTTATTGTAATTTTGTCAAGGTGGGATATTTGATATGTATTAGTTTAGCTAAATAAATTAGAACGGTTGTTTCAAGGTTCAACAATGACAATATCATTTTTTATATTTTTTCAAAATATTAATATAAATTATTAATATTATAAATGACCTATTAAAAAGTATTCATATAAATTCATTTGTGATGATAGTTGGCCTATAATTGTTTGTTAAGTGTTTGGTACTCTGGATACTTTTAATATTTTAAGCAAGACTAGAGTTATAATGACATTACTCTATCAAAGTATATGGACTACATTTGTCTTTGAGGTTCTTATAGTAGAATTCATTTTGCTTAACGAATGTATACATATCCAAAAATAGTTGCCTAAAGATGAGTAAGAATCTTGCACCTCACCACGTCAAGACACTTATAGGTGTGTGAGAAGAAATAAAAAAAAGGAGGTGGTCCAAAAAGTATTAACGCCATGATATTGATATCAGCCATTATTTCCCAAAGTAATTATAAAAAGCCTTTTAAAATGGCACCCATGCTTCTTAGTTCTTTTAACTATAAAATTGATTTCAATTTAAATTTATTTTTCTATTCATTTTTATATTAATATGGTTAAACACAAATAATTCATTTTTAAAATATGTTTTTGTAAAAATTAATTTATATAATTTCTAAATAAAATATAAATTTAATTAGTATAAATTAAATTTGATTTTGTGTAAATGATCCAAAATATAAAGAATGAATGATGCGTCATTTGAAAACAAGATTTTTTTTTGATAGATTTGTAACTTTTTTTTCTATAAACGGTAGACTTAAAGAGTATCAAATATACATTTATAAAGACAACATTATAGAAAAAAAAAATAAACTACCACTTTCAATTTAAAAACAAACTAAAAAAATAATTATATTTGCGTCATGTTTAAAAGTTGTATCTGAATTATAGTATATTTAGATTGATTTTATTTTTTCTATATAAAAGAGGGTCTAAATCCATAAAAAAAAAGAATTATAAAAAAATGTGAAAGTCTAGAAGATCATCTTCTAACAAGGGTCTCAATATTCGGCGGAATATCATATCTACCATATTAGATATTAAACATTCTATATTAGCTAAAGCGTCTGCACAGCTGTTGCTCTTTTTAAAACTGTGAGATATAATCACAATTTCATGCTCCTCAATATTGTGACTTATGGCTCGAAGCACTGCTTTGCACTCCAGGTTGTTGATATTTCCATCACGAATAACATTAACTACAATCTGGGAATCAATATTAACTTCCACCCTTCTCAAACCTAGATCTTTCATGATTTAAAATCCTTCAAGCACTCCTCAAAACTCTGTTAACAGCACACTACACAATCTCAGGTTCTTGGAAAAACCATTGATCAAAATATCCTTATGATCTCTAACTAGTCTTCCACAACCTGACACTTTGTTATCCTTCCTAGCTTCGTCAGTGTTAAGCTTAACCATATCTGGAGTAGGAGGTTTCCAACTCATTAGTCTATTCCCTTTATCCAATCCTGGTAATTTCTTGAAGTTGTTACACGTATTGTAACAATCAAGCTTCCTCCTTAAATATTGTTGATCGGGTTTGGGGGTCTAACACAGTTTGCAATATGTTCTTCCTTGTTTCTCTAATCCCACAAAGCATGGAACCTAGTAGTCCAAATACTATTGCCATCCTTATTAATGTCTCCATTATATTTAACATTCATCCTAATTCAAGCATGCAGATCAGCTGAAATAAATCACCCATGATTTCGCTTGGCACAATACTTCTCCAGACATGCATGCACATTGAACAATCTCGTAACGCATGCAGAGTTGATTCACAAGGGTTTCCACAAAGCTTGCAAGTTGCAGTCCCTAACCTTTTCCTACTTTAACTGATGTTTGTCAGAAGTCTGTCATGGTATAGAAGCCAAATGAAACTCCTGCATCGCTAAAGAGTGGCTAACTTACAAATGGTGTTCCATAAATCACCACCTTCATGATCAAAGTTGAAGCCTGAAACTTCATTAAAAACACCCTTTATAAAAAATTCCTCATTTCTTGTACTTGCAAAACTAAAAACAACAGAAAACACTCCCTCTCGCGGCAGAACATGTAACACCTCTATTTTACTATTTATTGCATTAATTATTATATTATGTGGTAATTAATTAAATGGTGTGTTTTGTTAATATTTGAATTATTTGAATATGTGTGTGATTTAAATAATTGGGTTTATGAATAGAAATAATAAATAGTTAGTATTGGACCATGTGTTATTTTGAGAATGGAATGTGAGTTAAGCCCATTTGTGAAATTTAGAAGTAAGAATAGAAAATGAGAGATTAGATGACATAAGTGTAAGAAGAGAAGAGAAGAGAAGAGGAGAGAAAAAGAGGAGAAAAGGGGAAAAGTGAAGGAAGATCAATCAAGACTCTACGCTCAAGGTAAGGGTGAGAATCCATGTTATTATGGGAGTATGTATGATTATAGGTTGGATAGTAACATGAAATAGGAATGTGTATTTAAATTTATAGGTTTTGCTTCACTCAAATTGATTTAGGAATTTAAAAATTAGGGTTGAAAATCTAGTTTCCATGATATAAATAGGTTCCCTATGATGAATACATGTTAGAATACATTTATTTGGTGAAAAATAAGCATTAGAACATGTTCCTAGAAGGATTTTTCGTGCAAGTCAGAATGGTGTCTCGTAGCAGATTTTCTGCAAAATCGTGAGGTTGCTAAGTGGGACTGGTGACGCGTAGCGCGATGGGCTGAACTCTGAAAAATAATTTAATGGTTTTGTTGCATGAATGGTTATGTATCTAGTATCTATATGATTTATCATGAATTTAGATGTATTTTAATAATTTATTTGACTTGATTTGGATTGATTACATATGTGTTTTGATGAAAAACTTAATATTTGAATTGTGTATGTAAGTGTTGGAACTTGACGTTGCTTGAGTATAACATGACTTGTACCTATTTACTACATTCTATAATGATGTGATGAGATGACTTATACTATGAAATTATGCATATGTGATTTGTTGACATGATTGATGTATATTGTGCAATTTGGTGAAGATAATTTAATGTGTTAGATTATGTGAAATATGCTTGTATGGTTAAGGTATGGTGATGGATCTTAATTTTCATATTGTTATTGATATTGTACATGTACATGCATCATTTGTTTCAAGAGGAAATATTTGGTAATTTCGTGGGAATTATTGAGTTGTCCCAAACCTGTCGAATGAGATTTGAAAGCTTAACGTCGAATGGAGCTTTATTGGTGGTTATCTGTCTTGGTGATATGGACCCCGCAGGACCAGTAAGGATAATATTGGTACCACATGCATATTGCATAGAGTTGCATTGGATTCACATGTGTCGATGTGAAATGTGTAGTTGACATACTTTATGTGATTAGATGTGAACGTGACATTTATGGTAATTATGATTGGATTAGATTTGAATAGTGAATGATTGAGCTATGTCGTATACGTGATTAATTGAAATGAACTACTTTATGTTGTTTACATGATTATGTGAAGAGTGATGAATTAAATTGCTATTTGCATGTAATTACATTGCTTATGATTATATATATATTTTTAAGATAATGTGCATTCTCACCCTTCTGATTTATATTATGTTCTATGCGACATCGTGCAGGTTCGAAGGATAGTGATGCTTCACACGAGACTAGTTGAGGATTTTAGCTCGGTTTATCCGTTCTACTTAGGTAGTGAGTCATTGCTCTGGTCTATGTAACACGGGGTTTTAGGCTCATATTTCTTGTATTGATGGATAATTGTATTACTCTTATTTATTTACCGGCATGTATGAGATTATTTGATGATCGGTTGTGGTGCCCGATACTTTGCTACATGATTGTTAGTATGAGATTTCAATCATGAATTATTTTATGAAGTGATAATATTCCCGTTGCAAGTTGCATATTATATTGGTATTTGAAACATGAATTTAAACACATGTTATGATCATAACCAATATGCATTGTTTTATTTGTCGAGTTTGTGAATCATATGTGACGCCCTCGTGGATTATGCATTATGTTACTCTGATAAATATATTATTATATGTTTTGGGTTAGAGTGTTACATAATACACAAGCGAATCTTCTCAATATATTGCCTCAGCAACCAGTCCTTAAGAATATCAAAATTCTAGTCACCATTTGCATTAATTAAGTCACACACTTTGGCTCCACAGAGATCATTCGGTATCGTCACCTCGAAGTTTTACAAACAGTAATTTTTTTCAACCAATTGTCTTCCCAAGCATTGATACTTTTGCCATCACCAACACACCAAAAACCAATTTGATACAAGCCTGGAAGAGATATTGTAATTATCTTCCCGCTAAGAGGAACTCCGGTATTTACCAAAATTTCCCGCACCTTTGAAATTCGATAATTAAGTCAATTTCTTATGCCGACCCCTCGAAACATTATTTGAGAAGAGAATGCTAGTTTTCTCCCGACTTACTTCTTGTCCTGACATGCTGCCAAACTTTCTCAAGGTCTCCAAGACACATTTTAGTTGTGCCTCATTTGTCTCTCAAAATAAAAGCATATCATCTACAAACATGAGATGTTAAATTGAGAACCCATGCTTGCCCAATTTAATGCTTTCCAAGCTACTAATGACTTCGTGCATAATCAAGCTGATCATAAGCTTTTGATAAGTTCACTTTAATTGCAAAATAGCCTCTTATGCCTTTGTCTTTTCCATCGTATGCATGACTTCTTTCGCAATAATGATGTTTCCAACTCAATCTAAATTGCTTTTTGAAAGAGACATAATCAATTTTAGATGTGTAGAATTAACTCAGAGTATTTTGAGATGTTTGATTTATCAAAAGTACTATTGATTTTGTCTAAAAAATTGATTATACTTGAAACTATAATTTATAATTTTTGGCTCAGAATTGATTCAGAGTAATTTTTATATTAAAATTTTTTATCCAACTCATTTTTAGATAAGTGTATCCAATCATAAATCAATTCTAATAAAATTAATTTAATTTATCAAACACAATCTTATTAGAATCAATTATATCCACCTTTAATTCAATCACATGTGAAATCTCACACAAAAGAATTAGTCATTTAGTATTACTAAATATATAAATAAATAATCTATATTTTCTAAATATTTAAAATGGTCAACATAATTACCAAATTCAGACATTTTTTAATATGAAAAATATTAAATAACAGCATACAAGATTTAAAAAAGTTCCTAGTTTATAAGAAAATATTGCTACCATTATAGAGAAAAAGGGAATAATATCATTTACAATCATTTATGATGAATATTATGACACCATATTATCCATAACCATAAATAACGATAACTTATCATTTTCTTTAGCAATACTCAATCATACTGATCCACTCAAATAATTAAATTAAAAACAAATAACAAAAATCAATTACATTTATTATTAGAAACACAAAGGAACGTGTTGAATCCGCACTGAGGTGCGATTGAACTCAGCAACAACCTCGCCGTACTTTCCTGTTTCACCACCGCATCGTCTTTCTCAACCAACACCGCTTCCACTAACTCACCGTACTCCGCCGCACCACCTCCGGCACCGGCAATAAAACCTATTATAGCAGTCTGTACCGGTCCCAAACTAGGGTTATAAGCAGCAGATTCCATATAAGAGCCTTTATAAACATTACCGCGCGAATCCAATAACGCTACGCCGGAAGGTGAATCACTGTACGGCGCGTGAGATTCATTCGCCGCTTCAAGTGCCGCAATCTTCAACTTGGAAACCGAAACCGAAATTGAAGATTGGTGATTATTATTATCATTACTATAGGATAAATCGTTGTTACGAGGCTCCAAGAGAAGAGGAACGTGTTTAGGGAGAAGATCGTGAGGACCGAAAGGATGAGAGAGGAATTCAGACAACGAGGTGAATTCAGATTTGGATTCGGAATCGGAGGTTATGAGAAGAGGAATATCGGAGGCGCCGCGGATTTCTTGGAGGAACTGGCGGCAATGGCCGCAAGGGGCGGCGGAGACGGCGAGATATTGGAGCTGAGTTTCTTTGTTTTGAGAGAGGTTTGTTAAGAGAAACTGTTCGGCGTGGATGGTGTGGTGAAATGGAAGGCCGGGAAATTCGACGTTGACGCCGATGAAGATTCGGCCGGAGATTCCGACTCCGACGGCGGCGACGTGGAAGTTGGAGATGGGGACACGGGCTAAAGGTTGGGCCGATTTGACGATCGTTGGGAGTAGTTGGGTTAGGGTTAGGCCCGTTGATTGGCCCATCGATTTTGCATCTGATGCTTCTATTATGAATCTGGGTTTCTCCATTTTTTTTAATAATTATTTTAATTTAAAAGCGTGAGAAAGTGTGTGTGAGAGAGAAAGAGGAGGAGAGGGGGAAGATTAAGGATGGTTTCATGCTAATTTATAGACGGGATGAAGAGGCAATATGCCAGCTATTAATTCAGAGATTGTTTTCTTTCTATATTTCTTTAATGTATTTCAAATTTAAATTTAAATTTTGTTATTTGAATAAATCAATTCTGATAATAGTAATAGTAGTTGTGTAGAGACATCAGATACAGATTTAAGTTCGAATTTGTTAAACTCTGATAAATCTTTGTCTCTAAAGTATTTGATAAAAAAAATTAAAATATTGGTTGGTACATTGTATTTGCACCTATTGTCTACTTGTAATTGTTATGGATTTGTAGTTATATCTATTAGATTTACAATGTCATTTTCTCTATGACTTGTAATTTTGTCTCACAAGACAAAAAGATGTGTGAAGGATAAACTAACCGTTGTGGGACAGACTCGACACCAATAATTGAAAAATGCCATATAGATGGGTTTTGGAATTGGTAATATACAGGGTGCTAGTGACTTCTCCCCAGATCTTTGCATAGTTATCTCTTCTTATTTTAAAAAAATTGTTTTTATTTTTATTTCACTCTCATTCCAATTCGGAGTGTTTTTCTAATGTTTTGAAAAAGAAGAAAAATTATATACAAGATGTGGTTTTTATATTTTTTTAAATAAAAATATGATAAATGTATTTAAATATTATTTAGGAGTGAAAATATAAGAAAATGGTATATATATAAGATCAATATATTCTTGTTATATTTTCATTGAAAAATAATTAGAATCACAATTAAAATTATATTTATTATCACTCTTCAAAAAATTATAAATCAAACCAAATTGAAAAAATCAAATCAAATTAAAGTTAAAATAATTAAACCGTTATATTTAATTAGTTAACCAAATCATATTGCACGAATAATTATATAATCAAATTGAAATTGAAACTAAATTAAGGTGAAATTGAAATTGAATAGAAACAAGTTTTAAGACTTTTTTTAATTTTTTTTAACAAGTGACTTAATGATTATGTTATTTAATAAATAGTTCGCTTTAAAAATGATTAATTTTTTAACGGTTGGATATGATTCTAAATTTTAAAATGGTATATTAAATCAATAATTTTTATTCGGTTCGATTCTTTAGTTCAGTTTGAGTGAATATTTACTATGATTTAGTTCACTCCAATTTAATTTTTTCACTATGAACAACCAGAATTTTTAGATTGATTTTGACCCGTGGTAACATTTCACTCTTAACTCAACCTAATATGATGTGTTTAGGCTCGATAGTTGAATTTCTTGGTTCATCATTTGAGTTCTAAATCACAAATTCATAACCAACACATGAGATAATTTAGTCAATGTTTGATATATATATATATATATATATATATATATATATATATATATATATATATATATATATATATATATATATATATATATATATATATATATATATATATATATATATATATATATATATAGAGAGAGAGAGAGAGAGAGAGAGAGAGAAAGGTTAAATGTTGTTTACATAGGATAATCTCTCCCAAAAACACAATGTATAAATATGAGGTTGTCTATGTTAGAATGAATAACTCATGTTCTGTCGACTAAGTCGAATTGTTTGGTTGCGTCGATTTAGTCATTATGTCGACATTGTTTGGACCTTAGAATTTGGGCCTTAGCTTAGCTTGTTTTGGGCCTGGGCATTGTATGCCTATAAAAGGGCAATTCTTTGTAATCATAAGTAATGCAATCAATATAGAATTTTCATACAATTTTCAGATAATCATTCTCTCTCTCTTTCTCAGTTCTCTTATTCTTCTTCTTCTTCTTCACAAAACTATCTTTCTTGAAAACCCTTTGTTCCAACAAATTGGTATCAAGGAGCTCGATTGCGATTCAGAGAGAATCTAATGGCAAACAGAACAACAATGTCGTCGCAAATTCCAACGAATCTACCAGTTTTCAAAGGTGAAAACTATCAACGATGGATTGCACATATGAAGGTTATCTTCAGATTTCAAGATGTTGTTAAAATCTTGAACGATGGAGTATCGGAGCTGGAAGCAAACATGACAAAATACCCAGAAAGCTGCACACAAAGGATCAAAGGAAGAAAGATTGTAAAGCGCTGTTCTTGATTCATCAATGTGTAGACTCTGATGTATTTGAGAAGATAATTGAAGAAGAATCAGCGAAAGATGCGTGAGAAAAGTTAAAGAACTTGTATAGGAGAGGTGAGAAATTGAAGAAGGTAAAATTGCAGACATTGAGGAAGCAGTACGACATGATTCAGATGAAAGATGATGAATCAGTCTCTAAACACTTCTCAAGAATTGTGACGCTGACAAACCAGATGAAGGCATGTGGTGAAACAGTCACAAATTTGCAGAAAATAGAGAAGGTACTGAGATCTCTGACTGCAGATTTCGACTACATAGTAGTGACAATTGAAGAAGCCAAGATTCTATCTAAGATGAAAATAGAAGAACTTCAAGCTTCATTGGAGGCTCATGAGATGAGGTTGAAGCAGAGAAACTCAGAAAGAGAAAATATGGCTGAACAAGCATTGCAATCAAGATTCAGCAAGAAAGTTGAGAAGTCGAAGCAACGAAAAAATCTTGCAGGTGATGAGAAGTCAAGCAAGAATGTTGATTCGAGCAAGAAAGGTGTGGGCAAAAATTACTCTGGGAGGAAAGTTGACACGAAAGAGGTGCAATGTTACAATTGTCAAGATTTTGGTAACTATGCTCGAGACTGTCGAAGAAATAAAGTAGCAAGAGCGAAAGAATATGATGAAGCCCAATATGCCCGAGTAGGAGATAGTGACTCAGATGAGATGCTGATGATGGTAAACACTCGGTCGAATGTTGAGAAAACCAACATGTGGTATTTGGATTCAGGATGTAGCAATCATATGACTGGCAATAAAGATTGGTTCACCAATTAAGATGAGTCAGTGAAAAAAGTGATAAAGTTTGTTGATGGAAGACACGTCAACTCTGGAGGCAAAGGAGACATCTCGATTTTCAGGAAGGATGGTGGAAAGGCTACTATCACTGAAGTGTTGTATGTACCCTATATGACAAGTAATTTGATAAGTGTAGGTCAATTACTTGCAAGAGGCTAATCGTGAAAGCACCATTAGTAGAGAATAAAACGTTCAAAGTTGAACTGAACACATCAGATCATAAGTGTCTTTCTTCGACTACCAAAGAAGACAAGAAATGGCTATAGCATCACAAGTATGGACATCTAAACTTTAGGAGTTTATGCATGCTCAACAAGAAAAGGATGGTGTTTGGTTTTCCTTATGTGAAGGAACAAAGACAAGTACGTGAAGAATGTTGTAAAGCTAAGCAAGCGATAAAAGCATTCAAGCATGACTTGCCCATGAAATCCAAGCGCAAGTTGGAACTAGTTCACTCTGATGTGTGTGGACCATTTGAAGTGAAGTCAAATGGAGACAACAAGTATTTCCTTACTTTTGTTGATGAATTCACCAGACATATATGGATTTATATCATTGAAAGGAAGAGTGAAGTATTCACACAGTTCAAGAAATTCAAGTTGCATGCTGAAAAACAAAGTGGCTGCAAATTGAAGAAGTTAAGAACTGATGGTAGTGGTGAATATACGTCTGTTGAATTTGCCAAATTTTGTAATGAGGAAGGTATAGAGCATGAGATTATTGCATCCTATACACCTCTACACAATGGCATAATTGAAAGGAAAAATAGAAGTACATTGAACATGAAGAGAAGTATGTTGAGAGCTAAAGATATGCCTAAGAGATTTTGGGCTAAAGCAGCTTCGACAGTGGTATACATTCTAAACAGGTGTCCAACAAAGAAGATAGTAGGAAGAACACCTTATGAGGATTGGACAGGGTCGAAGCCATGTGTGAGTCATCTTAGATTTTTTGGATCAATATGTTTTAGGCATGTACCTGGACAATTAAGAAGAAAATTGGATGATCAAAGTGAAGCCATGGTTCTCATAGGTTATCATTCGACTGGTGCATACAAATTGTATTCACCAATACAAGATAAGCTAGTGATTAGTAGAGATGTTCTTGTCAATGAAAGCAAAGGGTGGGGATGGAGTCAAAGCTCAGTTCGACAAGAAACATGCACAAGTATAACTGTGTTCGAAGGAGATCAACAGGATGAACCCTCAACTAATCGAAGTGAACAAGGCAATGCGTCGACCAGTCGAAATGAAGAACCACCTGAATATAACAAAATAAGGTCAACAAGAACAAGAACTGAATCTACAAGGCTAGATGGATATGAAAGATTTCCAGATCAAGCAATTGATGTTAATGGTGACTTAATCGAAGAATCCGTGATGATGGCTGAAGCTGGACCAATTGACTTGGAAGAAGCCATGAGTGATTCAAAATGGTGTAAAGCCATGAAAGAAGAACTCAGAGCCATTGAGAAGAATAAGACCTGGGAGCTTGTCGAAAGGACGAATAAGAAGCCAATATATGTAAAGTGGATATACAAGGTGAAACGAAGGTCAAATGGTGAGATTGTGAAGTATAAGGCAAGGTTGGTGGCTAGAGGCTTTCTACAAATTCCTGGAGTAGACTTCAACGAAGTATATGCGCCAGTTTCAAGGATAGAAATAATTCAAATTATTGTTTCGACAGCAGTGTATATCAGTTGGATGTAAAGTCAGCATTCCTGAATGGTCCATTGGAAGAAGAAGTCTATGTTACTCAACCACCAGGATTTGACGTTAAAGGACAGGAGTCAAAGGTATACAGATTAAGGAAGGCTCTCTATGGTTTGAAGCAAGTCCTCGAGCTTGGAATAAGAGAATAGATAGCTTCCTGATTAAAGCAGGTTTCACAAAGTGTGTCTCTGAACATGGAGTGTATGTAAATGATGTCAACAGTGTCATTCAAATCAGTTTATGTCTCTATGTAGATTACTTACTCATTACTAGAGCTGGCGAAGATGAGATAATGAAGGTCAAGTCAAAGATAATGCAAGAATTTGAAATGTCCAATTTAGGAAATCTCTCGTATTTCTTAGGGATGGAATTCAAAAATATTGAATAAGGAGTATTCTTGCATCAGACTAAGTATGCTCAAGATATTCTGAAGAGCTCCAACATGAGCAACTGTAATGAAGTTTTCACTTTATTATAAACTGAGCAAAGTTGAAGAAGGAAACGAATGATGAGTTTGTAAATTCGACATTGTACTAACAAATCATTGGATCCATGAGATATCTTTGCAATACCAGACCATATATCTGCCAAAGTGTAGGACTATTGAGCAGATTTATGGAGAAACCTCAAGAATGCCATCTAATCACAGTAAAGAGAGTGATGAGATACATCAAGGGAACTGTCGACCACGGCATGTTGTTGCCTAGGAAGTCGAAGAACAACACAAGTGTCGACGTCCATGGATACACTGATTCAGATTTCAATGGAGATCAAGAGGAAAAGAAAAGCACTGCAGGCTACATTTTCATGATCGAAGGTGCTCAAATCTTCTGGATTTCGAAGAAACAAAGCATTGTGGCATTGTCCTCTTGCGGAGCTGAATATGTAGTTGCATCATATGTTTCCTACTAAGCAGCATGGATCGAAATGTTACTTGAAGAACTCAAGATAATGGAGCCTAAGAAGATAAAGTTATTTGTCGATAACAAATCAGTAAATAACCTGGAAAATCACCCTGTGTGTCACGGTCTAAGTAAACACATAGAAATAAGGTTTCATTTCCTGAGAGATTAAGTCAATAAAGGGAAGCTGGAAATAAGGCACCGCAAGACTGAAGTACAACTAGCCGACATATTCACTAAACCTTTGAAGAAAGTCAGATTTGAAAAGTTAAAGAGAAGCATTGAGATGAGGAGTCTCAAGAACATGAATTAGGGGGTGTGTTAGAATGAATAACTCATGTTCTGTCAACTAAGTCGAATTGTTTGGTTGTGTCGATTTAGTCATTATGTCGACATCATTTGGGCCTTAGTATTTGGGCCTGGGCATTTTATTCCTATAAAGGGAAATTATTTGTAATCATAAGTAATGCTATCAATATAGAATTTTTCATACAGTTTTTAGATAATCATTCTCTCTCTCTCTTTCTCAATTCTCTTATTCTTCTTCTTCTTCACAAAACTATCTTTCTTGAAAACCATTTGTTCCAACAGTCTACACCTTTATACATTTGGGGATAGTTAAGTAAAACAAGTAACCAATTACTTAAGAGAAGACACTCCTAAACCTTAATCATGGTGCATCACTAAGTTTTGAGCAAGAACTTTTGTGTCCACTTTGGGAGTCACTATAATATTATTTATCTGATGACACTTCACAAAACTTTATCTAATGACACTTCACAAAACTAACAAAGATGGTACGACCTCAACCTTAGTAAGAAAAATGATAATTCTTGTCACTATTTATTGTTTGGACTTTCTTGTAACTCAAGTTACCTTATTAAAGTAGTTTGCATAAATTGAGATCATTGAGGTAGTTAGTAATTAAGGTGGTGAACACAGGTAAGATATAATATAATGGAGAAAATTATTTTATTAATGAACATAAAAACAGAAAGTTTCAAAACTGTTGCTCTTTAGTCAGAGAAAACAATTATCTCACTGTCCAAACCCTAATATGAAAAATAGAAAATAATAACATACATAACTACTTCCTCATACACTCTTATTTATATGGGGAATACTAAATGAGTCAACTCTTATTTATTTGGTTTGAACTAAGGCCCAAACTAATATCCTAACATACTATCATATCATCTTCACCCTTCCTTTGTGACTTTTGAAATTAATTTTTCTCTCATACACATGTCACACTTTGGGCTCATTACTCTCTTTGTTAACCATTACCTCTCATTCTTTGTTAACAAGCTCAATCCCCTTCCTATCATCATTTCCGCCTCCATAAAGAGCATTGTCCTCAAGGCAGAGGTCAAGAAATTGACTATTCAACATTAATTCTTCCTCTATGTAGAATCATCGATATCCATACCTTTCCAATGTACTAACAATTCTCTAGTATGTGTCCCAAAATAAAATTTATCCCTCCAAGACAACAATTTCGCATGAACCACCTCTCCTTTATTGAATCCAAACTCAAAGGCAGCTCATTAGTTGGCGTGTAATTACCAACTTCTTTCTTCAACTGTGATACATGAAATGTGGGGTGAAATTTAGATGTTCCAGGAAGCTGAAGCTTATAAGCAACATATCCCATCTTCTTTGAGGATTTGATAAGGACCAAAGAACCTGGGAGCTAGATTTCGATGGATTCATTGGACCATATATTGTTGCCTATGGGGCCTTAGTTTGAGAAAAACTGAATCCCAACCTAAAACTCTATAAGGGAAATTCCCCCATACACTCCTATTTATAAGGGAAATGCTAAGTGAGCCAACTCCTATTTTTTCTGGTATGGACTAAGGCCCAAATTAATATCCAAACATATTGCCACATCAACATCACACTTCCTCTGTGACTCCTTTTTTAATTCTTCTCTCATACACACGCCACACTTTGGGCTCATTACTCTCTTTGTTAACAATTACCTCCCCTTCTTTATTAACATATATTGTGGCTTGTCCTTTACAATCTAGTGGATGTTGTAGGGGTATGTTTGGTTTTGACTTATATCAAACATACTTTTAATTTTTTAGTGACATATGAATGCCTCTAGATGGACACTAGGAAACTTACGATAAGTTAGTTAGTTTTGTGGTTGGTGAGAAGGACCTTATGTAAGTTTACCCTTGTATGAGGAACCCCCGCTTATTATGGTTGGAAGATATCTTTGCGAGAAGAGGACAACACAATCAAACCATTTGTTGTTATAAGGTTCTCCTTACAATTTCTCTTGTCAAGGTACATCTTAATTGGTTATTTTTTGTTGTTCAGGTTCGTATTCGTTACAGGTTAACCATCATGTTAAAGATAATATGGAAATATTGGATTCGATTACAATCGACGATGCTAAATAATCTGAAGAGACCTAGAAGATCTAAATGAAATTGGACACCTTAATAAAGATATAATTAATAAAGGTTGTGAGTGTGAGGCTTCAAATTTAGAATAATGTGTAGTTATGTATGAATCGTTCATTAGACTTTATAATTGGGTGTAGAGTATATAGACTCTAAAACCTTCTTAGTGACACCTGTCTTATATGACTTATGTTAGAATATCTTGCAAGTCTTATCATCTAACAGTATCCAAGGTTTAATCGACCCAAATCGAGTACGCTTCTAGGATGTATATATATTTCTCGGTATGTTTCACTTGACTAGACTAGGGTGATCCATTTTGAAATGGATTAGTTTTTGACCTACTTTGAAACAATATATGTGTGTGCGTTTTTATGCATGCGTGGATGCACACACACATGAATAAATTGTGCTATGAAAGTAAACTAATTATTATTAAAGTGGAAAAATATGTGCTCGAATGAATTATTCTACCAAAAATGTTTTAAGAATTATATCAAGAAAGAGTTTGAAATTTTGATAGTCATTGATAAAGGGCAAGAAACAAATAACACTTTAAATATAAATTATAAATAAGTATTTAAGAATTTTAATTTGGTAATCTAATAGGGTTAGACTAAAAGAGTCTTGTTATAATATGAGATAAAATTATATTACCTAAGGTCGATCCTAGATGAGTTATTGGCTACCCGGTCCTAAAGAGATAATTTCTTTATTATTTTTATAAATAAAATAAAATAAAAAATTTCATAATATTTATTTCAAATATATTATAAAAATATATATTAATTTAAATTATACATTTTTAAGTTCTATTTTCTTTTTTTAAAAAAAATACTATAACATATTTTTAACTACAATGAAGTATGAAATAGTTCAAAATAGTATATACAAATATCCAACCTAATACAAATTAATGGAATACGAGAAAGTTAGAAATAAAACAAAAAATAATTAAATACTTATATGATTATATTTGTGTATAATATTTAACATAGAAAATTTGAAGTTAGACAACTCAATGTGTTATTTTTTTAGTGAAATAATATAAACGTTAATATAATTTTTAGAATTGGTAGTTATGTGTTAGTTTTAATGGATAACATGTTTTTTAGGGGCGAGATAAAAAAACTTAACAAAATTCACATTCAAATTTTAAAGCACAAACCCAATATTTTAAGCTTAAATGGTCTTTTGGTCCCGATAAGTTAGTGAATTATTTATTTTAGTTCCTAAATTTATTTTTTTGTCCAAGCCCATATATGTCCATTTCTTGTTGGCGTTGATCCCTGACATCAAAGTTTTGTTACAAAAAATTTATGTGATTGACGTTGCTGAGTTGACATTTATTTTTTCATTTTTTTTATACTCATTAAAACACGTGGATCCTATTTTTGCCACCTAAAAATACTATCAAAATGCATTTTACAATTTTAATTTTAGTCCATGTAAATTAGGGTTTCATAAGAGGAAACATTTGAGAGCTCAGTGAAGGTGATTACAATGAAGGGGATTTACGTGAGTGGCGACTATGGTAGACGAAACAAAATTGCGTTTGAGCAAGAAAATCGATTGAACCATGTATGATATTTACTGTGAACTTTCATTATGGCGAAACAATTGTTAGGAAAATGTCGTATATTACCTAGGTGGGAATGAACATATAATAAACATTGATCCTGATAAGTGGAGCTTCTTTAAAGCTACATGTATCATGAAAGAAATTTGTCAGCTTGAGTACTTGGAATATTGGTTATGGTGGTATGACAATGTATTGGCAAGCAAAGAAGAATGATTAGTGATAGTGATGCTAATGAGGTTTATGAATGTGTTGTTGAAACAACTTTTAATGTGGACATATATGTGGAGCATATAGTAGTTGATGATAATGATGACTGTGTTAATGTTAATGATGTTGATGCTGGTAATGTTAATGATGTCGATGCTGATGACGTTGATGGTGTTAATGATGCTAATGTTGATGATAATCTTAATGTTGATGTTGCTACTAATGTTAATGATGTTGATGTTGTTAATCTTAATGATGTTGAAGAAAATGAACGCGAGGATAGTGATGAAAGTGATGATAATGACTTTGATGTTAATGGTATATCATTTGATGATAGTGAGGGTGAAATGGCTCTTATGTTGGGTGATTGATTTGATTTAGTAGAAAATAAATCCGGGGGCAAAAGTAAAAGGGTTAAGCAGGTAAAAAGGAAGCTCATGCATACTCCAAGAAAAACAAGAAATATTGATGATAATGTAGGTTCATGCAGTGGTGTTAATGATGATAATGATGAGATGGAAAATAATCATGCCAATGATGATCTTGGTAGTAGTGATCCCAATGCATCAGATCAAGAGAAATGCCCAAAGTATCATAGGTTTAAGATGGAAGAGTTGGACAAGAACTACAAGTTCAAAGTGGGATTGCATTTTGTGTCACTAGATGAATTCGAGGCAATTATTGAATGGTCGATATTAAATGGTAGAGAGATAAAGTATTTGAAAAATGAAAAAGTTATAGTAAGGGTAGTTTGCAAGGGAAAATATGGGTTTTATCACTTGTTAGTAAGGTTGGGAATAAGCACACATATAGAATGAAGAGATGAGTTAGTGCTCATACGTAAGGTAGGGTATTGAATAATAGTTCTACCAATTCCAAGTGGATTACTAAGATTGTGGCATCTAGGATGACATTCTCTGATGGAATCAAGATTCATGATATTGTTTTTTAGATTAGTAGTACTTAAGTTGTTGGTATAACTATAAATAAGGCATGTAAGGTAAAGCAAATTGCAAAAGCATTGGTTAAAGGTGATGCAACAAAGTAATATACCCTATTGTGGAGATATTTTGCAGAATTAATGAGGGTAAATGCAGGGAACACCTGCAAAATTAATTTGACAAGAGTTGGATCCACAATACAACGAAGGTTTGGGTGTTTTTACTTTTTCTTTGATGGAGTTAAGAAGGAATTCATTATATCTTACAGGTTATTCATTGGTGTTGATGGATGTCATCTTAAGACAAAATATTGAGGGACCTTGATAATTGTTGTTGGAAGAGATTCCAATTACCAATATTATCCCCTAGCCTTTGGTGTTTGTGAAACTGAAACAAAAGAGTCATGGAGGTGGTTCCTGACTTTTCTTTTGAAGGACATAATCCAATAAAAAAATGGGTTTTCATATCTGACCAATAAAAGGTACTTTTTCAAATATGGTTCTTTTATTAGAAGCATGCATTTTCTTTTTGTCCCAAATGTGACATGCTAATGAATAATGTATCTAAAACATTTAATAGCACAATATTAGTGGCTAGGGATAAAAAATATTAACCATGTGTGAATGGATAATAAACTACATCATGAATAGGAACGCTAGATATGTGTCATATTATGTATAATTTTTAATGCCAAGACATGTGTCATATTAATTCCATCATTTCTATGTGTAGAGAAAACCAAAGAAGAATGTAACAGGAGCTGCATATAGAAATACAACACAACCCCAAATATAACCTGAAAATACTACACAAGAACAATAACAACAACCACAAAATAAAGTTGTATCAGAACAAAAATAACCTCAAACTGAAATTGTATTAGAACAACGATAGCCTCAAAATCAAGCTGACGTTGATCATGAATTTGAAATACTTGTTGTAGATCTTTGTGTAACATTTGAGACAATACAAACTTAACCTAATATCAATAATGTTACTTCCCAAATTGCACTTGTTCCTAATCTTGAAAATGCGTATGTTCCAAATGTGGAACCTACTCCTCAAGAAGTTGTATCTGCACCTCCCAGAGTTCCTAAACCATTTGTGTTACTTATACTAATTCAATTAATGTGTTTCAATTGGTTTTATTGCATGTGACCTAGTTCTTGTGTTATGATCGTATCTTTGTAGAAAAAGCAACCTGAACAAAAGGTAGCAAGGAAGTTGGAGTTAGGGAAAAGTGATAGAACAAGGGTTCAAAAATGAAAAAAGCTCAAGGGACGAGGAATTGACCCATCACAACCGATGACATTTTAGACATATAGTAAACTTTAATGATGTGTTTTGGCTAATGTATTTTTGTTATGTTGAAAAAAAATGAAGACATGATGTATTTCTGTTTTGTTGAAAAAATGGACTTATGCGTTTTTTGGCTTATGTGTTTTGGCTTATGCCTTTTAGCTATATGTATTTTGGATACATTAACCATCCTTATGGTTTAGTAATATATGAGACTTTTTACCTCTTATCTTATTTTAGGTCATTGATAATTAGGGATAACAATAAAATTCACAAACATATATGATACACATTAAAACTATCATATTCATTCATTAAATAGTATAGGGATGAAATTCATACAACTTAATGTTACAAGGACGAAAATATTAGAAAAAAACACAGGCACATTCAAAAGGAAATCAACACCATTCTGGTAAGCAAAGAAAAACATGCATGGCACAATCAACATAAACTTGAACAAATTGACTTTTCTCTTTTCCTTCTCCAACTTCATCTTCATCTTCGCTTTTTTCCTAATCTCAAACTCTCTCATAATGCAGCCTAAACCTTGACAACCTATGAGCACTTACATCCACCTGAATTTCTGGGTTCAATTGGTGTGTTTCATTTAAGTTCATCATCCCATATGAACAACTTGGAACCAGACATTAACCCTGAATTTTTACAATTTTGATGTCTTCGTTTAGGATTTTCAATTGAGTTTGACATAAACAATTTCATTGTTCTATTGCAACCACATACTAGCACTTAAAACAAATTCGAGTTTGCAGTCGAGGAAGAATCCATGAATGAGTGGAAGATGAAGGTGCAGAGGAAAAAGAAGGTACGAATATGAAGAGAGAGGGAACAATTTGACGAGTTTTTTTTGTGGATTTAGTCCCTCATTTTATTAACCCTGATAATGAAATTCCTTGTGTTTCAATGAGTATAAAAAAATGAAAAAACAAATGTCAACTCAGCAACGTTAACCACATAAGCGTTTTTGTAAGAAACCTATGATGTCTGGGACCAACGCCAACAAGAAATGGACATATAGGGAGTTGGACCAAAAAAAGATTTAGGGAGCAAAATAAAATTTTTACTAACTTATAGGGATCAAAAGACTATTTGAACCTATATTTTATTAGGGTTGAGAAGATGATTCATATATACTAACTCATTTTGAAGGCTCTAACCATTATTATTATTTTTTTAACTTTTTAATTATTTTGAAAATATGTATTAATATTTTTCTATTCACTTATTTTATAATTTTGAGCGGGACATGTAACGCCCTGATTGTTAATTAAATTAATTGATTATGTAGTTGTATATTATTTGATAAATTGTGTGTTTTGACATTGCTATGTGTGGGATAGTGTCAGGTTTAAGGATAACTGAGAGTTGTTTTAGATTCATTAATTTAATAGTGAATTATTAAGTTTAGGAATAAATATTAGAATTATTAGTAAAATAGAAATTTGTTACTAATTTGCCTAATTATTATTTAATTTATTAAAATAAAATGGTTTAGTAGAAAGTATGACAAGGGCAAGGTGGTAAAGTTGATAACATAAGTGAGGTTAGAAAAGGAAAAAAACATTAATAAGGATCCTAAGGGAAAATGAGACTAAAAGGAGAATTGAGGTTTAGCGTTGTCATTAGTTACAATCGTGAAAACAAGGAAAGGTAGAGAAGAAGAGAAGGAACAAGGAGAACTAGGGAAATAGGCACCATTGTTGGAAGCATAGATTAACCTTCAATCCAAAGGTAAGGGTGAGGTTCTAAGTTTCTAAGGGATAGTGTAATTATAGGTATGTGGGGTTTGATTGTATGATTGTTGTTGTGTGTATTTGTTCATGAATTTGAATTATTTGTGTTTATGATTTCAATGGTGAAACTATGTAGCAATTGGTGTTTTGTTGATAAATTGAATGCTATAATTGTTGTGGCTTGTTGTATGTGTAACACCCCTTTTCTAACCCCAAATAATCATGGCATCAGTCAGAGTAAAATAGAATGCATGCATACAAAGGGTGTCACATGTTATTTTCCACACATAGGAAAACCATACAATACAACAATAATATATAACATGCACATGGTCATAATCATAACACATATTTGAATCTCATGCTTCAAAACAAAACTATACATTTCACAACAGAGTATTTCATTTTCTCAGATACTATCAATGATTACATCTCATACTATAATCATTGGATAAAATAAAAATGAATCCATAACATAAGCAAGTCATATAAATTCATACATCGGCACCAAGGCCACATCAACATAGTATCTCATCATATAAATCCAAAATATATGAGAATACATAACAATATCTCATAAAATCATAAATCCAAATAATCTCCGTGTTACATTACTAGAGCAATGACTCTCTACCTAGTATAAGGAATAACTAGATAAACTCCTCAACTAGTCTCGTGTGAAGCACTTCTATCCTTGAAACCTCCACATAGAGGCAACATCACAACAGAAGGGTGAGAATTCACATCATTATTCAAATGTTTACAAATTGGAAACAATATAGAAACAACATCTATTAAAGAATTCTACACACTTCATGTGATATTCCAAATAACATAATTATACAAACAATTCCAAGTATAACATACTCATATTTATTACAAATAGCATAACTGTCATCAATAGAATCAATTCAATAATTAACATAATCAATTACCACAAATTCCAACATAGACACACATTCTTTAACGACTCATGAGACGATAATGCAATGTGACTCATGCATGTGGTATCATCGTGAACATTCTGCTCACCTCGCTTACGATTCAATAACTTAGAATCAAAGTCACGCTTCCGATCCGGACAACTAAAACCACCATATGAACATATAGTCCACCAGTTCTATTTTCATATAGGATCAAACACATTGTGAATCCAAAGTTTCACTGCTACTGTTTCCATTCAAGGATCAAGCCAATATCGGAGTTCCAACTCCCCATGAATGCATGTGCAAGTTACTCAACGTATAGTCAATTAAGATTATCCACCAACCTTAATTAATCAAGCATACCACAATAATCCAACACATTTAAATTATCCATCATTTGCACAAACATCATGTTTCATCATTACAACCAATACACATGGTATTTACATTCATCATACATCACAAATAACACATAGCATACGAGCCAACACATGTAGTTCTCAATAATTCATCCAAAACATAACATACATACACTAATTCAAGTAGCGTGTATCCAACAAAATCGCATCCAAAAGCAATCCAAAACTCACCAAAACAATTATTAGAAATCATGTAAATTAATGATAAATCATAAGCAAGCAACCCTCCAAAACATTCATGCATAATCAAAGATCTTATTTTTCCACACACAGTGAAGCGCGCTTAGCGGCACCACGCCCGCCCAGCAGCCTCACGATTATGCAGAAAAATCTGCAGCGTGACAACACCGCACCAACTACGAAATCTTTTCTAAAAATCAGTTTTAATGCTTATTTAACATCAATTAAACATCATCTAACATATATACACTATAGGGAACCTATTCATATCATCAAATCTAGTTTTAATCATCAAAAACCCCAAATTACAACTTCAATTTGAGTAACCAAAACCTAGAAATTGAGATATTCAATTCTATAGCATGTTACTAATCACTACCCAACAACATACAAATGCATAATAATAAAGATTCTCCCCCTTACCTCTTGAAGATTTAGCTTCTTATGGTTTCCTCTTATCTTCTCTTCTTCTCCTCTTCTCTTCTCTTCTTTTCTTTTTTTCTTTTTCACCAAATGACAACACTAACTATATTTTTCCTCAAACCCTTACTAACTAGTAAGCTCAAATTGGGCTTAACACTTAACACCTCCTTGTTACTTCTATTCTTAGAATTAGGCCCAACACTAAATAATCTCATTTATACTCATAAAACTCGATTATTCAAATAACACACATATTCAAATAATTCAAATACTCACTTAAATCGCTCAAATCAATTATATTATCACATAATATAATAAATAATAATAATTACTAATTAACTATTAAAAAATCGGGACGTTACAGTATGTATGACGTGCAAATTTGTGGGAATCAAATTATAGGCTGAATACTTTAATTAAAATTCTTCACTCCCGCATGAAGTCTTCAAATTTTCTAGGCTTAAATGCATTTTTGGTCCCCCTATTTTCATGTTTCTTAACTTTTAATCCCTCTATTTTAAAACCCAATTTTTTAGTCCCTAAACTTTAGGTCACTTGGGATTTTCATGGTCCTCCTCCAATTTTGCATACGTGGCATTGATGATTGAGATTAAAATATTATTTTTAATTCCATGACATTAGTGACTGGATAAATATACTTATTATTATTATTATTATTATTATTATTATTATTATCATTATTATTATTATTTTTACATAATTAATAAATATAGTAATTAATTTAAATTCATTATCTGAAATTAAATTATACATAATTAAATAATTAAATAATTAATTTAAATTTATTATTTGAAGTTAAATATTAATTAATTAATTAAATAATCTATATAATTTAAATATTAATTAATTAATTAAATAATCTAGTTATTAATAAAAAATTAAATATAAGTTAAACATTAATTATGTATAATTATCAAATTAATTTCAGCTAAAATTATGTATAATTAAATATAATTTGTATAATTATTACTAATAATCTAGTTAAATATTAATTATGTATAATTATTAAATTAAATTATGTATAATTAAATATAATCTGTATAATTATTAATAATAGTCTAGTTATTTAATTTCAGATAATGAATTTAAATTCATTATTAAATTAATTAATTATGTATAACTTAATTTCAAATAATGAATTTAAATTTATTATTATATTAATTAATTATGTAAAAATAATAATAATAAATATATTTATCCATTCACTAATGTCATGGAATTAAAAATAATATTTTAATCTCAATCATCAAGGCCGCATATGCAAAATTGGAGGGGGACCATGAAAATCCCAAGTGACCTAATGTTTAGGGACCAAAAAGTTGGGTTTTAAAATAGAGGGATTAAAAGTTAAGAAACATGAAAATAGGGGGACCAAAAATGCATTTAAGCCAATTTTTTATGTTCCAACTTCATCATATTCTTTCATCAAGATGGTACAGTAGCTCTGGTCAGGTTGCTCTAGTCTTCCACAAATAGGTCCATCTTCCACTTTAAGGTATCATACAATGTGAACACTCCTTATTCAAACAATCATCTACCTTGTATACAACCAGAAAGTATCCCCCATGGATCTCATCCAGAAACAGACAGGATGTCTGCTTTGATATCAATTGAAATTCAGGTGCCAACAGCAGACTTAGGATGACTTGACATCTGATCTGACATTATAAAATAGACAAGGTAGGCATAAAAATAACAGTGTAGGAAACAAAAGAACACACAAAATTGTTCACCCAGTTCAGTTCTAACCAACCTACATCTGGGGGCATACCAAGCCATGAAGGAAGTCCATTATCAGTAGTCCTAATTCAGAGTTAAACCTCCACGTTTACACTTTTCACTTAATCCCTACCAAATTTCCCTTCTACCTAAGATACCTCACTTAGATAAGAGAACCTCCGCTCACTTCCAATCACCGCAGTGATGTTCAGCAGTCAACATCCCAGCCACTGCATCAACAACTTGACTCCTCAAACACAAAACCAGTTTGGAGAACATCACTCCAAAAACAAAATAGTCAAACTTGTGACTCAAACAAACTTGGAATTACTTCACAACTTCTTCCAAGGACACAACGACACTCATTTCTTCACAGCTTCCGAGTGAGTAAAATAATCTTGTTTCCTACAGGCTTCGAGGTACAAATCAGTGACCATCCCACAATCAGGGTGGTTCACCTACATGGATAACCTTAAAGACTACATCTTTCTAAAATCGGCTAGCTACCTAAAACTAGGTTACAACTTCTTATTTATAACCTATTATCCAACTGGATTTGGACCTTCAAATAACAGCTTGAAGCTATAACAAACTTCTGCAGTAACAAACTTTTGCATAAACAAATACGTAGATAACTTCTGCTAGAATCAAGGTCCTTGCTGATTTTTCTCCTTATCTCTTGGACCTCCACAAATGCCTTCAATATCACGCAATATATGATGCATAATATTCCCATAATATTATGCACTAATTAAAACGGAACTTTAACAAACTTAACAATTTTTGTGGCGTGATGTCTAGAGTCTCGACATCTCATTTGACATGTTGTTCCAGTTGTTGAAAGTCTTCAACACAACATGTTCAGGCATTCAATAGGACTTTTACTGCATGTTAAATATCCTATTATTTAATACATTGTTGCTGCTATAATTTGTTTTATTAAAATTAAGTCAATCCATAAAAATTAGGAACTTACAATCTCCCCTTTTGGAAATTTTCAGCTAAAACAAATAAATACAATTACAAGCAGTTTAAAGTAGCAGCATCAATTAACAATTAACAATTTACAATTAAAAGAGTCTTCAGCAGCTTCATGTCTTGAGAGCATGGGAGCAAACTTCAGAAGAGTATGCAACAGTGTTTACAGAGTCTGCACTGTTGGCCTGTCAGTTGGAGACAATGTCTCAACATCAAGTTTGACATCTTCTCTTATTTTTGATTTCCTCCATTTAACCAGCAATGTCAAAGGGAATGAAGGTCCAGCAGTACACGAGGAAGAATATAGCTCTCATTCCCTCTTAAGGCAAGAGTCTGTTCATGTCACATGTGGTGGAAAAAGAGGACCGTGTGAAATAAACTACCTCTTAAGGGGTATTCTGAATTTTCCCAGGTAACTCATAACACAAGTCACAATTGTGTTAGAAACTCATATCACAAGTAACAACAGAATATTTTGGCATAAGCCTGTTGAATAATTTGTTATGGTTGTGACTTCTTTTGTAACATAGATTTACTCTTTCTTCTTTCTTTGTTTTCTGTGTGACATTATTTCTCTCCCCCTTTTAGCTAGAATTTGACAATGAAGACCCTCACGAAACCATATCCAGGCACAGTTTGCCCAAACCTTAACAAAAACCATGATGATGGTGAAAAGATGAATGCTCACTTGTGGTTAGAGGCTGGCTGAGATCTCTTATAAATAGGGTAGCAGTTTCTTAGGAATTAACGGAAGATTAATTGTTGGTCAAGGTGCGTTAATTTAGGATGAGAATCTATTACTATCTTGTTGTCCACTGTCCAGGCTATCTTTGAATGCCTTTAATAGCCCTTGACTGTTTCTTTTGAGACATAACAGTTCCAATGCATGTCTCGTTCACTTTATTTAACATGTCCATGGAGAGACATGTTCTGAATAATGTCTTGACATTCACTCAGTCTCTATCTTCTCACTTCACGTGACTCACTTTTTTAGCTCAGTGGATTCTTTATAATAAGGCACTCTTCACTTCTGTCCACATATTGTCATAAATCCTTTTTAAGTGGCCATGAGATAGAATACGAACCCATTAACTTACTTGAATTATACTTCTTTTTCAGATTCACACTAATGTTGATGTTCCAACATCACATAAGACATTCACAGTCCATCTTCCTTGGCTCTTAGATTACATTAACACTGCTTCTTTAAGACTTTATGTCACTTAAGCACATAGCAGTATACACTCTCATTCACATCAGCTAAAGAACACTTTCTCCCCCTTAATAGATATCTCCAAGACATAGTTGCTTCCACAATTAACACATATAGTAGTTGCTCCTGCTATATAGACAATCACTCACTCTTTATATCAGCACCTCTGCCTTTTAGCTTCCAAGATGAAGCTTTCAACAATATTGTTACTCCCCCTGAGTTATACAACATAAGGACATATTTGATGTTGGTCCTTATAATACTTGAAGCATTCTTTTATTTGGAATTTTCCACAACTTTCAAATTAGAAATCCTTAGTTTACTTGCTACACAAGATTCAAATTGCCACACTCTGTAACTTGTAATAGAAGAAACCATATATTTAACCATGCGTATAACCAAAAATACGTATTCCAAAGATAAGTCTGAGCCTTATATGCCTTCTTAAATCTCTGGTGTCTTCAACAGTTATGATGTTACATCTTCATATAGAACATTCTCTTGATCACATACTTCTTCTCTTCTTGATTCAGATTTCCACACAACTATCACATAAATATCCAGATCCTATCAAGATATTTGTTATAATCTATATATCTTTGTTAACTTGAATCAACTCTTCAAATAATCACCAGATAATGTTTCCACACATCCTAAACTTGTGAAGATCACAGTGAACTTTAATATTGACATTCAGTTCACAATATACCATGAATCCTTTAGACAAACACTCAGATCCCGATAAGGTATTTGTAGATTGGTATTCAGGTTACATCCTAATAAGTATTAAGTCTCCCATCAAAGTAACTACTAGTTAGTCAGTTAGAATTATCTACTCACACTAGATCATCCTGACTGATTACATCTTTACACTTATACTTACTTACAAGCAACAATACATACTTTTATTACTGAAGACATTAAGATGATGTTTCAACATCTGATGCGACATCACCCATTATGGTTCTGGGGGTAACATTCATAGTATCTCATCCACAACACTTGGGGGGGCATAGGAAGCACAATAACCACCAACTGTACAACCAAACAATCAACATAACCAATGGATAATATGAGCCACATCTCAATAAGCTTTTCTTTGGACTTTCATTTTGATTTTGAGATGATGGTTGCCACAGTCTTTATCTACAGAGGAGATTCCCTCAACTAGGTTTCTGGAACAGACTTACTTATAGCATGACACAGAAATATCCAGATTCTTCAAAGCAATTTGAATCCCTTGACTCTCCCAGACAATACCCTTCCAATATATTATTTAGGGTCATCAACATTCATGACCATAATTCACTATGGTTGGATCACAACATTCAGCTCCAAACAAAATCTATTATATGGTCATGAATAAAATTCCACATATCTGGTTCCTTTGATTAGAAGAATATTCTATATATAAGCTCATCTTGATATCACATAAAGACATTTTATAGAATACCGTTATGTGTCCTATTTCTTGCACTAAGCTCAACTTCCCTACTCCCATAAGCTTAGGTCAGAAGTAAACTGACATTTGGATTAGAAAGCTTTCTTGATCGTATCCTGATCAATTAATATAAAGAAGATGTCTCCTCTTCCAGATCAGGAGTAGGTTCTAAACATATGTACTCACACTACATTTTTTTCAGCACCCAAAACATTTGTTCTTCAACTGGTAGCTGTATACCAGTAGCAATAATGTTCTAACATCCTATAGAACATTAGTTTCATCTCCTTGGAACACATCATCCTTGATAATTTTCAAGGTCTTCACACAACTTGCAATGTAAATGAGAATCTTTGATCAATTGATACTCATCAACTCTATTAATAAATGCCTTAATGAGTGGACTTGAGAAGGACTCAAGTATCTTTGACACTTTTAATAAAGTTGTAAAATCTGCAAAATATTATGTTGAATAAAAATACCCCTAGGATTCTTCTTGCACTTTGAGGGTTGCATCAGAGGCTATGCAACGAAATATAGCCATACTTCAACAGAATTTACATAATGCTTACTCCTTAATTCAAATGTAAGCATGACATATAAGGAATGAAAATAAATCAACCCTACAATACGTTTGCTTCTTCACCAAGCAATAGACTAGACCTAACCAATATCCTGACCATATGGAAACACATAAGCACAAGAGTTACCTTATCAATATCTCCTCTCCTGAATGAAGGTTTTGACAATATCTTATCTGTGCTAAACATAGGTTGAACACTTTAATTCAAATTATTCACTCCTGCATGAAGTCTTCAAATTTTCAATGTTCCAGCTTCATCATCTTCTTTCATCAAGATAGTACATTAGCTCTGGTCAAGTTCGTCTAGTCCTCCACAAATAGGTCCATCTTCCACTTCAAGGGACCATAAAATATGAACACTTCCTGTTCAAACAATCATCTACCTTGTATACAACCAAAAATTATCCCTCATGGATCTCATCCAGAAACAGACAGGATGCCTGCTTTGATACCAATTGAAATTTTGGTGCCAACAACAGACTCAAGATGTCTTGACATCTGATCTGACATTATAAAACAGACAAGGTAGGCATAAAAATAACAATGTAGGATACAAAAGAACACACAAAATTGTTCACCCAGTTCGGTTCTAACCAACTTACATTTGGGGGAATACCAAGCCAGAAAGAAAGTCCATTATCAGTAGTCCTAATTCAGAGTTAAACCTCCTTGTTTACACTCTTCACTTAATCCCTACCCAATGTCCCTTCTACCTAATATACCTCACTTAGATAAGAGAACCTCCACTCACTTCTAATCACCGCAGTGATGTCTATCAGTCAACCTCCCAGCCACTACATCAACAACTTGACTCCTTAGACACAAAACCAGTTTGGAGAACATCACTCCAAACACAAACAGTCAAACTTGTGACTCAAACAAACTTGGAATTACTTCACAGCTTCTTCATAGGACACAACTGCGCTTATTGATTCATAGCTTTTGAGTGAGTAAAATAATCCTCTTGCCTACAGGATTCGAGGTACAAATCAGTGATCATACCACAATCCGGGTGGTTCACCTACATGGCTAACCCTAAAGACTACATCTTTCTAAAACCGGCTAGCTACCTAAAACTAGGTTACAACTGCTTATTTATAACCTATTACCCAACTGAATTTGGGCCTTCAAATAACAACTTGAAGCTGTAACAAACTTCTACAGTAACAAACGTTTGCAGAAACAAATACGCAGATAACTTCTGCTACAATCAATGTCCTTGCTGATTTTTCTCCTTAGCTCTTTGACCTCCACAGTTGCCTTCAATATCACACCATATATGATGCATAACATTCCTAGAATATTCTGCACTAACTAAAACAGAATTGTAACAAACTTAATAGTTTATGTGGTGTGATGTTCTGATGTCTAGTGTCTCAACATCTCATTTGACATGTTGTTCTAGTTGTTGAAAGTCTTCAACACAACATGTTCAGGAATTCAATAGGACTTTTACTGCATGTTAAATATCCTATTGTTTAATACATTGTTGATGCTATTATTTGTTTTATTAAAATTAAGCCAATCCATACAAGTCAGGAACTTACATTTGTAATTATACTGTTCTTTATATTGTTGTGATATCTCACACCTTCTATTTGAATGTTGCCTCTACGCGGGTATCGTGTAGATAATCAGGAGTAGTCCTAGTTGCGGGATTCGAAGAGGTTTTGCTTCACTTTATTTAGAGTCGGTGTTATGCTCTGATACATAACACTTGGGTTGGGGATAAACGTTTGTTTACTTTATTTCGTTTTGTTTTCTGTTGGTGATTCCTGGTGGAGTATTTTAAACTCCAAAATATTTAGTTTAAAGTTGTATTGTTGAATTTGAAATATTTTTCGTTGCTTTAATGAAGTTGATTTATTTGAGACTATTCACTATGTTTATTCCAAAGAGGTGTTATGTATCCATTTGATTTAACAATTTATGATTGAGATGATGTATCATCCTAAATGCGTTGAAAAAGAAAAAAATATTACTCTAATTTTATCATTATTATTCGTCGGGAATTTAGGGTGTTAGAATTGGTATTAGAGTGGGTCGGTCCATTCGACCAGGTTTTCGAGTCTTTAGTGTAATATTGGAATGTTGTTATTGTATCTCTTCTAAATATTGTTTGATGTTATGTTGTGGAAAGAACGATGGTAGCTGGAAGAAATGATGTTGCGATTGTTGTTGCCTTGCAGACGATGGCTCAGGTGATGCAACATCAACCTACGACCGGTGGCAATGATGTAACTCGTGTCTTAGAAACATTTCAGAGGAACCATCCGCCTATGTTCAAGGGAAATCATGATTCGGATGATGCTCAGAGTTGGCTCAAGGAGATTGAGAGGATCTTCAAAGTCATGGATTGTACAAATACGCAAAAGGTGTGTTTTGGTATGCATCAACTGGCAGGAAAAGCTGATGACTGGTGGGTTGAAACTCGTTAGAGATTGGAAGGTGCAGGTGAGGCTGTCACTTGGAATGTGTTATGTAGGGAATTTTTGACCAAGTATTATCCTGAAGATGTTCGCGGGAAGAAAGAAATTGAGTTCCTGGAATTGAAGCAGGGAGACATGTTGGTGACCGAGTATACAGTTAAGTTCGTGGAGCTTTCCAAGTTCTACCCTCATTACAACGAGGCGACAACTGAATTCTCAAAGTGCATAAGGTTTGAAAATGGGTTGCGCTCTGAAATCAAGAAAGCCATTGGATATCAGCGGATTCGAAGATTTTCAAACTTGGTGAATAGTCACAGGATCTTTGAAGAAGACAATAAGGCTCATTAAAAGGTTATGTCTGATAAGAGAGGAAAGAAACAACAAAATTGTGGGAAACCTTACAATGTTCCAGTTGATAAGGGTAAATAGAGAGCTTATGACGATAAGAGGTCAGGTGGGAGAGGTGCTCCTACTACTTTGAGATGTTTCAAATGTGGCAAGCTTTGACATTATATCGGTGAATGTAAGACCGAGGTAAAGAAATGTTACCATTATGGAAAGACAGGACATGGAATAGCTAACTGCCAACACAATGGAGTGATTTGCTTCAACTGTGGGGAAGAAGGACACATCAATACTCAGTGTCAGTAGCCAAGATAAGCTTAGACTGGTGGAAAAGTGTTTGCTTTAGCAGGGAGTCAGACATTCAGTGGAGATTGTGTTATCAGAGGTATATGTTTCATTAATAATACTCATTTAATTACTATTATTGATACTTGTGCTACACATTGTTTTATCTCTGCTGATTGTGTGAAAAAGTTGGGTCTAGTGTTATCACCCATGTCGGGGAAATGGTTACTGAAACTCTAGCTAAGGGATCAGTAACTACTTCTCTAGCATGTTTGAAGTGTCCTTTGTCGATCTATGATAGAGACTTTATTGTAGATTTAGTTTGTTTTCCGTTGAGCGGCCTGGATGTAATTCTAGGTATGAACCGATTAGAATATAATTATGTTCGTATTAACTGCTTCAACAAATCTGTGAGGTTTTCTACTCCATATGAGGAGGAGGAAACATAATTCTTATCTGTTAAACATCTAAAGAAGTTGATGGAGGATGAAGCCCTGGTATTTTTCATTGCTAGCATCTTTGTATATTGAGAATCAAGCGGCGATTGATGAGTTGTAATTAGTATGTGACTTTCCTAAAGTTTTCCCAAATGATATTCCAGATGTGCCGCTAGAAAGAGAATTGGAATTTGTTATTGATCTTTTTCCTGGTACAAGACCGATTTATATGGCACTGTACAAGATTTCAGCAGCTGAATTAGTCGAGTTGAAGAAACAGTTGGAAGATTTACTTGGGAAGAAATTTGTGAGACCAAGCGTATCGCCTTGGGGAGATCTGGTGTTATTGGTGAAAAAGAAAGATGGTAGTATGAGGCTTTGTGTCGACTACTGACAACTGAATAAAGTAACAATCAAGAACAAGTATCCAATTCCTAGAATAGATGACTTGATGGATCAATTAGTGGGTGTGCGTGTGTTTAGCAAGATCGATTTGAGATCATGTTATCACCAAATTCGAGTGAAGGATGTAGGCATTCAGAAAATAACTTTCAGAACTCGGTATGGACATTATGAGTACTTTGTGATGCCATTCGGTGTTACTGATGCACCAAGAGTATTTATGGAGTATATGAATCACATCTGTCACACTTACGTGGATTATTTTGTGGTGGTGTTTATTGATGACATCTTGATATATTCTAAATCAGAAGCAGAACATGTTGAGTATTTGCGAATTGTATTTCAAGTGTTGAAAGAGAAGAAGTTGTATGCGAAGCCATAGAAGTTTGAATTCTGGTTAATAGAGGTTAGTTTCCTTGGCCATGTTATTTCAGGTGATGGAATTGATGTGGATCAATCCAAATTAGATGCAGTGCTACAATGGGAAGCTCCAAAGTCAGTTACAGAGATCATAAGTTTTCTAGGCTTGGATGGTTACTATAGAAGATTCATTGAAGGATTTTCTAAGTTAGCAATCCCGCTGTTTCAGTTGACTTGTAAAGTAAAGGAGTTTGTGTGGGACGTTTAATGTGAAGATATTTTTGTCGAACTGAAGAAGAGATTGACGACAACTCCGATCTTGATATTGCCTAAACCTGACGAATTGTTTGTTGTGTATTGTGATGCTTCTAAATTGGGTCTAGGTGGTGTGTTTATGCATAATGATAAGGTAGTAGCTTATGTGTCGAGACAATTGAGGACTCATGAAATGAATTACTCTACTCATGATCTGGAACTTGCTACAGTGGTTTTTGTGTTAAAGATTTGGAGGCATTATCTCTATGGTTCTCGATTTGAAGTGTTTAGTGATCATAAAATCTTGAAGTACTTATTTGATCAAAAGGAATTGAATATGAGGCAAAGGAGATGGTTAGAATTGTTGAAGTACTATGACTTTGACTTGAATTACCACCCTAGTAAAGCTAACATTGTAAAAGATACCTTGAGTAGGAAATCGCTACATATGTTTGCTATGATGGTTCGGGAATTGGAATTGATCAAAAAATTCAGAGACATGAGTTTAGAATGTGAAATGACACTGCAAAGTGTGATGTTGAAGATTAATAATGATTTCTTGGATAAAATCAAATAGCTCAAAAGTCAGATGTGAAGTTGGTGGACTCGATGGTTGGAAATGATCAATCAAAATATAGTGAATTTAAGGTGGATGCCCAAGGTGTGTTGAGATTTCGAGGCAGAATTTGTATCACTAACGATGTAGAGATGAAAAAGATGATTATGGAGGAAGGTCGTAGAAGCAGTTTGAGTATTCATCCAGGAGCTACTAAAATGTACCGCAATTTGAAGAAATTATTTTGGTGATCCGGGTTGAAACGGGATGTAGCTCGGTTCGTATATTGATGTTTAACTTGTCAGAAATCGAAAGTCAAACATCATAAGCCGGCAAGGTTGTTGGAACTGTTGGAAATTCCGGAATGGAAGTGGGATAGCATATTGATGAACTTTGTGACGGGGTTGCCCAATAATTCGAGAGGACATGATACAGTTTGGGTGATCATTGATAGACTAACAAATTCATCTCACCTCACTAAGTTCGACACTAATAAATTTACGGTTTCTCTCGCCCACGCAGGAGATAAGAACACACTTAATACTTAAAGTAAGTTCTAGTGAACCTTTTTAAAGTAATTACAAATAGCATGGTCATTTGCCTGCTTTTTCATACAATCAATATCTTAAAAATATAAATTTCTAAATGATCGTACATTTTGTTTAATCAATCTTGTTCACTAAATTAGCTCGTCGGGCCCATTTGTCACTTACCTTGTCGAGCTTCTTCATTGAGAGCTTTGTTCAGAAAACTCATGCTTCTGCCTAATATGCTTATAGACTCATCTGTGTGATCCGCAATAGCTGCTAGATTGGTTTTCCCAAGCTTGATTAACTTGCAGAGTTACATGACAAATAATTACAACAAAGAGTTAGTTTATACATACTATAGTATCATGCATAAATAAATTATGGAGTAGGTTTTGCATTCACAAGTATCATGATGAGACACACACAATATAATCTTTTATAAAATTTGAAATTCTGGTTACAGGAAGACTCAGGATGTCGTGATATCTGATCTGACATTATAAAACAGACAAGGTAGAGTATACAATTAACAATGCAGGAAACAAAAGAACACAAGGAGTTGTTAACCCAGTTCAGTTCTAACCAACCTACATCTGGGGGCATACCAATCAAGGAATAAAGTTCACTATCAGCAGTATTAATTCAGAGGGAAACCTCCATGTTTACACTCCTCACTTAATCAGACAGTCCAATAACCCTTCTACCTAAGATACCACACTTAGATATGAGAACCTCCGCTCACTTTCAATCAACTCAGTGATGTCTATTAGTCACTATCACACCAAAGAATCGCATCAACCGGCTCTAATAATCACTCGAGATACCTCACTCCAAACACAACTAAAATAGTTTGAAGATACCATACTTGAAACACAATACAAAACAGTCACACATGTGACACAAACACAGCTTGGAATTACTTCACAACTTCTTCCAATAACACAACTACACTCATTTCTTCACAGCTTCTGAGTGAGTAAAATAAATCTCTTACCTATAGGCTTCGAGGCACAAATCAGTGACCATCCCACAGTCCGGGTGGTTCACTTACATGGCTAACCCTAAAGACTACATCTTTTTAAAACCAGCTAGTTTGCTAAAACTAGGTTACAACTGGTTATTTATAACCTATTACCCAACTGGATTTGGGCCTTCAAAATAACAGCATAAGTTGTAACAAACTTCTGCAGTAACAAACTTTCTACAGAGATAAACAAGCAGATAACTTCTGCTACAATCAAGGTCCTTGATGATCTTTCTCCTTAGCTCTTGGACCTTCACATAACCTTTAAAATCACGCCACATAAGCTGCATAATATTCCCAGAATATTTTTCTCTCATTAAAACAGAATTGTAACAAACTTAACAGTTTCTGTAGCGTGATGTCATGATGTCTCGACATCTCATATGACATGTTGTTCCAGATGTTAAAACTTTTCAACACAACATGTTAAGGCATTCTAGATAGGATTATTAGTTAGAAATCCTACTGTACAAAAACATTGTTACTGCTATTATTTATTTTATTAAAATTTTGCCAATTCACAAAATTCAGGAACTTACAAAATTATGATTATATATAAATCATAAGCAACAAGCAACCTCTGTATCCGTAATATGCATGCAATGTAATTGTTATACCACCTCTGACACAATTATTATATTAGAGCAAACCGAGTGTGACATATCCACCCAATGTTCTTGATCCTTACCATTATGGCCATACTCCCATATATAATTTGATTCAATATAAAGAACAAGAGAGCGCGTAGCAGATACCATTTCTTATGTTACTGAAGAAACTGTGAACTTCACAAACTAACTTACGCCTAACTCAATTCACGAATAGACTAGAAATATACTAAATGAATGCATAAGAATCACTTATCTTTCAATGGGCGTATCAGTGGTCTCAACTTGGTGAGTCACGTCCTGTCTTGAATCCGAGAACAAAAGCAATTGCTTAAACTTTGTATAAGTCCTGCCTTTTGACTTAACTCACCGATCTCGCTTGATTGTTATCAGCTTGGTATCTTTATTGATAACCCTGATATTTCTTGAACGTTCAAGCAGTTGTTGCTTTGATTCTAGCCTCACTTATCCAAAGCTTCTATCACTTTAAATGGCGACGTCGATGTCACTCTAGAATGAAAATTCCATCGGTATTGGGATTGTATTCATTTCTGTCCCGCAAGGTATGCCTTACTATCCGATTATAGTGAAAATACACCCGATGTTGAAGTCGGATGGGCATGTAGTTAGCTAAACGCAACTGCTATTTAATTTCATACACCGAGCATTTTTGTGTATATCTAAACAATTTTGCATCTTTAAAAGCCAATAAGTTACTGCTGCATGTATAATATTTGCATTGATGGGTAATAGATATTAAAAATGATATTAATTTCCTAAGGGAAGTTACGATAATATGCAATAAATTCCTCAATTTCAGTTATGAACATTAGAATCACTATTTGTAACTGCCGTTAAAATAAGTATATTTATGAATGTGTTTCATAGTTCTACACTCAGTTACCACAATACACTAACAATTTTCTAATAACAAATTAAAATATAACAACTTGAGCACTTACAACATTTCATTTTTTTTCTTCTTGAACTTGAATGATTGTAGTAATTTTTCTGATAATTAATTATGATTGGTTTGGGTTGGGTTTATGGGTAGAAAATTGAAAATACGATGTCCGAACCAATTGTCATTGAATTTCATTGGTTTGGTTACCCGAACTGAAAAAATATCCGACCCAAAAACTATGGTTTGGTTTGGATTCCGGTTTGGCTCGGATTTACTCGAACCAATGAACACCCCTAGGTGAAATTGATTCGAGAAAAGATGAAGACTTCTCAAAGTAGGAAAAATATTTATCATGAAAAGATGAGGAAGGAACTTGAGTTTCAAGAGGGAGACCATGTATTCTTGAGAGTATCTCCGATAACTGGTGTGGGTCGAGCTTTGAAATCTATGAAGTTGACTCCTCGATTTATTGGGCTATATCAGATCTCAGAGAAAGTAGGGATTGTTGCATAAAGGGTGGCCTTGCCACCTAATATGTCCAATTTGCACGATATGTTTCATGTATCATAACTCCGAAAGTATAATCCAGATCTGTCGCATGAGATTTTGATAGGCGATGTACAAATGTGGGATGATATTACTCTTGAAACTGCACCTGTGAGGATCGAAGGTCGTGAGATAAAGAGGTTGAGAGGCAAAGAGATTGCTCTAGTGAAAGTAGTTTGGGGAGGAGTTACCAGTAAGAATGCGACATGAGAGTTGGAGAGTAAGATGCGAGAGTCATATTCAGAGATGTTTGCATCAGGTGATTTTTTAGGACGAAAATATTTTAAGTGGGGGAGAGTTGTAACGCCCCGATTGTTAATTAAATTAATTGATTGTGTAGTTGTAAATTATCTGATAAATTGTGTGTTTTGACATTTCTATGTGTGGGGTAGTGTCGGGTTTAAGGAGTATGGAGAGTTGTTTTGGATTTATTAATTTAATAGTGAATTATTAAGTTTAGGAATAATTATTAGAATTATTAGTAAAATAAAAATTTGTTACTAATTTGCCTAATTATTATTTAATTAATTAAAATAAAATGGTTTAGTAAAAGTATGGAAAAGGCAAGGTGGTAAAGTTGATAACATAAGTGATGTTAGAAAAGGAAAAACATTAATAAGGGTTCTAAGGGTGAGGTTTAGGGTTGTCATTAGTTACAATCGTGAAAACAAGGAAAGACGGAGAAGAAGAGAATGATCAAAGAGAACTAGGGCAATATGCACCGTTGTTGGAAGTTTATAGTAACCTTCAATCCACAGGTAAAAGTGGGGTTCCAACTTCCTAAGGGATAGTGTAATTATAGGTATGTGGGGTTTGATTGTATGATTGTTATTATGTGTATTTGTTCATGAATTTGAATTGTTTGTGTTTATGATCTCAATGGTGAAACTATGTTGTAATTGGTGGTTTGTTGATAAATTGAATGCTATAATTGTTGTGGTTTGTTGTATGTATGATGTGCAAATTCGTGGGAATCAAATTATAGGTTTGGTATGTGAATTGGGGTGTTTTGGGGGTTGGGAAATCATGGAATCACAGTCTGTAAAATAATAAAAAATTCTATTTTTTCCAGCAGAAACTGTTTACTGGTTTTGGAGAAACCGGTTTTCGCTTCTAATTTTTCAAAAAATATAAGGTTTCTGTCGAAGCAGAAATCAGTTTCTAGTTTTGGAGAAATTGGCTTCCTCTTTGCGTTTTGGTCCTGGGAGTTTCTGTAAAAAGTGCAGAAACCGATTCCCAGTTTTTAAGAAACTAGTTTCCTACCTGTGCTGAACCAAAATATTTTCCAAACTTTAAAGATTCATAACTTCGTGCTCGAGTGTCCGTTAGACGCATTGTACGAATCATCGTACATTTAAAAATACTTTCTATTCTGTAAAAAATGATTTCTAAAATAGTAGTTAAATATTTCTTGGGATTAGGTTCTTTTCCGTGAAGTTTTGGTTATGTGTTTTGGAACAATTGTGTGGAATTGGTGATTTTAATGCAATGTGTTATTGCTAATAATTTATAGTAGATGGATAGAAAAGGTAAAGGCATTGATGATGATTGATATCAATGTGTTATGTTGTTGAAGCTTCTCTCTATTGCATTGTTAAGTTGTTCATTCTCTTTTCATTTTTGATTTCTCATGCATGCATTACCTAATTAGAATATAGGTATGATACCTTAAACTTAAATTCAATAAAAGTATTTTTTTATGTTTGTCCTGAATTTCTTTGCATTAAGTTCTTTTAGCACTAGAGCTTAGGGTTCACATGCGATGTTCTCTGGTTCTGGTTCAAGTTTGCATGCAGTCTGGATTGTATAATTCATGCCCTTAGTTCGGAGATTGGAATTCATATTATCACGCTATCTGATTTTTAGTTTGGCATCTTGTTTTTATTTTCATGTTATGACATATCTCTGATGTGCTTCTTTGATTGTAGAAAAAGTGTATGACAACCAAGGAATATTTAGACATGTAGAGCATCTTAGGTTGTGACATAAAATCTAGGTTATTCTTGACGTCTGATTTATGGTTTGGCATTTTTTTATTTTCATGTTATGACATCTATCTGATGTACTTCTTTGGTTATAGAGAAAATCTATGACAACTAGGAAATATTGAGACATGAGAAAGTGTCTCAACATGCTTCCATTCACAAATAAATATAGAACCTCGCAGGCTGCAGTTAGAGATACTTCTTATGTTGGTGAGGGATCATCATCATGGGTTCACGTGTCTCCGACTCGTCTTCTCAGGTTCACGTGTCCATTGTTGTCCTAGAAGTTGTTGTTATCCCAAATGTCCTAGATGGTTTCTAAGAAGGCCTCTCACAACTTGAATTGTTTCCTTTGTATCCAATACATGCGACTATACATATACGGGATGAAGAGGTAGTAAAGATATTTCAATCACTCTTTTAAATATTTGTGCTATAATAGTTTACTATTTGGTGATGTATTTGTTTTTTTTCTCACTATTGTGATATAGTTATCTGGGTTGCAAGATTTATGCAAGACTGACTATGGTTATATTAACCATGGCTTATTATACGATTTTATGAAGAAATGACTCGTTAATGTGTTTCCATTTCATCTTTCGATCGGTAAAAGGTTCTTCATACTTGAGTGTTTCATGCATTTTACAGCTTCTGGTCTAGGGAAATTATTAAAATACTCCATGACCAGTAGAACCGAGGCACTGGATATGACGATGACTTATTTCAAAGCTTACTTGGGAAAAGTACTATAGAAGTTAAATGACACAGGAGGATATCATACTAGGTTTTCATTCATGGTGGATCTGTATGAGCACCACTTGGCTGTAGTTATGGAGTTTGATGGTGTTGATGCCTGAGTTGGATACCACAAAGCTGATGCATTATGGACATAAGCGTGATCTGTACCAATGTTATCAACCTCAGATATTTCATTGACCTGAAGATAAACAACGAGTATAACTGAGGGGTTTCTTGTTTTGTGTACCTTTACTGCAAACTAATTACGAGTAGTATATGGAAGACTCAATAGTTATGTAGAAACAATTGTTTATTTATGATAATTTATTTTGCACCTTTACTGATATTAACGTCGTAGTACCTATGCTACACTATTATATTAAAAATATTTAATTTGAACCATTTTTAGGCATGGACCCACCATTATTTTTCACGTCTCTCCTATTGGGCATATATGGAAGACTACTCTAAAGTTTTGTCGTGTGCATGCTAGATCATCCAACTCAGGGGGAATCAGATGACTGAGTCATTTCAAGTAGCTCTTGACAACATCGTACATATGCTATTTGCTGGATGTTGTATGCGGATGACTATGAGACACGATCCTTGGAGGTGATACCGTTATACTTTGGATAGATATCATGAGGGACTTAAATAATATACTCCCATCTACATGAGCAAGTCTTGTTCTAGTTTGGGTATATCCAGGATATACCTAGAGACCTCACTGTTACTGCTTCTGTCACTGTCCTCCACATGAATATTGCTTAGATCTTTGTAGCGTACTTTGATCATTTGGTGCCAGAGGATATATGTCGTGTGCCATCTTCTCATCCATAAAGTACGGCATATGAAGTATGGTTTTATAAAGTGTCACATCCCTACATGATATAATATTAGAAAAGGGAGGTCTCCCAATGACAACTCACCAGGAGATCTTAGAGAATGAGTAAACGAGAGCATATCATATCATTGATGTGTTACATATATGTCACCATATTGTGGGTATTGAGAGAGAGGTAATGGCTTGACACGAGTTTGTGGAAGGCATCCCTCACTCAGATAATCACTCTACATGCCATCTTAGTAGATGTACAATATACGTTGTAGTACTTGACGTAGAAGAGGAACATGAATGTCATATATATACATAGTAGTGAGATGTTTTTTTTTTATATTGACATTTTTTTGTTATGTTTTGTACTTAAATTGGTTGTGACACTGACATTTTTTATTTGACATTTTAGCAGTTATATATACACGTTAGTTATTCTATTTTGATCTTATTATTGAATGAAAAATATGTATGGTTTATTGTGAAATTGACTTATAAATGACTTATAATTTAAGTTTATTGAAAAATGTCAAATTTCTTCTAATTTACGATCAAAAGATGAAAAACGTTGTCAATGATTAATCGGGACATTGGAATCCATACATATGACATGAAGATTGAAATTCAGACCAATTTTATGACAAAAATAGGGGGCCTCAATTATGAAGTAATTTTATTGAAGAATTGAACTTGTCCGAATTTTAAAATCTAGAGTAAAGAAATAGTATTTTGGAGTTTTTATAGGGTGTGTGATTACTACATGAGAGTGTAGTGATTAGTGAACAACACCTATTAAAATTGTGATATAAGAACAAGAATTTTTCCTGTTATCTCCTCAATTATATCTGGCACCCCCATATATGATGTTTTTACCAAAATATCCCTTAAAAATACAATTTAGTAATTTTCGGTACATATCGGAAATTTTGTGATGAATACCGAAAATTGTATGATAGTTACTATTTTACTGTTCTTGATGAAAACTTTCAGAAATTTCAAATTTCCGGTACTATATATTTGTAATTTCCGGAATGCATAAATAGTTAAATTGAATACCAGAAATTCTAAATTTCCGGTACCAAAATAGTACTGAAAATTTCAAATTTTCGGTATGTATTTCAGTTCAAAATAGACCGGAAATTTCAAATTTCCGGTACTGTTTTGGTACCGGAAATTTCAAATTTCCGGTAATACTGGGACTTAAATTTTTTTAAAATCTTTTACACTTATAAACTTATAATATACACAATAAAATATCAAACCGTGGTAATATATAAATATAATTAATATCATACATAGATGCATTACAAATAAAATACAATAACTTCCCAGATAGTACCGCCCAATGTCTAAACCGACTCGCATATGCTGATTCCCATCCTTTTGCAACATCAGAACAATTATCCCTCCAACGCTGTATGACGGGAGGCAGTGGACAACTGGGTTTCAATTTTATCAGAACGCAATGATTTGTGTTGACAAAACCAACACCAACGATTGTATGACGATTTGTGTACATGGGTGGAGGTATGAGAAGCGGGAAAATGTCGTGCTAATACTCATGGAAAAAGAAACAAAAACAACACCATATTTACAAGCAATAGGGTAACCCATATCTGGAATCGACATCCATTTGTCCTTACCATGTGGTCCCAAGTGTTTCACGATTAATGAATTCCTAACATAAGACACAGTGTCGTAGAGCACCTTGGAAAAAAATGTTTTGTGTTGATGGATATAAGTATCCAACTGCCTCCTAACATCAAAACATGCATATGTGTCTCATCCCAACGAAGTTGCAATACAACGGTAACCACAGTTTCCATCTGGTTCGACATCAATAATGTCTTCGACGTAAGGATGAAAGAAAGCAGGAAAATGTGGCAAATACTCGTCATTTGCAGATTTGGTACAAGGTTGCCTATGAATCGGTATGGTTGACGATTGACTCCCACTTGGGTGTATGCATGATCTCTTCGTAGTCTGACTCCCTTGCGAAGCTTCAGCATATTCCCACTAACTTGGATCACGATGCACATCACTTTTCGCACCCTTTCTATTCTTCTTAACTCCTCTCCTTGATGAGTTATATTTCACTAGCAATGGACACATTGAAGTTGTTGATGGATAGGGTAGGTCACATACTTTTTTCTCAACACTCTTTGACCCACAATATCCAGAGTACCGAACTGTTTCTTTAACTCTCGCACTCCTCTTCTAAATTCCACCTGCTCTCTTCAGGAATCACCTCATGTTCTACAATTTACAATTTCGTCCGAAATACATGAATTGTTTCCAAAGGTATAGGTATGCCTAGAATCTGAAAACCTGCGAGCTGACACGCACACGGTAACTCATGTGTTGTTCTAATGTAACAACCACACCTCTCCTTCCTTGCACCAACATATTTGACTCTTTCAAGTTTCTTTCCAATGAGTTATATACATTGTCTTGAAAAAAACTGTGCAACTTAGAATAAAATGGGGGTGTTATACGTGTGATCAATGTTGACGACACTTTTTTGAAATGACACCCTTATGGAACCTAACTGCAACTTCAACATTGTGTTCACAACATCCCATCTTGCATATATATCACCACGACTTGTAGTCAAGATATTTTTCAATCTCCAATGTGCAGACTCCACCCTAGAAATCATAATACATTACACAAGCAATGAAAATTTAATGCATAAACATAAACACAAACATATTTCATGTTAGAAGAATGTACCTGTTTGTTGTTGTGTTCCCTAAATGAGTGATTCTGTTAGTCAATGCAGCAACAAAAATTTGGTCTGGTACCAGAAATTTACTTTTTTTCACAACTTTCTCAACAGTAATTATTTTCTTCGAAAAAGTAAAAATTGAGTAAATAAGTTAAGGGGTATTTTTAGAATATAAAAAATGGGGAGTGCCAGATATAATAAAGGGACTGCAGGAAAAACTCTCTATAAGGACCCATCCAAATAGTAATAAGATGAAAAGAGGACAAGAAGCCACGTAATGTGCATGTAAATCACCCACTCATGCATGTCTAAGAATAATCCAACGGTCACAATGTTATCATGTTCATAGACTAAACTAGATTTTTGGTTAGCAAAAAAGTAACAGTAGCAGCAGAATAATGTGTTGCTGATTGAGAATAATGATGACCAATTTTGTTGGAATAAGGTTACCAGCTGTGTCCTGTTATTGTTCTTGTAATGTTGCTGTTGTCGCTTCCTCTTCTCTATTAAACCGGACATTTAAGAATGCTCCTCGCCGCATGTTGTTAAGTTTAGGAGCATCTTCATTTTTGTCTCACTTTATCTCCAACATGTCTACTTCTGGTGTCAAATCCTTCATTGCATCCGCCAGCATAAGCTCCGGTCCCTCCGTCGATCAGGTTTTTCATTTGATGTATCTGGTTTAAAACTAAGACAAGATACATCAATTTTTCTGTTTAGAGTTTAAGGTTTCGAGTTTTTATGCATATTCCCTTCATTGCATAATTGTATTTTGCTACTTAATTCAATCATATTTGTGATTTTGCAGATACTGAAGAATGTTGAATGGCCAGAGCAATTCCCCTTTAAGGAAGAGGATTTCCAGAGATATGATGAGTAAGTTCTTGAGACCCTAATGTTCCCTTAATTTTTTTGTTAGTTTAGAATGTAATATCAGAGAATTTTCCCTATTAGGTCATCAGATTCCACATTCTATGAATCACCTCGATTCGTAACACACATTGATGATCCTGCAATTGCTGCTTTAACTAAGTATTACTCCAAGGTTTTTCCACCTAGCAAAACTCCTGGAGTAAGCATTTTGGATATGTGTAGCAGTTGGGTAAGAGATTCAGTATTGTTACTCATTTTCTTTCTTTTCTCTGGCATTGCATACACATATTGCCATGATTCATGAATCTTCCTTCACTTTGCATTAGGTCAGCCATTTTCCATCCGGATACAAGCAAGAACGAGTCGTGGGACTAGGCATGAACGAAGAAGAATTGAAGAGGAACGTGGTATGAAAAACCTAATTAATTTTAGAACTGGATTTGGTAGCCTAAGGTTATTCTACTAGATTGTTTTTCATTCATGTTGGGTATTCCATGACATGAATATTTTCTGGCCAAAACTTTAGTTCAATTGAAAACAAGATTCTTGATGTTTTTTTTATCGGCTAGAGAAACATTACCTTACTGATACAAGTTGTTGGTTGCTGCTGTAGGTTCTCACAGAGTATGCTGTACAAGACTTAAATGTGAACCCTAAACTCCCATTTGAAGATAACTCGTTCGATGTCATCACTAATGTGGTAAAAATACTTCTTTATAAGTTTTAACTTTGATGCTGGAAACTAGTGCAGGTGATGCATTCTATTAGCTGATACTTGTATTCTCTGTAGCACAGACCCTCTGAAAAAAGAGGCGTGATTACATTTAATTTGATGCGTAGGTATTGTATGATGCGTATTTTTGCAGTAGTTTGTCTGAATTTCATATATCTGTTAATCATTTTCAATATAAGTTTATCGTGTTAGTAGGTATAGCTTAGGATTCAGTAATTACTGTTGAGTTTAGTATTCTTCATGAGAAATTCGGGTAACAACTAACAACATTACTAAATACCGACGATACTAATGCAATTATCAGTAATAATACACAAGCTACCTCAAATCAAAGCACTATTAACTACTTGAGAATTGAATGTGCCCTGCAGGTCAGTGTTGATTACCTTACAAAACCTCTTGATATTTTCAAAGAGATGAGCAGGATACTCAAACCAGGTGGATTGGCCATAATGAGGTGCATACTTATTTCTTCAAAATCAAAATGTAGACAAATCTTCTCTGTTTCATATAATTGCATTAAAACAAGCACTTCATCTTTTCATTGATACCATTTTATCTGCTTTACAATGTTATATCTATTATTGGTCTTGTATCTCTTATGGTCCTATTCAACTATGAATGAATTCGTCGATGATTTCAGCTTTTCAAACCGATGCTTCTGGACAAAAGCCATTTCTATATGGACATCAACGGGAGATGCTGATCACGTTATGATTGTTGGGTCCTATTTTCATTATGCGGGAGGATTTGAACCTCCTCAGGTAATTTCCTCACTGATATTTTCCCAGTTTCTTTTGACAAGTTTCATGTAGCATGATTCTTTAAGCTCCTCTTTCTAAAACTTACTACCTCTCTCCCTTGTTGCATATTTACTTCTTAGCCATTCGTGATGCATTCATGTCGCGTGATATATGCGTCACATGATTTTCTTTTACTAGTGTCATGAAACAAATATGAAAGTCTCTACAATGCGGTATATGATGTGATTATGTGATAGTGTTACCAATCTTGAGCCCACTGTCCTGTTATTTTCCTTCTCTGTAGGCTGTGGATATATCTCCAAATCCTGGACGCTCGGATCCGATGTACGTTGTGTACTCAAGGAAGCTCTCTGCCGCTTAAGAGAAATATGAAATTAGAATTTATAGCCGTGTATTCACATATCAGCAGTAACTGTGATGGGGAATTCATTCGTAATGTATGTCAATGATTTATTTTAATGTTATAGCATCGTTGTCAATTTCCTCAGTCATCGAAAACATTATTTTCTTGTCCTTCGTGTCATTGTGATTGTCGCGGAAAGCTCGAAATACCGTTAACACTTGTACATTAACACAAAGGATTAGAAAAGAATGGATAAAGAAAAACTTTACTTATAGTTTTTCCCTTTATGGAATCAAAGAAAAAACATACATTTCTTTGTTATTCATATAACATGATAAAATAAAATAAAAGAAAAAGGAAACTTGTTGTTACATTTTCCTTTCTTGGCTATTTTGTTACATAAAATAGAAACTAAGGGTGTTAAGATTTTTTTTTAAGGTACACAAGATTGTAACAGTACTAGTGTCTAGTAGTGTCCATTGGTCTTATTCTTGATGGATTCAAACCTAGGACCCTTTTCTCCAAACTTAGTTTTTCCATAAAGCTCCAAATAGTCTCCATAGCAATAACCACTTGGATACAAAAGCTTAGGAGCTGGAGATATAATGGCTTCTCCAACTGGATTATAGAAACTAGCAATTGAGAGTCTACTTCCATTCTTATCAGGCATGACTCTATGCACAACACTTTTGTATAAACCATTGCTCAACACTTCAATTTGATCACCTGTTAAGATGATATAGAAAATGATTAAAATGAGCTTCTGATTATATACAATGTCTACTAAGATAACCGAATTTCTAACCATAGTTAAGTTAGTAACAAGCTACTATGAAATATTGAAACGGACAGTCTGACAAAATGACACTAACACGTTGACACAAGTAGTATATCGGTGAACATGTGTCAGACACCAGAAACACATTCGATCGTAAGTGTCTGTGCTATACCGGTGTTGACGAAAATCGCGTTGTTTTTTGAAGGTGGTATCTCTATCCATTTTCCATCTTTGGAGAATTCAAGACCAGGCACTTTGTCATCTTGAAGCAATAGGATGATTCCACCAGCATCTGTGTGCTCTCTTAAACCTCTCACTAATTCTGGAAATGGACATTCAGGGTACTTTGCCACTTTTGTTCCCAAAGCTGCTCCATTACTTCCCGAAAAAGCTTTCTTTATGTATTCTTTCTCCAAACCAAGATTTTCACTCATTAGCTCAGATAACTTCTCTGCCAATTCAACTAGCTTTTCAATGTACTCATCCACTGTCTTGCTGCATTTACACAAACAGAAAATTAAGACAAAACGCATTAAGAATTACACAAACACGATGTTTAGTAACAAAGTTCGACCAATTATTGATGTGTTAAGAATTGAAGACACATATGAGAATTCGTATTGACTAACCAAAGTTCCTCAGAGAGGTTTGGAATTTTCCTAATGTTAGAGGTCGGACGATGCCAAATGAAGAACGAACTTTCCCAGTCGATATCACAAGTGTTCTCCTTTTTCTCCAAACTCTTCGCTATCTCAGATTTATAGAAACTTTCCTTCAGATTTTCTTCGTAGTAACTATTAATTTCCTTCTTCACTTTCTCCAACAGCTTCCCTTCAATTTCATGGTTCTCAATCTACACAAGTAACATGTTACATTAAAATCACCAAAAAAAAAAACTTTGTTACATTAAACAAATGTTAGACAGAAATGTTAATTCATGTTACCAGAAAGCAACCCCATTTTTGACAAGCTTGATGCAAAAGGGCCATAGTTTCACCTCTTTTGTCTCCATTGAGAGTGCTGAAATCTATCACAGGAATTGCCATATCTATGTTAAGTAGTATTTGTTTTTGTTAATATGATATGTTAAGTATTTGTTTGATGAAGTGATATAACTAGATGAGGTATATATAGTGCCACAAAAAGTGATAGAAACTGTCTTAACAGAATAACTAGACTAATTAATTATAAAGTGTTGAGTCCAAGTTTAGTAAAGACTTCAAATGAGTGAACATTTATTGTATTTAACAGTTTTTGTACACAAAGTTATACTATTTCAAGTAGCTTTTTTTAATTGAACAAAAAGCCATTATAGATTGGGTCCAATAATTCAACAATTCAAAGATAATGTATGTAGAAAACCATGGGCAGTGGCACAGAAAAAATAAAGATTTCTTTGAATCAGAATCCAGAAAAACAAATCAACCAGTGGGCGATTTTGGATGGATGCTTTTGAGCACATGTATAATGAATCAATCAATCCTTTCATATTTTTCTTTAGCTAAAACATAGATAACTGTAACTAGACAAGACATAATAATTGTAGAATTGTCAATCATTAGTTTATACCAAACCGCACATAGAATGTGAAAAGTCTTAGAAAATGAAACCAGGTTTTACATTTCATTCAAAACAAAAATGCAATAGGATATTTTCATTTTGAATAAAACCTAATTTTGCCCTTAAAATTGTGTCAAAAGCTGCAACTTGGTTTCTGGTATTAACCAGAATAGTTTTTTATTTTATATTTTTAATATCAGATTAGTTTTTGAAATGTACTGTACATAGATTCTTTTGTAAGTGTCAAGCACAAAATGTTGTTACTTGGTTAGTAGTGTGTTTTTGTCATAATTAAGTGAGTAATTGACACTCGTTCATATAACCAACATTGACAGATTATTTAAATTTTAGTTTTTGTTAAAATTAAGCTAACATGTCTTTAGGAATATAAACGGTCAGTGTCAACTAATCACAATCACGTCATTTTAAGTGAAAAATCACATTTAAAATTAAAAAATATCTTAATAATTTGACAATTTATTAATATTTTATCGGATGATAATGTAAAATTAATTTATAATGTCAGAATATATTTATTACACTCTTACAATTTTCGATTTCAAATTAAAGTATTAGTATTTTAAAAGTAGAATTTTATTATTAAAAAGAATAATATTTTAATTTAAAGAAGTTGAATGTAAACTTTTAATGTTACTATATTGGGTCTGCTTAGTTTGTGTTAAAGGGTACAAGAAAATATTCTCCTTTTATTTTTAGAATGATATGTTTAGTGATGGTTTTAAAGCTTAGTCCGATTTCATGCTGCCAAACTTGACTTTGTCATACTCCTATTTATTGATGTGAATGTCTTTTGTCATCCATGAAACCTCTTAGAAACTTTTAAGTTTTTGACAAATAGTGGATTTCTTAAACTACCAATAAGGATGAGGCGCATCCCGTGAGAACTCAAAAATGTCGCTGAAAAATCAAAAATATACTTTCGGTATACACCATATTTTAGAATATTTGGGTGAAAATCGAAAACATATTTCCGGTTCTAAATTTATTTCAAATTTGGTCTCACATACACGCTTTATTGAAATATTACATAGAGTTTAAAACCGGAAATATACTTCCAGTTCACACTCAATCCTTTTCAATTGGATTTGCATGATATTTGGGTGCTAATCGGAAATATATTTCCGGTTCCAAATTTATTCCAAATTTAGTCTCACATACACGCTTTATTGAAATATTACATGGAGTTTAAAACCGAAAATATACTTCCGGTTCACACCCAACCATTTTCAACGTGATTTGCATGATATAGGGTGCTAACCGGAAGTTTATTTCCGGTTTCCCGAAAGCAAAAATGAAATTTCGCAGGGGTAGATAAGAGAGTCATGGGGTGAATTAAGAAATCTACTGACAAAATTTTTCAGCCAATTTTAAAATCCGTAACGTATTTTTGAAATATCATGATTATAAATTTTGAAATTGTTGAACTTATGTACAAATACAACCAACGTTAATACACCATTAAAATAGATGAAATTCAACAACACGCTAAACACCAAACTCGCCGCAATCATATCAAATACAAAGATGTATTATCGAAATTTCGAAATATCATTTTTTTGGACGAATTTAAAAATGTATTTCTAAAGATACTCAATATTATATTAGGGATGTACAATTCCAAAATAAACACCGAACACAAACAAAAACTTTGAAAGATTGACCTTCAAACATAGATGTTAAAACATTGATATTATATATATATATATATATATATATATATATATATATATATATATATATATATATATATATATATATATATATATATATATATAACAATAACATAAATTTAACATTACATATTGTTATAAACGGGTAATTGAGAACGTTGCAACATTTCAATTGGACCCTTAGTAGAGTATTGGTGAAAAGTACTCCACATAACCATTAAATTGTCATCCGTCTTCAGCTAAAACTTGATGAACTTGATCTTTCCTTTAGTGTCAAGTGATGGTGAACGATACTCAAACATGACTACCTTCTAATTTTCTGAATATTACAAGAGAGAGTTGAGTATGGTAATAAGCTCGGCGAGAGACATGTCTTCGCATAACCTAAATTAAAGTGACAACATCACACCATTGAAGTAAACAAAAGCTAACGAGTATATGTTTGTGTCATATATGATTTGTGGTGTGTGATGTCTGATTTGTGGTAAATGATGTTGAAGAAATGGTTTAGGCACCTTAATTATAAAAGATTTAGACCAATTTGGTCCCAAGAATTCTTATCCTCTGTCAGGGCATGTTTCAGACATACACTTCCGAAACAACCCCTTATTTCGTAACAAAAATAAAGTGTTTTAGGAAGTACTATTTTGAAACATTCCCTAATTGTTTTTTAAATAATTCAAAAATGTATTTTCAAATTATGCAGAGACACAACTCTATTTTGGCACAATGGATACCAATAAAAGATATCATAATTTAATCGGTAAACGTAAAAATCGATAAAATATATAAATCAGTCAAATGTTGAATAAATGTATTATATATGTATTGAATCGTATAGATACATTACAAAATGATTCAATTATATTGTGCACGATAATACATAGAAAAATGATTCAATTACATTCTAAAATGTACCGAACGAATGGTTACCGCTTAAATCTAAAACTGGTTCTTTCTTCGACTTCTCCCTATTTGATTCTCTCTCAAGTTCCGACAATTTGGTGAATTCGGTCATCCTTTCCAAAAAATGATCCAGCCAAGTTTCAACCTCTTTTGCGGAATGTGTCGTCCATTTCACTAACATAGTCGGAATAGGGCACCCCGACTACAATTGGATGACCTTGTAGCTTGGTGTCCAACGCATGATTATGTTTATTAGAAATGACAGAAAACTGCCACATATCATCTACCCTACATGATCCACGCAATTTGAAAGGACACTCATATTTTCTCGATCCGGTGTCATCATGTTTTAACTTCCGAACTTTCAGAAAATGCATTCCACTTTTCTCGCATGTCATGGTTACAAATGTTTGCCTTCTACTTGTGCCATTTTCGGACATTCCAATCGCAACATCAAACCCGAGTTTGCTAGCTTTCATTCAGACTCACTCAAGCAAATGTTGTCGATCATTGAAAATGTGATCACTTACAAATTGGTGTCCAACATCTATGTTGACAATAATCGATTTAGCGTCATTCTTCGTCTCATCATGCTTAGCACCATTATTTATATTGTCTGAAACATCATTCAGAAACATGTGAGGGTGCACCATATCTAAAATGGGCAAAAACATAATTTTTTAAAAATAATTTTGTTTTTGTAACAGACAGTTTCAAATATGTATTTCTGAAATAGGTTAGGTGGATTTCATAAATGTATTTTCGAAGTGACACCATTTTTCATCTCAAAAACCATCATCAATGCAAGGAATTTAGAGATGAAATAAGAAAAGTTTACCTTAAATTCCATCTTTCTATGCTCTCTTTGATAAGATAAAACACTTGAAACTTGATTTGGAGACAAAAAATTGATTCACAATGGATTGAATTGTTTTTTTTAGGGTTTTGGTTATGGAACAAATTAATGAGAATAAAATAATTCATGCAGTAAGGTGGTATAAGTTGGATATTTTCGGAAATACATCTCCGATAATATACCTGAATGTTTAAATTTAACGTTTAACTAAAAACATGATATTTTCAGACGTACATTTTCGAATTCATTCTAAAATTTAATTTTAGGTACTTTCAGAGATACATCTCTAAAACACCCTAATTTAAAATGCATTTGGAGATACATCTCCGAAAAGTAATTTTGTGTTTTTAGGAGTTTTTTCCACCCTTAAAAAGTATTTTAAAAAAATCCCTTGATAATATACTAACAAAGTTCTCACATCACCTTTTTTTATTATTGTTTAGGACTCCTCTATATTTTTTGGAGTGTCCTTTGTTGTAATTAATCAAACACATTATTTTATCTAAGTTTTTGTGCAATCTAGCCCGCATAAAGTGTCAATGTAATCTTGACAACACAATAAAATCCAACCAATGTAGAATTCAAATGATTATTTCCTCTGTCTCAAAATAAATGTCTTTTTAGTCATAAAAATTTGTTTCAAAATAATAGTCACTTTACTTTTCCAATACAATTTTTATCAATTTTATCTCTTATCTACACTCTTTTTAAGATACGACAATATATAACAACCAATAGTAGTTAAGAGTAATTTTGTAAAAATAATATCTTTATTGACTCAATCATTACTTTTTTTTAATCCGTGTGTAACAACTTTAAACGACTTTTATTTTGAGACAGAGGAGTAACACATTATGAATTATATAATTTGGAACAGGGGAAAAAAACCCAAAATGGGTTCACATTATAGAATATGAATTAAAGTGACACTTCTAGAAGTGATTTCAAATTCTATAATCTAAGATTGTTTGTTACAACATCATGATATATTTTTAATATATTAATACCATTTTTAAATTACATCCACATGAATAATAATCTAAAATAATTTTAAAAATTTAATCAAAAATATTCAAATTAATATATAATATATTATGTCAATGTCAAGCTAAATACAAGATAATATTTATTCAAAATATAATCTAATTCAAATGAAACAATCCTAACAAATGTGAGTCGGGTAAATCTTACATTGTTTGAAAAAATGAAAGGTGAGTTATTTATAAGTTAGAGGACTCATTCATCAATCGTCTTAAGATTTTGAGTGTATGTAGTGTCTCTCTCACTTGTTTGGATGAGTCTTTAACCTTTAGGTAAAACTTTGATCCAATGTAGAAGTTTCTACCTCTCGATGACTCAAAAGTGGTATCAAAGTCAATGGTTCGAGTAAGAGAATGTCTCCTTGTATCGATTTTTCCTTTTAATGACTCAACATTGGTATCAGAGCTAATGGTTTGAGTAAGAGATTGTCTTCTTGTATCGAAAGACTTTTTGACATGGTGGTGGTCAGGCGACATGTCTCGTTGAAATGTCCATGACGATGTAAAGATGTGTCAACGATAGTATAAATATGTGGATGAAAGAGTTTCTATTTGAGGAGGAGCATAGTGGACAGACTCACACTTAAGAGGAAGATTCTTGAGAAACAAGTGTGAGTTGTGTAAGTCTCACATTTCTTAAAAAAGTTGAGATTGAATATTTTATAAGTGAAATGACTCTACACTCATCACCTTAAAGTTTTTGATGAATATAAAATATTTCTCTCACTTGTTTGAATTTTTGACCCAATCTAAATGTTTCTCCCTTTTGATGACCCAACAAAGACCTTGTTATATAGTAGAACAATCATTAAGATTTTAAATTTTTTTTAGAAAAGGTCCAAAATCGATCTATGATCAATTATGAGAACACTCAAATCGTTTATGTGTAAGCAATTTAGCAAAATTTCACTCATATCAGATCCATAATCAATTAGACTCAACTAATAATTGATTATTCAGCTAGAAGAATCTCATAAGTGATTACACCACAATTATAAATGATTAGAGAGAAAAATCGATTCATAATCGTCTATCAATAAATCATAATCAATTATGCTATATTAAAAAGGATTTGTGGCTTTTCCATAGAGTTTTTCAAAAGAGTTTACAAAAGATAAAAAATTGAAAATAGTCGTGTGTATATATTTTTAGTCATATGAGAATTACACACTATACTACAATATGATCTAAAATTAAGAAAATACTTGAGCTTTGGATCAAAGAATTATTTTATGATTGAAGTCTATTCCTTAATGGAGTTCAAAGTATTTGATCACGTTGAATCAATCATCAAAAAGTTTACTTATGATAGCTAACCAAAAGTTTATGTTAGCAAGATAAGAGAGAATGTCGGATTCACTTCCACGATTGGGAAAAGGTAAGGTATAAGGAAAGGTGAGCAAAAGAAACCAAATAACAATACTACAACAAGTAATTAAAGAATGAATTTACAATAAAGTGATTCTAAGAGAACAAGCAACTGGATCATTAATACAATTGATTTCTGCACAAGAATTTAAATAGTCAACTACGTGCTTTTCAATAACTTCAAACACCATTTAACGAGTTACAAGTATATCCAGTGAATCTGCTTTACTTTGTTTTATGTCTTTCTCCATTCTCAGTATGTTTTGCTTAATACTCCTTCCGTTTGTTATTATAAACAAAACAATGATGTTAAATTTTGGTTACTATTATAAGCAATAACATTAATTTTTAGATTAATTAATACTTGTATTATTATTATACCCTTAAATAAAGTCAAAATTATTTAATGTTAGTAGATGATTTATCAAATTACTAAGGATAAAATAGTAAATTTTATTTTGATTAGACATGAAACCAAAAAAATTAATTACACTCAACTAACTTTCTTAATTCGTGTGAAAATAATTACTTTGACTTATAATTGTGATTGGATGGAGTATAGATTATACCACTTCAATCTTCTATCAAAAAGTGTTAATGCAAACTTCAATTTTCGATCTAGCGAGGAAGTCAATTCCATTTATTATGTAGACAAGATTTAAAATTTAAGTCAGACTTATTTATTCTTGTAAAAAAAAAGTCAAGCTTATTTATGGACTAAAAGAATTTATAATCATTGACTCTTAAAAACCTTAAAACAAAATCGAACTGGCTCATAAAAACACGCAAATCAAATTAAATTAAATTAAAACCACAAAAATTGAATTTGATTTAGATTTGTTTGGATTATTTTATAAAAAATTATATGATTCGATTCAATTTGCGATTTGTATTTTACAAATCGAACTAAACTGTATTATATTACAACTAAAACTTCACTTAACAAACATCTAATGCAAATTCAAATCTATTATACCTTAATCTTATGATTACGAAAGCTTTTCTCTTTCTTATACATAAACTATCAATTTAAGTATTCTCAAATTTCTCCTAGCGGTATTGTGCTATTTACTCATATTCTTTTTCATGCACATTTGACATCTTCTTCTCTAGTCTCTTATCTCTTATGTTCTTTCTTTTTCATCTTCTTATTTTTACTCTATTGTTCTTTCTTCCAATTACATTTTTAATGCACCTCTTCTTCTCTGGTCTTTTATCTCTTCTGCTATTTCTTTTTCATCTTTTCTAATATTTCATCTCTTCTGTTTTACTATTTCATTATAATGTTTTTGATATTATTTTATGTTACTATATTATATTTTTATTTCACTTTTCTCTAATCTTATTTTTGTATATTAAACGGAAAATTATTGTTCAAATATGATGAATTTTATTGTTATTTGATAATGCATAAATGACTTAATAGAAAACTACGTTATGGATAGGGATGTCAATTTGCACCAGTTAGTGGGGATCCTCGCGGGGATTCCCCATTTGGGGACTCAAAGATGGGGATTGTTTTTCCCGCGGAGACGGGGATAGAGAATAAAGTTCTCCCGAAACATTTTGGAGATGGGAGTGACGAACATTCCTCGATCCGTGGAATCCCCGCCCCGCACTAGAATTCTGTATTATCGTTAATTAATATATAATTTAACATTTTTATATAGGTTTATTTATCATTTTAAATATAACTTGTTAGTAAAAGAGAGATAGATCTAAATGACTATTTTAATTTTTTAAAGTTTGAAAACTTTATGTGGGACGCGAGAGATAATGAACAATAAAAATTTCTCTATGTTAGAACATTTTAAAAACATTATAATTTGTTGAAATCTTAAAAAAAAACTAATTTCAAAAATAAATTCAAAGCATTTTGAAGAAAAAATGTTTTTAATGATCTTATTTCAGGGAGTGCGGCGTAAATAAATGTTGAATTTGAGTAGAAGGTTAAAGCCCTTATAGAAATGGGCCACTCGTTCTTACTAATGGTCTTTACCTTGTTGTCTTAAATTTTAGAGAATTTGTTTTGACACCAATAAATATTTCCTGACACCCCCAAAATTTTGATAATACCACTTCTATCTTTGACAGAATTTTAGTAAAAATGTGAGCACAAGTTGAAAATTTGGTATATATATAAAAAATTGGATATGTATTTTTATCAATTTTAAAAAATATTGAATTTCAGATATTGAATTTTTGATAAATCTCGTATTTTTTTGGTAATTTTTTGAATTTAAAAAAAAAATCCCAATACATTTTAGATAAGCAAAAAACATTTAACACTATTAAATATATCATAGTTTACTGATATTTTTTAAAAAACCAACAAAAAATCTTTAGTTTTTCCAGAAAAACTATTATTTTATATATCCATGTTTGAAAAATCCAATGTAAAAGTATAACTTTACACCGAATATTTAAAAAAACAGTATAAAATCATAGAATTTTGATAAAATAAATAACTTTTCACTCGTTTTTAAAAGATAGTTGTAAAAAGTATGCTTTTTACACCTATTCTTTCAAAATTCCAATAAATACTCTTAGGTCTTTCAAAAAATTTAACAAAAACTTGTAAAATTTTCTAAAACCTGTTAAAATTTGATAAATTTCTAAACAAATCCGATAACCACAATTTTTTTTTTAAATTGTCAATTTCATTAAGAATATAAAAATAAAAACACAATTTTAAAAATGTATTGGGTCAAATTTATAATATAATCTATAATATAAGAAAAGTTGATGTTTTGGAAAAATCTATATTACTCTTCTTTGATTTTTTTTGGCACCACATCAAAGTAAGGGCAATTATGAACTTGATTATTCATTAAGTTACAATTTTGACATCATATTTGTTCTTTTATAATTTTTACTCTTACTTTTATTTTCCTCATTGACATCCAATCGAATGTCTAACCAATAAAGCTTAAAATTATGAGAGATGTCACTTTTAAATTGGACAAAAATCTATCCAACTTTTGCAACATCTAACTTTATGAATCACAATTTGTGTTTTCAATGTCACCTCTATCCATACTAGACTGCATAATGACATGTTCACCATCAAGACATTGTTTTCATTAATTTTGTAACTTATTTGATTTTATTATTTTAATTAAGATATTGATAATTCTATAATTAATGAAAAACATAAATTAACAATCCACTTTTTTTTAGCATTTACACGGTACAAAAATTTATTATAAGCCTAAATATTTTTATATTGAAAATTTTACCATTGATCAGAATATTTTTGTTAATACTATCAAAATAAAAATAATATTTGTATACGAGAAACAAATTATTATTGATCTAAATATTTTTATATATGAAATATGATATGTATGATCCAAATATTTTTATTCAAAAATGATATACTGAAAAAAAATATTATTGATCTAAATATTTGTATATACGAAAATTTACTATTAATTCAAATATTTTTATAAATGATACTTAAACAAAAATAATATTTGTATATGGAAATTTTTTTTATTATTGATTTAAATATTTTTAAATACGAAAAATGGTATTTACGATTCAAATATTTTTTATTCAAAAATGGTATGCGGGGAAAAATCTATTATTCATCTAAATATTTTTATATACGAAAGTTTACTATTGATCAAGATATTTTTGTAAACGATACCTAAATAAAAATAATATTTTTATACGGGAAAAATATATACTATTGATCAAAATATTTTTATATACGAAAAATGATATTTATGATACAAATAATTTTTATTCAAAAATGGTATGCGGGAAAAAATTTATTATTGACCTAAATATTTTTATATACGAAAAATAGTATTTATGATCCAAATATTTTTTATTCAAAAATAGTATACGGAAAAAAAATTCATTATTGAGTTAAATATTTTTATATCCGAAAAATGGTATTTAGTATCTAAATAATTTTTATTCAAAAATAGTATACGGGAAAAAAATATATTATCGATCTAACTATTTTTATATACAAAAATTTATTATTAATCTAAATATACGGGAAAATCTATTATTGATTTAAATAGTTTTATTTATGAAATGTTTTATTTATGATCCAAATAATTATGATTCAAAAGTGGTATACGGGAAAAAATCTATTATTTATTTAAATATTTTTATATACAAAAAATTTATTATAAATCAAAATATCTTTTTAATTTTTTTATTTAAAATAAATATATTATATAAACAAATACGCGTACTATACTAGAACTTGTGCGTACGCACGGGTTTGTAACTAGTTTGAAGGCGGTAGAATTAATTCTTTGAAATTTAAAAATATACTGGGCTAAAAGTTTACCACACTGAAAATTTCTTAACCCACCTCATAAGGGTGGGGTACATCCCATGAAAACCCCAACATATCCTTCACAAAACTCGAAATTTATTTTTGGAACGCACCATTTTCTGAAATTTTTGAGTGAAACCGAAAATTTAGTTACGATGTCTTATCGGAAATAAACTTCTAGTTCTGTGCATGACAGTTAGAATGAAAACCTAACTATAAGCAATAACTTTAGAATTTACATGTGTTATTCAAATTAAAATCATGCAATTTTTAAATCGAATTAAAGCCAAAAAATGTTATCCAAAATAAATTTCATAATAATAGTATTCATAATACATATCTGGTACAATACGGAATAAAAACAAAGTTAGAATACAATCAAAATAAACTACTACGTATGGCGTAGCCGGCCTGTCACCCTCGAGGCGTTCCTCCGCTGCTGCCTCATGTAGACTAGGGCACCCTGAGCCTCCGTCATGATGGTCTCCAAAATGCCTCTGACATAGGATCCATCAGGAAACACCCATCTGTCAATGTCATCCCTAGCAAGCTCCATGATATGGCGGCATATAAGCAGCACGTCTTAGGCATGATCCTTCGTCGTCTGCTCCTCCTCCAGGATCTCCTGATGAGCCGACCTAGGTGGATCCCCTGGAGCCTCCCGTATCATCAAAAATCTCATCCATCTCCCTCTTCTTCACTGTCGGAGGAGAGTATAAAGCAGAATGTCGAGGAATCGTCTGAGTATACCCGAACTGACGCATCACTCGCTCGAACATATAGGCAACAGTCTTCCGAGTACCGTAGGCCAACCAACCTGTAAACAGAGAAACCTAATCAAAAGTGATCGTCTCGCGGTGGTCGGCGTAGACACTGAAGTGGATGTCCTCATGCACAATCCGGTCCAGGTAAACCAGACACACAAGTGTCGCTAGATTTCCTCTGAGTGGCTCATATGCACATGCACGAGGCATCTGCTTGGTATAACCCTCGGCAAATGACCATCCTAAAATATGTGGAAAGTGTTGTAGGATCCATCCCTGAAATATCAAAATTATATCAGTTAATTTCAAAATTAAAATAATTAAAAAAGAAAGCTAAGAGAAAAAATTTATACCGTCAAAAGAGTCACGATGCTGGTGATCTGCCTCGTCTTCCACCTAGTCGACTCCGTTAACTTGGTATACAAGTAAACCAAGCAAGCAGCCCCCAGTTCTACACAAAGAATATGAGGTACACGACGTCAGTGTAGGTGGCACTAGTGTCCATAAAAATCTGCGTCCCAACAAGATACAATAAGTTTTCTCTCATGGCATACCCCCTATGAAGGATAACCTACTCGGGATCACCATCAGCAGTAGTAGCACGCGCAACCTCCCGATCAAAAACAATCTTCAACTAACTATATCTCGCGTGGCTACCACGTGCCTTATCAACCTCCTCGAGGGCCTCGTCCACGCTAACCCACAACCTCTCAACCAACATCTTAATCACCTCGTCTTTCTCCAACTTCTCATGATCCAGATACTGCCCTCTGATCGGCAGGTGAAGCAGACAAGCGATGTCATCGAGTGTGATCGTCATCTCCCCGTGTGGTAGATAAAACGAAGATGTCTCCTCGTTCCACCTCTCTACAAAAGCATTGGTCATCCCCCAGTTGACCATGCTATATTCATAGAGGGTCAAGTCTCTCAACCCTGTAGTCAGCATTAGATCATCAAACCATCGCTCGACAGGGGGAGTTAACTTGCTGATCTTCCTCCCATGGTTGATGACCTTTAGTGTATCACGATCCTGCAAGAAAAAAACACACTGTTAGAATTCATAATATTATTCATAATATATCATAATTAATAAATGAAACATAAATGTAAATTATGTACCTCTACATCCCATAAATGTTTATCCACATGGGTGGGATAATGTGCGAGCACAAATAAGTAAGAAGGCCCCCCTCAAAAGACCTGAGGGACCTCTAGTGTCGTCGGTGCCGCCTCTACCGCCGGTGCCTCTATTGGCACTGGTGCTTTTGGTCCCATTGGTACCTCGGGTGGACCTGGTAATGGTACCTGATGTAATAGGGGTGTAGGAGGTGTAGGATCAGGTCTCACCTCAAACGGCCCCACCGGTGTAGCAGATGTCGATCCTGTCTCAAAAATCCGCGGTGGTGAGGATGTGCGTATGCGGTATGAAGGATGCGAGGATGGGTGGACTGGAGACTCATGTCTACTACGAGATGAATAAGAAGAAGGTGCAAAATCAGAACGAGCAGACTGTGCCTCAGACATAGCCTATCCGGATGTCGATAGAGCCTGTGTGGCCTGAGTCCTCGGAGGCATTGTGGCCTGAATCTTCTTTCTCCACAAAGAAGCATGTTGTGTAACCCGGCTAAGCCTCAAACGTGACTCTCGCTCAGACATATCTCCTATAGAAGCAAGACCGAAACGTTAGCATATGACGCACAGAGGAAAAAATGGAAAAAAATTATGCAGACAGATACCAGAAATTTATTTTTGGTTTTGTTCATCCCCTAAAACCGGAAATAACTTCCGGTTTCCTCTGCGAAACAGAACAGCGGACACCACCAACCCAAAATCTCAAATGCCTCAAAATACACAGATTGATCGTCAAAAAGAGTTTACAAATAGTATTATAATAACTCATAATGATGTAAACTACAAAAAACAACACATTTCAAGCCCTATTTCACTAGTTTCAATCGATTTTACATAAACTCTAAAATTGTGTAAATCACTTACTTGATTGATTGAGAGTTGGTTGTTGGTTGATTGATTCCGTTACTTGTTGTATTTAACTAATACTTGATGATTTGTATTGATTGTTTGAGAAAAAAATTGATTTTTGTGTCAAGGGTTGAAAGAGAGGGTTTGAGAGAGTTTTGAAATGTTTCTGTTATGGGGAGGGGTAGGTTTATGGCGCGATATAAGTTCATCAATATACCGGAAATATATTTCCGGTAGCAAGCCGTAAATAAATTTTTGACATGCTCCCAACCTGAATTGCATAGATCAGGATGCTAACCGGGAGTTTATTTCTGATTTCTCAGGGACAAAAATAAAGTTCTGCATGAATAGGTAAGAAGGTCATAAGGTGGGTTAAAAAATCCACACTCAAAATATATCTCTATCTCCACACCATTACGAAGTACACTAAATAAACAAAATCAAATATTTCTATGTGTCACATTTATAAATCCAAAAAAGTGAAATTTTTAAATTTGTCGTACACAAATATAGATAAAAGTTTGTTTTTTTAGAGATAAAGTTAAATTGACATCTCTACACAAAATGAGCATTTTTTGTGCTAACCTTCCATCTCATAACATCAATAATTCTGAATTAAACACAAAAATAAATAAAGTTTAACTTTAAGATTCAAATTCAGATTCTTTTATATGATTCGTCATTAAGTGAATTTCTCTAACTATTTGTTCTGGACTGCCCGAAAGCTTTCGGGCAAGTCGTTCCTCCCTTAATTATAATGACCTGTCAGGTCTCAACGACGTATTCAGACTCCCAACTGCCCGCATCACACATACTCTGCTCGACATAAGTCGAGCTAATCCACGGCTTGGTCCGTTGTAAACTATGCATGTTATGTCATTCATGCTTGACACAACGGCTAGTTACGGGCATATCTGTTCGGTCTTGACCTAATCAGCTCGAACAACTATATTTGCGGATCCGCGTATCTCGGCCTAGATATAGCAACAAATGAGAATCCTCCTATGTCCTTTATATAAACCCTCATATCTTTGAGGGCAAAGTATCACTTTCTTACACTCAAAATCCTAATATTTTCTATCCTCTTCCTTGAATATTTGCTTACTTTAGCATCAGAGTGTCTTGCAAGTACACCACCCTCTCCTTAACGTCAACTTACTTGAAAGATCATCAACCGTTCCAACCGTCTCCGATTCTGAAATTTTTCAATCACTATTCAAATACAATCAATGAATTACACCAAAATGATTACATGTAAATTTGTAATAACTATATACATTTATCATTCACAAAACTTAGTAGATACTTTTGTTTATTATGGCAACAGATTCTGACAAATCCAGTTAATATAGAGGCCATATAGTTCCTACTTTTGTTTCATTTAGAAATCAACATCATAAAAAAGAGGTAGATTATTGAAATGGTCCCCAATTAATTAATTTGTACTATATAATAATGTGTGGACATATTGCTATCCAACATTTCCTCTCCTCTGTATAACCAACTTGGCATTGTCCCCCAAAAACCTAAATCCTTTTTATATTCTCTTTTTCCACACACTTCTACTTTTGTTTCTTTCTCTACGTCTCACATATTCATTCAATACAACAACTTCATCTAACATGGATAGATATTATATATGACTCCTTAATTAATTATATACATGTTTAGTTTTTAAGGATGTTTCTAGAAACACACTACTATTATTAATTAGAAACACATTAGTTATTTATATATATATTTTAATTGGAATGCAAAATTAGTTTAAATAGTTTCTTAATAGAACTTATATAAAAAAATATTTTAAATAACTAATCTTTCTGTTATAATTTTTTTAATGACAAAATTTTAAAGAATAATATTTTAAGTAATTTCTCATAAATATATAATTTTTTAAATATATTTTTCTTTTTATAAATGTGTATTATTTTATGGACAAAATTTAGGTACAATTCTTTAGGTGTGATTCTTATTTTATTCCAATAAAAATATGACAAATATACTTAAATATGGAGTAAAAATATGAATAATTTACATGAAAATATGAACAAATTGCATATGTGTAAAAAGAAATTATACATTTATCGTATTTTTATTAGAACAAAGTAAGAAGCACCTAAAAAATTGTATCTAAATTTTGTATTTATTTTATTATGTTAAAATATCTAAACTATCAAATATAAAAAATATTCTTTTAATATACAATAAATGGATTTGAAATGATTTATACTATTTTTAAATAAATCATTATTAAGAATATAAAATAATTATCACTTTAAGAAAAAACTATACTAATAAATTACACTTAAGCTTCATGTATAGTAAGTATCACCTATGTCGACATATTAAATTCCATGTATATTTGAATTCATGTTGTATAGTTTTGTATCCATAAATATTCATATAGCTAGTACATAAGAAAACAAAGTAATATGATCCACATATTTTCATGTGAACATTAATAAAACATGTATGCAAAAGCTGTTTTAATGATAAATCCAAATAATTGAACACCTGCAAAATGGTCACATGTAGTAAAAAGAGGATGCAGATGGTTGGTTGAGAGGTCATAGATCTTAAAAAGTGCTCATAAATATCATATCACATACAAATTCTATCATATATAAATACAACTTGTTGTTTGTTTGTTTGCTATTCATATGTATTTGCAGACAAATATGTAATAAAAGCAATCATATTTCAATTTGATTGATCGATGAAATCTAAAATCAAGGAAAGAATTATTGAATAGTGTATGACAGAACACGTACACCACACATACTTATTTGATACTAGTACTCTCTAGGCATTCGTATGACTAAAATATATAAATGAAGATAAGGATATGATGGAAATAAACCTTAACCAAAGACTATGAGAAGAGAATATGCCAATTCAATAGGGACATCCTATCATTGGAAAATTTTAGTTCGTATATCTGTATCCATATAGTTTTTTAAAAATGTAAGTTTTATCTTTTAATGTTTTTAATCAATTTATCATTTATTTTTTATTATTTATTAAAAAATATGAATTTTATATTTCTATGTCTGCGCGCGTTCAGAACACTAAAAAAGTCTTTTGATTAAGAAAAATTGTTAAATAAGTTTAGGCAATAGCTCAATACCGTGGTCTAAAAGAACAAAACTGTTTTTTTAAATATCATACATGAATATTTATTGAAAATATTTCAATTGTGTGTATTATTAAGACATCCAAACACTTTTTGAAAGTATTTGGGTTAAAGAATTGCTAAATATGTAAATTTTGGTCTAAAGTAACAAATATTTCTTTAAAAAAAATTATTATATCGGAAGACTTATTGAAAGTGTTCCGGTTGGATGTATTATTAAGACATCTTAATACTTATTAAAAGTGTTTCGATTAGAAAAATTGTTAAAGTAGTTTCAATAAAGGTTCAAAATCTTGGCCTAAAGTAACAAAACTGTTTTTTTTTAATTATCATACCCAAACACTTATTAAAGGTGCTCTAGTTGAGTGTATTATTAAGACACCATGACACTTATTGAAAGTGTTTTGGTTAAAATAAATATTAAAGGAGTTTCAACAACTGTTTAAAAGCGTTCTCTATTTACTTTAGGCCACAATTTAAATATGTTGTAGAAACTAATTTAATAAAAAAGTTATATCTAGAACACTTTTATAAAGATGTCGGGTTTTTATAGTATACTCAATCAAATCACTTTTAAAAAGTGTTTCTGTATGACTTTTTTTTTTAATTCTTAAAATATATTCAACCGGAAAACTTCTAAAAAGTGTTCGACATGACAATTTTTTTATCGGAACACTTTCAAAAAGTGTTATGGTATGTATTTTTGTTAATCGGATGACTTTGAAAATGTGTCTTGGTTTATATATTTTTTGGTGTTCTTGGAGCTTTTCTGAAACGTGAGGAAAATGTGAAAATTTTCAAAATATGAACTATATATACAAGGGTATTTCGGTCTAAAAAATTTTGTTATCATTTTTCGTCTGAATTGAGTAAATCATTCAGCGGCTCATGAGAATATAAAATGTAGATTTTTCATTTAACTTTTTGTATAAATTATTATAGTAATAAGTAAATACACCCTCCAGACACATTTATAAGCAACAAAATTTGTTTTAGATTCTTTTGATAATTGATGTATCTGCTATAGAATAATGACTAGATACATCGTTTATTCAATGAATCTAAAAAGCTTTTTGTTGCTTATAAATGTGTTCGGAGGTGTATAAGTTAAACAAATAACTCACATGTTTTAAGAGAGAAGTGATAGCACCCTCTCTCTCTCTAAATTTATCATGTCCTTTTCACCATTTTTGATGTTGTTTTTGCTAGTTTTTCACTCTCTCTCATTTCAATTGAATGTTCGTGCTCTAGGATGCCATATCATTTCTTCTATGTTTTCCTTTGTGTCTTTAGTTTTGTATCCTTGGTTTTCCTCTTGTTGTGAGTTGTTTGTCTCTGATGGAAGATGTAAAAGTAGAGTGGTGAAAGAATGTTCCTCTCTCAGAGGAGGAAGAGGAAGGTATTATGGTTCAAGGGGAAGCAAAATTAGGTGAAGAAATTTTTAACAGAACTCTGGTAGGGAAATTTTGGACAAACAACCCTTACAACGTACGTGTTTTCAAGAGCACAATGATTCAAGCTTGGAGACAAAAAATTGTAGTGAAAGCTCAAGATCTGGGAGAAATTTTGTTCCTTTTTCCGTTTCTCCTCAAGAAGAGACACTGAATCTATCTTGTAGGACGAGCCATAGAACTTCGATAAAAATCTTCTCATTCTTGAAAGGGTTTTAGGAGAAGAACAACCGTTGGGTTTAGAGATACACTTTGGGGCTTTCTAGGTTAAGTTTTACGATCTACCTTTGAAGCTAAGATTGAAAACCATGGCAAAACAACTGGGTGGTATTATTTGGATTTTCGAAGAAGTTGACCCTAATGAGACAAACGTGATGGAGATTTTTCTAATATCAGGATCAAAATCAAGGTGGATATGTGTAATCCTTTGAAACGTGATAGAGTGATTAGATTTAAAATGCGGTAGGGTGGTTAGTTATTAAGAGAGAAAGCTTAAGGTATTTTTCAAAATATGAGAGATTACTTACCTTCATTTTTGTTTGTGGAAAAATTGGTCATCAATTGAAGGATTGTGAAGAGTTAGGGCAGGTAAGAGTTGAAGGGTACGAGGAATTAGAGGAGTAATATCTCTCTTTTGGGCCTTGGCTGCAGACATCCCCACTAACAAGGAACATAGAAGAACCTAAGAAGGAACAAAGAGTTGGTAATTGTAGTAGAAACCTTTTTGACTCATCTAGCCAAAGCAAGTGTGGTGAACTAGGAAAGGAAGATGAATCAGGGAAGAAACTTTCCAACAAGGGAGGGAATAGGAATGAGATTCAATTGAGGGAGGTACGTCTAACTTAAGAATGGTTTGTGAAGAGACAAAAGAATTAGAAATCGTAGCTGAGTCTCTGGGGGTTTTTCTTATCTTAGGAGGTAACAAGAAGAGTGATTAAAGTAAATGAAACAAAGGAAAGAAAAAATAACCATCTAATTGGAAGAGACAAAAGGAAGGTCCGAACGAGACATCTCAAAATACTATAAAGGTGGAACTAGACCTAGGAAAGAGACAATTGGAGGAGGTTCAAATCACCATAATAATCCCTCTAGAAGTTATTAACGAGGCAAAGAAGAGGAAACAAAATGGTTTCAACGAGCTTTCAATCTCTAAAAAGCTACAAGATGTGGTGTTGGTTGACCAACACCGCCTTTCCCATTGAATATTTTAAGTTGGAATTGTATGGGTTTGGGGAATTCCTGTGCAGTTTGAGCCTTATCAAGGCTCACCCATTTGGAAAATCCCACGGTGGTGTTTTTGATGGAGATGAAGCTTAAAGTAGAGGACTTGTAGCTTATTAGACTGGGTTATAATTTTGGGGCTTGTTTGGCATTTGAATGCTATGGATCGGGTAAAAATAGAACAAGTGACATGGCGTTATTATGAAGGGATCATATTAAGGTCACCATCTCTTCTTATTCCCTTAATCATATTGGGGTTTATTTGAAGATGATTCAAGTGGCGAAAGGTTCTTTCTTGCAGATATCTACGATCATCCTAAGGAACACAATAAGAACCTTACATAACAGTTGATAAGGAGGGTGGCTCCATCAGTTGTTATATGGTGTTGTTTTGAGACATTAATGACATGGTGGATTTTATAGACAAGATTGGTGGGAACTCGAGGAGCTCAAGATAATTAACTAGAGGTAGGCAAGTGATCAAGGAGTGTATGAAAGGCATATTTTTACTTGGACAATTGGCAGGAAATAGGGGACAACATTTAGTGTATAATGGATAGAATGTGAAGGAATGCAGCCTTTATCAATGGATTTCCCTGTTAGAGTTAAATATCCCCTATGAGAAGTTTGGTGTAACGCCCGGAAATTTAATTAATTATTTAATTAAATTATAAGAAATTATTTATTGGAATTAGTCGAAGTTGGGAATTATTATAAGAGGCGTTAATTGGATTAATTGTTGATTAGCCGATAGATTAATAATAATAATAATAATAATAATAATAGTTGACTATTAGTAATAATAATAATAAAATTAGAATAATTTGTTGGGCTTAGATGGTTGAAATTAGTAGAAAGAGAGGTGTAGAGAAATAGGTCCAGAGAAATATAATTATTAGTTATTGTAAATAATAAGCAATTAGGTTTTTGGAGAGGTTGTTAGAAAACAAGGAGAAGAAAAGGGAAAAGAATAGTATACGTGAAAAGAGGAAGAAAAAGAGGAATAGGCTTGGGAGAAAAACTGTCGTCGCGAGAAAATTATAGACCGAAAGTCAAACCGAAATTTGACCGGAACTCCGTAGAGCGACCTTCAATTCAAGGTAAGGGTGGGGTTCTAATTTTCTAATGGGTTGTATGATGAGTAGTATGTGAGAATTAGGATAATGGGAAATTTACTATGCATTTGTAGTTGTTCAGTTTGGTGAGAAATATATTTAGGTCGAAATTCCTAATTTCTATCATTTTGACATTGTTAGGTTTTGGTGTTAAATTCGTGTTATTTGATATATATAATTTTGTATTGATATTCATACGGTGGTCGATTTATAGCATCACTTTTATGCATACATATTGCATCGCCGAGTCGTTATTATATTTATATATAATGTATCGTCGCTTTTCATGTTATATATGTAGATACTATAACATTATTATATATGTGTATATATATATATATATATATATATATATATATATATATATATATATATATATATATATATACCTTATCTCTTATTATACCTTCCCTACATATGTATGTATTACAAGCATTATTAGATATAGGATTAATATAAATGTACTGTACCATTAATTGAGACTTCATCTACGTATATAATTTCCTTCTCAATAAGATATAATACTGTAGCGTTAATTGAGATTGGTATCTGACAATTTAATAGCAATTGGTATAGGTCATACTGTAACATCCATTTTGTAGCGTTAATTAATACTCCAACATTAGTTTGAGGACTTATAACAATTGGTTAAAGTTACTAACATATAAATGTTTTATAATAATGATAATGATAATTTAATATTATTAATAATATAATTTTAGGAGTTTTGAAATTAGAGATAAATAATTAGATCAACGAATTAATTTAAATTATTTTCTATTCCGCTATAATTGTCAATAGAGTTGTTAGAGTTGTCAATAAAATTGTCAGAGTTATGTTCAGTTATTACAAATCATACTTTAATTGTATCGGGTAATTCGGACATGTTTAAAGGTAAAGGTATTTGACCTCTTTAGAGTTGTTTTGTTACTACTTTGAGTTAGACCATCAACCAATTATCATCATAAAGATTATTTTATATACAAGAGTTGTCGGTAGTGCAATTTTGAGCACCTTAGAGTAATTTTAGAATTGTAGGGATTGTGGTAGTGTGATTTATAATTCATTGAGAATTATGTCAAGTTATAATTATATATTATTATGACATTTTTATGAGTTAAGAGTATAAAATAAATTAAATAATATTGTAGGCCTCGTGCCAACGTTGAATGATGTTGTTGAATTATGTCGAGTAAGTTGACTTGCAGGCAAAGTCGAATTTAGTTGAACTATTCCAATTTATGGAATTGCGTTGTTGTGTATTGTTGTTATTGGGTCATTGTTGAATACATTGTTTATGTTAAGTTGTTATGAATTATTGTTGTTAATAAGTTGTTGTTAATATGTTAATATCAAGTTGTAGGCCTGTGGCCAATGTTGAATTGCGGTTGATGAAGTAATTATGTTGTAGGCCTATGGCCAATGTTGAATTGCAGTTAACTTGTTGTCATTGTTGTGTGTTGTTGTTATGTTGCATTGTTGTGTATTTATTGTTGAAGTTGAGGTCGCATGGCATACATTACATTATTAAGTTGGCCTGGATTGGCAATTTTTATGTTGGAGCTATGCTCACCCACGTTGGCCTGGATTGGCACAAGTTGAAAGTTGAAGGCTTATGTCTTGTTAAATGCCTCGATAACCTGGCATGATTTTTATGTTGGGAGTTCTGCTCCAAATGGTACCACATGCATTTGCATAGTTGAGTCACATATTGAGTCGTAAGTTAAAGTTGTTGTTATTATTCGTTGTTTAGTGATTGTCGTTGTGTTGTTGTTGATATAAGTTGTTGTTGCTATAAGTCGTTGTTGTTGTAAGTTGACGTTGTTATTAAGTTGTTGTTATTAAGTTGTGTTGAGTTAAGTTGTTACGTTGACGAATATGTTGTGATAAATATTGTTGTGTGGAAAAATTGTTGTCATTATATTACGTTGATGATTATGTTGTGATTGTTGGTTGTGAGAATAAGTTGCGAAGTGGTGATTTACGTTATCTAAATTCTATCATATATTATTTATCATACAATTTATTAGATTGTTAGATATCTCACCCCTTCATTTGTTTCGCCGTTGCCTTTATACTGGTAACGTGCAGGTATTCAAGAATGGAAGAATTAGTTGTTGTTGGTTCAAGTCGGTGTCTTTGCTCTGATACGTAACACTCGGGAGGACGTTTGGTCTATGTTGTTTATATTGTTGACTCTTGTTGTTATTAGTATAATTTGTTGAATCCTAAGTGATGTTGTGAAATAAAAAGTTGTTACGTATGTTGAAAGTTGAATAACATGTTTCAAGTTGTTATTAGTATAATATATTCAGTTGTATAACTATGAATTCCGTTGCGTAGTAATAAAAAAGTATTTTGTTGAAAGTTATTGCAAGTTGCTATGAGATTCTCCGAATTAAAAAGTGTTATGTATCTTACCTGTTTGTGTTGTTAATGTTGAAATGTGGCATCCCATGTTTTGTTGAAAATTTTAATTACTCTGATTTTCTTAATAGTTACCGGGGTAGAATTGGGGTGTTACATTTGGCCCATATGGTGTTAGCTATTGACTTAGAGGCTAGAAGCCATTTTGAGAGGAGAATACATAAGTATGTTTTCAATTTTGAAGAGGTTTGGACGAAGGATGAGAAGTGTGAAGAGACTGTTTGTAGCTTGCGGGCTAACTTGCAAGGCATTTTAATAGAGAAAAACAAGAGTTTAAAAGGGACGGAAACTACTTTTGAACATTAAAAAATCGATAATGTAACACCCCAATTCTACCCCAATAATTATTACGAAAATCAGAGTTATAAAATTCTTTTCAACAAATAATTGGAGTATTACAATTCAATTTTCTCATAAACTACGATGAACCAAAACAACATGAATCAACTTTATTAATATTAAGCAGCGGAACTACATTATTCAACTTGGATGACATAGCATCTTTTTAACTTAAAACCATTTTTTAAAATCAACAAATATTTTTCGTGTATCAACATATTTATTCAACAACAAAACAACTAGCGTTCATCCCCCGAGTGTTACGTATCAGAGCGACAACCCGACTCGGACTAACAGCGACTAAATCTTCATCCTTCAATTACCTGCATGTTATCCACGTAAAGGCAACATCACAATAAAAGGGGTGAGATATCAACAAATATAAGCAGGTGTATGATAAATAGTATATTAGATCATAATCATACAAATTTCACCACTTCATAACAATAACTATACAACTTATAACAACAACAAATCACAACAATAACAACTTATAGCAACAACATCTTATAACAACCACATAATGACAATCAATAAACAACGTATAATAACAATAACTTTAATACGCGACTCAATATGCGACTCAACTATGCAAATGCATGTGGTACCATTTGGAGCAGAAATCCCAACTTAAACATATGCCATTTTATCGAGGCATTAACAAGACACAAGCCTTCAACGTGGTGTCATCAAGGCCAAGGCATAAGCCTTCAACTTTCAACATGGTGCCATCAAGGCCAACTTAACCATGCAATGTATGCCATGCAGCCTCAACTTCAACAACAAATACACAACAATGCAACAACAACAACATACAACAACTTAAAATATGCATTAATGGCATCAACTTAGATCAACACTGGTCATTCGAACTACAACTCAAACATGTCCATAAATCGGGACGGTTCAACTTGATCAACATTGGCCATAGGCCTACAACTTCATCAACAACAATTCATTAACAACAACAATTCAAGCAAACACTACGACAAATACTACACGACTTAACTGTTACGAATCTACGCTTAAAACATCTTATATAATGCTAACGCTACTTATTTATTAACTATCTTCTACTAAATTAATTAGTTAATCATCTACTCGATTTTCCATTAATAAGATGCCCGCTATATTCGACATACGCGACACCGTTCCAATTCTTTAACCAACCAATAATAACTACACGCAAATACGAGTTTCTACGACAATTTCTAACTAATTCTGGTTAATTAATTATACCGGTTAAAACTACTAACATTACTATCTGTTACTATTTTTCCTCTATCTCGTATACTAATTATTCTATAGTTTCATTCATTTTAGTTCCCTGTCATTAAACCTCCACTACTACCAAATTATATTTTGCTGGTAACTTTACTGTGACAATATTCTATTATACTAATGACACTGCAACTAGACTATCTCTATCATTTTCCTACTAACATGTTCCACCAATTATATCCAGAATATTCTTTATTGGTAGTACTAATTCTAGTACTAAAATAATAAAACAAGTTATAAAATATAATGGTGTTATACTATTATTATTATTATCACTACTAATGAAGTATATATATATAAATTACCAACTAGAAATGTGAAGTGCATTATCATAGTTAACTAATAGTGTTAGTTTTTTTTATTTATTATAAAAAATTATATATTGCTAGCTTCAGCTATAGTGGTAAAAAGAAAATACAAACTACATAAAAGGAGTGTGACGGAAGTCATAATGGGGTGTGTTGACCGACACCCCTCTCTCCACTACCACCTGTCCTTCGGCAGGCCACTTTTCCATCACAACATGTGCCGATCGGCACATACCTTACCTATACTCTCTTCCATTCTAGAGGGCTCCCTATGACAGATGTCTTTATTTTCCTTCAGACTTCCAACTCTAGTTTCCTGTACTATCAATTTTCGATCGTAATATTTTTCATACTAGAATAACAAACTCGTGTTTTATAGAGGAAACAATACTATCGATCAATTCAATCCTTAATTATTTCCACAGCCTATTCAACAACAAATCAACACAACAACCATAAACAACACAACAACAATTAATTTCATCGAATCAACACACGACAAACAAAACAACCATCAATTCCATGGCAAGAATTCATACACCCTAATCCCACATACAATTTATCATAAACCTGGTTATAGAGATTGAACCTCACCCTTACCTTGGATTTACGGTCTCTCTATAATCTCTGGTCGAATTCCAATTTGCCGCAACTTCCAACTTTTTCTCTTTTGCTCTTCTCTGCAATTTTATTTGTACATTCTCTTTTCTTCCAAAACCATTTTCTTTTTCTTCTCTAACCCTTATTTTTCCTTTACTGAAAAAAACAATTTCCTTTCCCATGTTCAGCATTTCTTTTCCTCTAATTCAATAATAATAATAATAATAATAATAATAATAATAATAATAATAATAATAATAATAATAATAATAATATTTGGTCTAATGGGCCAACTAATTAACACCCTCAATGTTATTTCTTACACCACCACTAAATCCAATATTTAATCAAATAATAGTTCAATATAATAATATTATTTCTAATATTATTTCTCTGATTAAACCAATTATTACTCAAGTATTGACTTAACCGCTCAACCAACATATTAATTCAATACTGCCTCTTATTATAATTCCAATAATTCTCGACTTCGACCAATTCCAATAAATAATTCTTTATATAATTTAATTAAATAATTAACTAAATTCTGGAGGTTACAACTCTCCCCCACTTAGGATATTTTCGTCCTCGAAAATCTATCAGACACAACCATCCTCAGCTTCGCTTCAAACTCTCTGACCCTTAATTGCGTTTAGCAACACTCCGACTACTACCATTTCCGATATAACAACAAATCAACACGGTTAAATCCCATACGTGTAAGTTAATCTCCCAATACTCTTGCAACATAATCATTACTGCTTCGACAATACCTCAGAATATCAACTTATAACGTAGTAACACTATCACTTGCTTATACTTGACTATACAACATCGCATCCTCATCTCAACAACAATCTCGATATAACATCCATCACTTTACTCACCATCAAAACAACAAGAGAATTCTATATCATCCAATACGATTCCGTCTACTATAAACAAGAGATTAAGGGTGACCAGTTCCTCAATTTATCAATAGATTACCGACAACCATAATGGAGTACAAACCATCGTTACTAACTACAATAGTGTTCCTATGGAACTTGTACTTATGCCACCAAAGACTCCAAAGTTCAATAAATTCCAAAACCACCCGAACATGCTAACATCAACATCTTACAGCTACATACTAATACACCTGTGACGATAACATCAGACAAAATTCCTAAGAATCCAACTATGACTCGCGGGTCAAAAGATTCCAACAACTCCAACAACTTCTACAATTTTTTTAATCACTTACCAATCATATTGCAGCAAGATCCACAACAATCTATCATTTAATCACTGATCCAACATTGACATCTTACGCAAAGGCTATTCAACTGACAACTTCGCAGTCCACCAGTAACGCTGATACACCGCAACTTTCTAAATTCCATCTTCTAAAAATAACCATCAACTATGTCTAATCATCCTCTTCCAGATGCTCCAACTCGATTACCAACAAAGTCTTGAATCCATGTCACATCGAGAACAACACAACTTAAACAATACTCTCACTTTCGCCATCCACAACATACCAACATCCTATAACTGAAACATATTCGAGAAGCAACGCTTCTCCCCCACTTAGCTTCAAACCAACTCCTGAAAACAATCAACTAGAAAAAAACAAGTACCGACAGTGTTCCACACACTTGTCGCATATAGTAAAATAAACAACATTAGACGGCACTGGCCAGACAGACCAACCTGCTTTGACACCAACTTGTAACACCTCAATTCTACTCTGATAATTATTACGAAAATCAGAGTTATAAAATTCTTTTCAACAAATAATTGGAGTATTACAATTCAACTTAAATAACTGCATGCGATCATAGATACATAACACATAAACTAGGATGAACCGAAACAAAATGAATCAACTTTATTAATATTAAGCAGCGGAACTACATTATTCAGCTTGGATGACATAGCATCTTTTCAACTTAAAAACATTTTTTAAAATCAACAAATATTTTTCATGTATCAACGTAGTTATTCAACAACAAAACCAAAACAATAAAACAACTAGCATTCATCCCCCGAGTGTTACGTATCAGAGCGACAACCCGACTCGAACTAACAGCGACTAAATCTTCATCCTTCAATTACCTGCATGTTATCCACGTAGAGGCAACATCACAATAGAAAGGGTGAAATATCAACCAATATAAGCAAGTGTATGATAAACAATATATTAGATCAGAACCATACAAATTTCACCACTTCATAACAACAACTATACAACTTATAACAACAACAGCTCACAACAATAATAACTTATAGCAACAATAACACAATGACAACCAATAAACAATGAATAATAACAATAACTTTAACATGCGACTCAAAATGCAACTCAACTATGAAAATGCATGTAGCACCATTTGGAGCAGAACTCCCAACTTAAACATACGCCAGTTTATCGAGGCATTAACAAGGCATAATCCTTCAATGTGGTGCCCTCAAGGCCAAGTGTTATACCCCAAAATTTTCCCTCCTACTTCTCAAGACAATCCATCACTCCATACTCAAGGATTTCATAAGGGTTGACCAGACAAACCCCCTTCTAAGCAATCAATCCAAGCTAGGGTTTTGCTCCTCTCAATTCAAGATGGATTTCCAATGATTCAAGTGGTCATCATACCTCATCATTTGCCTCAAGGGACCACCATGTCAAATTTCAATCCTTACAGGTCAAGATTGCTCATCTAATTGCCCAGATGGTTGAAATTCAGTTGTGCTAGACAAAAAGTCAACAGTAGTCAACATACAGTCAAACTTCATAATTTTTGGTCAACATCAATATTTTTAATTAATATTCATCATTTGATTTGACCATGATTCATCAAGAAAACAAATCAAGATTTGATCAAAAGTCAAAGTTTCTAAATTAGGGCTTTTCAGACAAAAGTCAACAGAACTTTGACCAAGCATAACTTTCAGATACTTTATCAGAAATTTTTCCACCAAATCTCATTTTAAAGGGAATTCAATTCTCTACAAATTCATGTCTCACAAGCTTTGGCTAGAAATGCTCCATTTGGAAGTCATAGATCAAAACATTACAGGTCCTTTTAAAAAGTCAACAAAAAGTCATCTTTTTGCAAAGAAATGTTCATGAGCATGGAAACTTCAATGAAGATGAAACTAAAAGGGCTGTTTAAAAGACATCTTGAGCTTTCTAAAAAGTCCAAGAACACCCAAAAATGTTGAAAATTGAGCAAGATACAAATTGTGCAAGTTGAGCATTTTTGAGGAGGTGCATGAAGGAAAATACCTAGCAAGAGCAAATATTTTCCAAATGGGCCTAAGATTTTATGATCCAAACTTGATTATAAGATTATCCATGACATCTATGCTGAATGCCACACCTCTTTTCCTTTTATTTATTTATTTTTTGAATTAAATGGCTTAAATTCAAATTTAATTAAATAAAATACATAGATAATTATTAATGCAAGATGGGCTTGATTTGTGCATGTCTTGAGGACCAAGGAAGTCCACAAGAGCTGTCAAATTCGTGCAAGAAGATTAAGGGAAAGATTGAGCAAATTTGGAAAGCTTTCATGCAAATTTCCAATCAAATTTTTTTCATTTAAAGGGAATATTTTCTCTTAAAGTCTTGACCTATTTCCACTCCTCTATATATACTTAACATCTTCACAAGACAAGAGGACCTTTTGGCCAGCTTCTTACACGAAATCCTTGCCTCCACAACAACCCTAAAATTTCTCAAAAAATCAAGAAGTTGGCAAAATCGTGCTGCCCTTTGCAGCCACTTTCTAGCCGTTTCAGTCATCCAATCGTGTTCCTGAGGTAGGTAAAGGTAACAATACACCCTTGTACATAGTTCATGTTGGCTGTATCATCTAACATGCATTCATCCCGTTTGTAAATATTCCAAAATCGTGTTTTAAGTTATGGCTTGTTTTAATCAAAACTAATACCACTAATGTCTTCCTGGGATCAAATAAGACAGGTTTCATCCATTGTTTGCAAGGTTTGGTGGCCAAATCGTTAACTGCCATGGTTAGGGCAAGCTAGTTGTTGAGTTTCGAAACCATAGTTACAGGCCGTTTTAGGATGAATGAATCCCATCATCATGTTCGCAGGGGTCAAATTATTGAATATGGATATTTTGTTTTTGCTTTTCTGTTTGTTTTCACAGGTTTTACAAAAGGTGGTGACCGGAGAAGATGACCGGAGTTTCCCTTCCGGTGTCATCTCCAGAAGTTTAACTTCTGGATCTCCAAAAAAGGCGTCTCTAGAAGAATCCTCCAGAAGCTCTAGCCTCTGGACCTCCCCAGCGCCAGAATCCTCCAGAAGCTCCAGCTTCTAGACGTCTCCAGATGCAGATTCCCGAGCGGATCCTCCGAAGCTCCGCACGGATGCTTCAACACCGATCCCGAAACTCCGCACGGACGTCCCCAGAAGAATCTCCAGAACCCTAGCTTCTGGACCCTTTCAGATGCAGAAGCTCCAGCTTCTGGACACTCCCACAGAATCCTTTCCAGAAACTCCAATTTCTAGATGCCCAAGGCGCGCCACTCACAGAAGGCTTGGCTTCTATGGCAGCTTCCATCAGAAGCTCTGATGGTATTTCTTTGCTTATTATTTGTTTTTTTTGCTGTTTTATTTCCTTTTCTTTAATTAATTAATTAATTACTAATTAGGTTAAATAATTAGCTTAATTAGGGTTAATTTCACAAATAATTTTCTCCATGCTTTTTTTTAATCAATTAACTTAATTAGTTTAATTTAGGTTAATAATTTTCATTAAACTCCTTTTATTAATTAAAATCAATTAGAACTAGGATTTTTCTTGCATTAATATTAATTTTCAAAAATACCAAAAATATTAGGATTTAGGTTTTCACTTAGACTATTTTTTCTATTTCTTTTGCATTTAAATTCTAGAAAAGATGCATAGGTTGCAAGGTTGTTTTCATGTAATAGCGTAGATTTATGTTTCTGCCTTTACTTTCCGCACCCCCTATTATGTATCTGCCCCAAAGCCATGTAATAGCGTAGGACATTTACTTTCCCGCACTTTACATTCCTGCAATTTACTTTCCGCGCCCATTAACTGCTAGTAATTAGGCGTGTATGGCAAGATAAAAAACTAATCTAGATCGCTAAATACAAGATAAAAATATCAGAATCCAACACATATTTCACACTTGCACCCCCTTAGGGTATCCTCTCTCGTTGCCTTACGAAAATGGTCATGTCCCTCGAACATGGGGATATCTTAGCACAGTTGCCTACAAATATATCATCATAGTCCCTTCGAATTAAAGATCATAGCCCCTCGATGTGGCCCACGAATACATGATTTAGCCCCTCGATTGTTGCCTACGAAAAGTGATGATCGTCCCTATAAATGTGCTAAGGTATTCCTACAAGTTTCCTTCTATGACCATCTAATGTCCCTTCGAATGTCCCTTTTACATCCAACGTACCTATCAAACAATGGTATGGATAACCTTATTCTAAAGGAAAGTGAAATAACACGGAAACGACCGTTCTGAGTGGGTAAAAAAAATAAGTCTCTTTTGCTTGCTCAATCAAACACTTTTTACACCTCACACTACTTTCAAAAACATTTTCAAGCGCTTTGTATACATTTCAGCGTGAATCATTACAAAGTTACTTTTCCAAAACAAAACATTTCCAAACACTTCGTATACATTCCAGCGTGAATCATTACGAAGTCAAAGCGAAATGCCTTTTCAAAAATCTTTTCAAACACACACACACAAAAAACAATTAAAGTAAGCTAAGAAATTAAGAGCCCGTAGATAACTACAGATGGAAAGGGTGCTAACACCTTCCCTTTTCATAACCACCTCCCTTACTCAGAATCTAACGAAGGTCTTTTCCTGTTATTTTTGCCTTCCCTTAATTGGATAAAATAAAAGTCGGTGGCGACTCTTGCTATCCGCAACATTTGCGATAAAATGCAAAACAAACAAGTCAGTTCTCCCACCATGTTACACCAAGGCTTAAGCCTTCAACTTTCAACATGGTGCCATCAAGGCCAACTTAATCATGCAATGTATGTCGTGTGACCTCAACTTCAACAATAAATACACAATAATGCAACAACAACATACAACAACTTAAAATATGCATCAGTGGCATCAACTTAGATCAACACTGGTCATTTGACCTACAACTCAAACATGTCCATAAATCAGGAAGATTCAACTTAATCAACATTGACCATAGGCCTACAACTTCATCAACAACAATTCATTAACAACAACAATTCAAGCAAACACTACGACAAATACTACACGACTTAACTGTTACGAATCTACGCTTAAAACATCTTATATAATGCTAACGCTACTTATTTATTAACTATCTTCTACTAAATTAATTAGTTAATCATCTACTCGATTTTCCATTAATAAGATGCCCGCTATATTCGACATACGCGACACCGTTCCAATTTTTTAACCAACCAATAATAACTACAAGCAAATACGAGTTTCTACGACAATTTCTAACTAATTCTGGTTAATTAATTATACCGGTTAAAGCTACTAACATTTCTATCTGGTACTATTTTTCCTCTACTTCGTATACTAATTATTCTACAGTTTCATTCATTTTAGTTACCTGTCATTAAACCTCCACTACTACCAAATTATATTTTACTGTTAACTTCACTGTGACAATGTTCTGTTATATTAATGACACTGCTACTAGACTATCTCTATCATTTTCCTACTAACATGTTCCACCAATTATATCAAGAATATCCTTTACTGGTAATACTAATTCTAGTACTAAAATAATAAAACAAGTTATAAAATATAATAGTGCTATACTATTATTATTATCACTACTAATGAAGTATATATATAAATTACCAACTAGAAATGTGAAGTGCATTATCATAGTCAACTAATAGTGTTAGTTTTTTTTATTCATTACAAAAAATTATATATTTTCAGCTTAAGCTATAGTGGTAAAAAGAAAATACTACATAAAAGAAGTGTGACAGACGTCACAATGGGGTGTGCCGATCGGCACCCCCTCTCTCCACTATCACCTATCGTTCGGTAGGCCACTTTTCCATCACAATATGTGTCGATCGGCACATACCTTACCCATACTCCCTGCCGTTTGGCAGGGTTCTCTATGATCGGTGTCTTTATTTTCCTTCAGACTTCCAACTCCAGTTTTCTGTACTATCAATTTTCGATCGTAATATTTTTCATACCAGAATAAAAAAACTCTTGTTTTACATAGGCAACAATACTATCGATCAATTCAATCCTTATTTATTTCCACAGCCAATTCAAGAATAAATCAACACAGCAACAACTAATTTCGTCGAATCAACACACGACAAACAAAACAACCATCAATTCCATGGCAAGAATTCATACACCATAATCCCACATGCAATTTATCATAAACCCAGTTATAGAGATTGAACCTCACCCTTACCTTGGACTGACAGTCTCTCTATAATCTCTGATCGAATTCTGATTTGCCGCAACTTCCAACTTTTGCTCTTTTGCTCTTCTTTGCAATTTTCTTCGTACTTCTCTTCTTCTTCCAAAACCCCTTTCTTTTTCTTCTCTAACCCTTATTTTTCCTTTACTGAAAAAAGACTATTTTCTTTCCCACGTTCAGCCTTTATTTTCCTCTAATCCAATAATAATAATAATAATAATAATAATATAATTTGGTCTAATGGGCCAACTAATTAACACCTCTAATATTGTTTATCATACCACTACTAAATCCATTTTTTAATCAAATAATAGTTTAATATAATAATATTATTTCTCTGATTAAATTGACTATTACTCAACTATCAACTTAACCGCTCAACCAACATATTAATCCAATACTGTCTCTTATTATAATTCCAATAATTCTCGACTTCGACCAATTCTAATAAATAATTCCTTATATAATTTAATTAAATAATTAATTACATTCTGGGTGTTACATATAACATTCAAAAGAACTTAAAGAGTGGAAGAAAAAATCAATGACCTTAATCTTTGAGCCACTTCAGTGGATGGTCTTCTAAAGTTGAAAGTGCTAAACAAGCAACTTGATGATTTGTTGTCTTTGCAGGAAACGACTTGGAGACAATGCAACTGAGGAACTTGGCTACAAGATGGGGACAAAAGTACAAATTTTTTCACGGTAAAGTTAGCCAAATATGGAAAGCCAACACAATCAACAAGATTAGAGAAGATCATGGAGTGTGGTGGAGGAAGGGTGAAGATGAGGAAAGAGTTCTTAATTTCATCGTTGTTAATTTTATAGGTAGAGCTAACAATTGTGAGGCTCATAACCCTGTTGGTTTAGCCAAATAGTGTGGCTCTAGAACTTGGTGGGGAAACAAGCATAATTGTAATGCCATTTCTCTAATTTAATGAATTGCATTTAGCGTAAAAAATAAGTAATCATTTTGGTACTTCATGGTAATAGTGATTTCACATTGGCTCGAACCGATTAGTGGTCAAACTGAAAATTAGAGGATAATCAACACTACGTCAAAAAGAAGCTTAGACAACGCATTTTAGGCAGCGCTTTTCCCAAAAAGCACTGCCTAAAGAGAAAAAAAAACACGGAAAAAGTACAGAAGGTACAACAAAAGCGCTGCCTAAGGGAGGCCTTAGACAGCGCTTTTGAAAAGTGCTGCCTAAGGGGGGCCTTAGGCAGCGCTTTGGAAAAGAGCTGCTAAAGGACCCCCTTAGAAAGCACTTTTCTGAAAGCGTTGTCTAATCTTATTCAAAAAGCGCTGCTAGAGGCCTCTCAAGGGCGCTTCAAAATGTCTAAGGCTCCCCTTAGGCAGCGCTTTCTGAAAAAGCGCTGCCTAAGGTTTTTTTTTATAAATTAAAACCTAAATCCTATTTTCATTCGTTCTGCAATTACCTTTTGTTCCTTCCTCTCACACGAGCTTCATCTCTTCATCTTCTCAAACGCCCTTCTTCTTCCTCCGTCTCCATTAACCCTTCACTCTTATTCTTCTTCTTCTTCAACCTTCGAACTCAACAACCTTATTTTCCGCCATACCCACTCTCTGTTCACGCCGAACCACCATTTTCCGCCATCAACACCTTCGTCTCCTCCGCGATTCCGACCAACTTCATCGCCCAACCTCCAGATTTCGACCACCTTCCGGTCTATTTCTGTCCAACTCACTGCCTTCTATCAACTGGAATCCTGGCAGAAACGTGCGTTACTCCAAAACATTCATCTAATCTATATGCATTGACATTAAAATTTTGCCTTTCTCTATTGCTCGTGTACTCTTGGTTTAAAACGATACTTTGTACAAATTCTACTATTTGATGCATAAATTTTGGAATAGGAGGAGTCATAAGTTCTGTCTTTATTTATTGAATGGTTACCTTGGTAGATTAGCATATTTAAAGTTGAGGGCTATATCGCTTTATACTCCACCGGATCAATACCACTTCAAATTCACTTCAAGTATGTCTTTTGATTATGTCTTATTTTATTCTCCATTCTCATATATTCTATTGAGTATAGCCCTCAATGATGACCTTTATGGTGATGCAAAAATTCGCATTGCAAAAGCAAGATAGCTTAACTACATTAGCACTGTTATGCCAATCTTTACAAGAAGTGGACCTCTCTAAAATCACTAGTCCTTGATAATTGTGAGGTATATGAACAATTTTTTTTTAGGCATTTCTTTGATTAACTTTCCAAAAATTATTTTTGAGTTGTGTTTGTAGTATATTCTGACTGATCAAATAGGTTATTTCCTACTCTATATCCATTTTATAAATTATAAATTGTATAATCACCTAATCTAGTTATGCCATAACTTGTGTATTGAGATTTTGTGATACCTCTCTAAAATAGTTCTGATATATGAAATTTGTTTTTGAGAATACTCTAAAGCTGCTACTCAAATGGATCATATTAGTTTCATAGTATTCACAATCTTTGTTCTTTCATTCCTTGGCATGGTTTGTGTTTGAAGCACTAATTCTTAGTCTTTTAGGTTAGTTTATGAGTATGGTATAATTCTAGGTGTTTTGTTGAGTTTTATTTTTAGGTGTTTAGTTTATTTGTTGCTTTAGGCATAATAGGATTTAGAAGGTTCTTATTGTCATCGTATTATTTACTTTTTAGTTAGTTTGTATTCCTATGATTCATTAACATGATTTACATTTGTCCTTAGATGTTTTTTTCTAATTTTTTAGTAATGAATGAAGGATATTATGAAGGAAAAAAACCTATATAACCTACTATTAGAAGATGTTACAAAATTCTTCTTCAACTATTTAAATATTACACTCTAACTAATTTATTTTGATTGGAGTAATTAAACTTTCTATTAAGGAGGCCAGATTATATTAACAATAATAAGAAGCTTAATCATCAATGAGGAGTATGTAAAATTTATTTTGATATTAACTTGAGTTTCTTTGGTTTTAATTTCATTTGTGAATTGAAATTATTGAACGATCGATTACTTGGTTCTTGAATTATTCTTGTGCATCATATAAGTTTCATTTTGATTGTATACCTTGTCATTACTAACTTGTTTATGGTTTGAGCAATCTTAGTTTGAGATAATTTCATTGAGCATGATTTGATTTAGGTAACTGCTGCCCGAATTTTGGTTTAGGGGTTTAGAACTTACTTTGAATTCAATTTTCCATGTTTTGAATGTACATTGAATAATAACATTTTGTTTCGATTTCCATTTCCTTAAATTTTTTCTAGTCGAAATTATTAAGATCTTTCATGTAAGGTAAGTGGCTGCCCGGATATTGTTTTAAAGGTTATGACTTATCTCAGATGTTGTTTTATATGTTATGACTTATCCCGGATGTTGTTTTATATGTACAACGCTCATTCCCTGTGTTTCCGTGAGTTCGAACTTCTCGTTTCAACTTCTCGATGTTGCTGTTCAGTAAATCCGAGGTAAATATCTTCCTCAAATTACTGGTATTGTGATGAATTTGTATGGAATTGCGTGAATATGTTTTTGTTTGCTAGCTCTGGATCCATTCCGTGTATACTTTGCGTTTTGATAGAAACACATTATACCATTTTGTGCCCTAATTAGTGTTTTTGTTTAGCTTACTTAGTAGTAAAACCATGGATAAAAAATGGATGTCTGCCGATCGATTGTCAAAAGAGTACGAGAATGGGGTAATAAAGTTCGTTAAGTTTGTTGTTGAACACATTGAAGACCCCATTAAAATGAAATGTCCTTGCTTGGGTTGTTGTTATCTGGGTCGAGTTGACGCAGATGGATTGAAATCGCATTTACTGATGCGTGGAATTGGTCGAATTTATACGTGTTGGATATTACATGGTGAGAAAAATGGCGAGAATGTTGAACCGGGGGTGAAAATTAATGCGACCTATGCTTCATACGACAATGTCACGAATACATACAATTGTGATCGAGTGGAAGAGATTGCAGAATCACTTGAAGAAGATCTTCAGCATTGTCCCAAAATGTTTAAGAGGTTGGTAAGCGATGCAGAGAAACCGTTGTATAAAGATTGCACCAAATTCACAAGACTGTCTGTGGTATTAAAGTTGTACAACTTAAAGGCGCGTAATGGATGGTCGAATAAAAGTTTCACAGATTTATTAGCCCTTTTGAGAGATATGCTTCCTAAGGATAATGCTCTTCCTAATCAAACCTACGAGGCCAAAAAAATGTTGTGCTCTATTGGCATGAGCTATGATAAGATACATGCTTGTCTAAATGATTGCATTTTATTTCAAAATGAATATGCATCGTTGAATGAGTGCCCTAAGTGCGGTTTATCTCGATATAAGAAAAAATTATCTCCAGCAAAAGTCTTATGGTATTTTCCTATTATTCCGAGATTTAGACGCGTGTTTCATAGTGAAATCGGTGCAAGATACTTGACTTGGCACATTTGGGTGTTTGATTATGAGAAGTTTCAGATTCCTATCTTTGGTTGCAATTGGGTACATAATGGTGGCATACGAATGGATAAATCAGGATTTTTACAAGTGGATCTTAATAGGGTGACGTACAAAGATGTGCCCTTTATTCTAGCCTCTCAATCTAAACAAGTTTTCTATGTCACTGATCCGAAAAGTACAATGGTCTATAGTGTTTTTATTTAACAAAGTGATTGACGATAAAAGTGTAGATCAAAGTGATATTGATGTTGAGAATGAGCCATATAGAAGAAATGATCAAGATGAGAATATCATAGCGGATGAATAATATATTATGAAGGATCATAATGAGGGAATTTAGATCAACCCATCATTCCGCGTTGTTAAGAGGCAACTAATTCAATCTCAAACCAAGAAAAGAAAGAGACGTTAGTGAAAAGGTAATTGTATGTATGTTTTTATATTGTGTTTATGTACTTATATTGTGTTTATGATTTTATATTTTTTTTATACATTAATTTTCTAACGGTGACTTTATTGCAGGTCACATGGCTAGTAACGAGGACAACCCACCACATGAAGCTTCTAATAATGGTGATGGTACTTGTGTTTATGTTATTATATTGTGTTTATTCATTCAATACTATTTGAATTTTCTAAATATGTTTGTGTTTTTACATTGTGTTTTCTAAATGCCACAATTCAACATAATGATGGAAATGAAACAGTTAAAGGTGCGGAGAAGGATATTAGACGAGGAATAACCATCATGAAGTCAATCATTCGTGACGGGGATAGAGGAGTCAAGTATGGCGTACATTGGAATCAAGATAACCAATTAATTGAGCCCAACAGTTCAAAGTTGACAAGTTATATTGGTTCCCTTGCACGGAGAGAGGTTCCAATCACTCTTGATTGATTGAGTGATAAAGCGGTGAAACCCGCTAACGAAAAAAATTGGAGTGAGATAAAGGTATCATAAGTGATGTTTTTTGTTTTTGTTGATGAATATGTCTTTAAATTACTAACGCACTCAATGTATGTTTTTTTTTGTAGTGTTATTTTAACATTGAGGATAAACGAGAGACCTATTGTCTTCAACTGGCCGAAAAAAGACATAGGGGATTTCGAACTTTTTTAACAAAAAAGAACCTTAAGGATGCCGACGGAAATTATGTTGATGCAGAATATCCAAAAACGCATGCCGACTTTGTCTCACCTGAAGAATGGAATAGTTTTAAATCCAAAAGAAGAGACAAAAAATTTCAGGCTGTGAGTGCGGTAAATACCGAAAGAGCATCAAGTTCGTTGTATGCATACATAAAGGGGCGTACAGGATATGCACGCTTACAACAAAGAATAGTAAGTACTTGTTAAATGCTATGATATACTTGATGTTATTATTTCTCATGTGTTATATTCTTGATCTTAATACTACTTTATTTCTCTTGACGTGTAGTTGGATGTGGAAAAAGTCAAGAAACATCTCTTCCGGAGCATGTTTTGTGGCGGACTGCCCGTGTTGGCAAGGATGGAGTTGTTAAGGAAGATGTGCAAGAAGTTTATTAGAAATGTGTAAGTATATTTTTATTCCTTGAATTAATACAAATAATTCATGCTTCTTAATCACCACTAATTTCGATATGCATATGAATTTCAGGAGAGTCTATCTCAATATTTAACTCTAGGCGAAGACCATGATTCCAGGAGCTTACTTAGTCGAGTGTTAAATGTTCTTGAGTACTCCGGTTGTGTGAGGTGTAAGTGATTTGGGGTGACTCCAACATCTTTGGGTATCAACAATAAGGGGAAAGTTCATAGCAACAAAGAAGTGATGGAGGAGCTGGAAAAGTTAAAGGCTAAAATTTATGAGGTTAAAAAGGTAAAGAAAGACGCCAGACAAAAGGGCAAGGTTCAGGGATCAAGGATACTAGTGAGAATATATATAATTATAAATTATATATATTCAAACGAAATTTCCTGAGGTAATATATATAATTATAAATTAAATTTGTGTAATTTATTTAATAGAAAATATATATATATATATATATATATATATATATATATATATATATATATATACACATTAATAATGTCATATTCATTATTGGTTTAGGGCATTTCATCATGTCAGCTATATTTGTCGTCACTGACATATCGCATGGTCAGCAAGAGAAAAGTGCATAATACTATGGGAGATTTATGTAACACCCCTTCTAAATACCCGCGTTTTATAGAGTTAAATAATCAGAGTTTATCCACAATTAAGAGGCGTCACAATTTAAATCATAAAAATTTGACCAAACAGCGTCATGCTTTCACTGAAGAATATTCATTTAATAAATCATACTCAAAATTATGTTTAACAGCGGAAATGAAACATAATTAAATCCCGAATACACCACTCAACAGTTATTCCAGGATAATAAATCAACATGATTCCAAACTATTAAAATATCCATTAAAGGATTCCAAACAATCGTTTCCCCAGTGTTACATCTACCAGAGCACGACACTGACACGCGGACTAATGAACTGACTCGAATTTAGAGAGCTATCCTCACCAACTCCAAGCGGCTAATCACTTCGGATCTGAAATGGTTAAAGTAAGGGTGAGATCTCGATTCAATATAACATGTATTATACGTTCTTAAATACAACAGAATAATCGGATACATTAATCCATTAATCAAATACCAAATAATAATCAATTCACAAAACAGTTCATACTATGATCATGTGTATATCAAACAATGGCAATTGCAACACTGGAAACCATCCTAACATGTTACAATTCCATATGCAATGCAGACTCTATGCATGTGGTACCAAAACGTGAACCGCGTTCACCCACTGCTCTGTTTACTCGTGGAAATAATCCATGATTCGCCGAACAACGAGTCAAGAATCCAATTCATGATTCGCCCATAACCACCGGGTCAAGAATCTAGCCTCACCACCTCCAACCAGGTAAGTCTATTGGCTCTGCAAGCTCACCTCCGCACAATGGGAATGAACCAATTTAACAAATGCTCATGCATGCAATCATAAAAGCATGCAACATTAATTCAATGGAATATGATAACAACATAATTCCACATAATTGCAATATCAACATATATCGCATGATAACAACATAATCATGAACTACTTATCACAAAGCATAAATATGTCGAACGCTTACTCCTCAATCAGTAAGACTATCACCAGTATACACAATAACAACCACACATGATATCAATACAATCATGAATAAACAACAAGGAAACCAACACATATGCGTCAGTCTTCATTCACCCTGTCAGATCAATCTAAACCAATTCCCAGACTTTGATCTCAACATAATTCCCTTAATGTCAATCACCAAACTATCGTATTCAATCATAATAAATAATCAACACAACATGGTAAGCATTAGCATTTATCCGATAACTCAGACCATTCTTATTAATTATCCATCATCCTTAATTAATCCATACTTTTCAAAAATCGGGAGCTCGGCTCTTTTAAAAATAATTTTCGAGAAAATAATATTTTTCCTTTCCAAGGGGTAGAGTTTTAAATTTAAGAAATAACGCCGAAAACGGCACTCGAATCGGAGTTACGGTTTAGAAAATATGAATTTTTGAAGTTTTAGAAAATTTGGAAAAATGCACATGGAACCCGGTTCCTACCTATCCAGGAACCGGTTCCTGAAAGCTAAAAATACCTCGCTCCATGGTTTTTGTATGGGAACCCGGTTCCTACCTTTACAGGAACCGGTTCCTGAGTGTAAAAATCCCAGTTTTGCCAATTTTAACACTGGGAACTCGGTTCCTCCCCACAGGGAACCGGTTCCCACGACCTATGACAGCATTTTCTGCTACTTTTGACAGCATTTTGCATCCTTTACCATTTCCAAACTTTCAAGTACGAATTGGGACATTAGGAACACCAAATCATGATCATTTCACACCATTTTAACATCAAACAACATGGTTTATTCATCCTTATTATTCATTCAACACACTAGATGATCCTAATTCCAAACACCGACACAAAATAGGGTTTCATTCTATAAACCTATAATCAATTTCCTAACATACCCAATTACCCAGTTGATTCCCAAAACCCATAAGACATATTAATCAAACGAAATCACCCCTTACCTCGCGATGATTCTTCGGTTTCTCTCGGCGTCGGCTTTTCCTCTCTTCTCTTCTTTCTCCAACTCTACGTGAAATGATTTCTCCAAAACCTTCTATTTTTCCTTTCCTTTTCCTTTTATATTTCCTTTTAATATTCCAATAAAATAAATAATCAATATCTAGTAATTAGTAGAGTGATTTACTCTCACACCCACCATTTGCTCTGCACACCTCCAAACCTTTCCTCATTAAATGATCCAATTAATCCAGATGAATTAAATATTTAAGACTTCAATCAATTAAATAATTAAATTCCCATTTATTTAATTTTTGAATTAAATCGGGGTGTCACAATTTACATCACCATAGGCCGCTCCCTGATAGACATTTGAAAGTATCGGTTGATATTGCATTAGATCTGGATCCCTTGATACCGATACCTAACATTGTCTCAGAGACAACCTTGTTGCGAGACGCAATAGGATCGTTTGTTGCATGACCCTCAGACCTCATTATCATAAATGACTAGGTATGTTGAAAACTATTATGAATCTTTAAGTATTCAAATGTCAATTATGAACCGTTACGTTACTTTTTTTACATGGTAATTTTAGACTCCTACAAAACCCGCACCTAAGGATAAAAGGATTTTGCGGCACAACGAGTCTGTTGCGTCGCAAAAAGAGGTAAATTGAAAGTGTTAACATAATTCTATGATCCGAATTCAAAAACTGCATGATTTTATAATTTACCTAAGTTATATAATTTTTAGGTACCTGCTCAAGAGTCACAACAAGTGAGATAAAAAATTAGTAGCGTACCCAGCAAGAAAAGAGATCTTCCAAGAACCGTGCCAAGAAAAATAGTACCTCGATCCCGGATGTGTCTTGAAACACTAGTGGGAACATCAGATTTGATGAATGATGTTATTCGTCAATTGGATATGGAGGAAGGTATCTTTGGTTTTTCTACCACCGGAACAATTGCAAAAGAGGACATGGATCAAATTTTCTTGCATCAAGAATTAGGCGTCGGTATTGTACACTTATACATCTGGTAGTGCGATTAATCTATTATATAATTAGCTGAACAATTTATTTACACATTTCAATGAAAACAGTCTAATGTTTATTATGTTTTTATTTAAGGTTCTTGTATGACAAATTGATGCGTGGAAATCAATTGTCAAACAGATTCTATTTTGTGTCTTCCTCCTGTGTCAACCAACGGTCTATTGTTGACGATCCGAATTCAGTAAGCGAGCACTTAGTCGAGAGATTCATGGCTAACAATACAGAAAGCTTGTATCTTTGGACATATAATACTATTCCTACATGTTTAGATCTTTATTCGAAACTTTTGTTTTAATTACTAATAGAGAAAATTTCCATCTAAATTTTTATTTTAATTTATAGACGTCACTGGTTGTTGGTTGTTGTAGATCCTATAAAAGAAGTGGTCTATTATCTGAATTCAGTAGATGGTGATTGGACAAATTATCCGAAAATGAAGTTAATGATTGATACGTAAGTGAGATTGTTCTAAATATTCATGTGTATTTATATATTTAATTATTTCGGTGACATTGTTCTAAATATATGTTTTTATTTTGTTAGAGCAATACAAGTATTCTGATGTCAAAGAGAAGCTCGGGTACCATGGTCTAAATCAAGCAACATTACTTGGATCAAAGTGCAGGTATATTAATTTCCACAATTTTGCTTATAATAGTTATGCTACTTGATAAAACAAGACAACTATATATTCTTATTTGTTTTTCTATGTAGTGTCCTCAATAGCAAAACAGTATAGATTGCGGATACTTCATTTTGAAGTTTGAGAGAAATCATTCAGTTGAATCGAATAGAGATTCCAATCACGGTATAAATTTTATAATTTAGAATTTGTTTTATTATTTATCGGATTTTTCTCATAATTTAATATTTTTAACTAAATCGTGCATATTATGTTTTTGTTATGTAGCACTTTGATGAATACAAGTGTGCTAATTACACGAAAAATAAGATGGAAGAAATCAAGGAGGAATTGTGTGTATATTTTATTGAGCAAAGAATCATATAAGGTATTCGTAGTTGAAAAGTGTTAAGAAAAATTAGGTTATATGTTAGAGTTGATTTTGACTATGTTGTAACAAATGGTTTATGTGTATATTGAACCATAATATAATGATGTGTATATATTTTTGATTAATGGTGTATATAATTTGGATTGTTTGTTTATAATGGTGTACATATTTTTGATTATAATGCCTATGTTTATAAAGCTTGTTTGTTGAAATAAATTAAAGGCCAATAATGATAATATAATATTTGTAATGGAATTACAGGAAAAATATATCAAATATATAAAAATAATTCTTTTACTTTAGGCAACGCTTTTTTTCAAAAGTGCTGCCTAAAGGCCACATTAGACAGCGCTTTTGACTAAGAAAGCGTTGCCTAAGGTGGCCTTTAGGCAGCGCTTTTGAAAAAAGCGCTGCCTACAGTAAAAAATATGCAGCTTTTTTGACTAAAAAAAGTGTAGCCTGAGGGTCACCTTAGGCAGCGCTTTTGATTAAGAAAGCGCTGCCTAAGGTAGCCCTTAGGCAGCGTTTTTTTCAAAACCGCTGCCTAAAGTAAACTTTGTTGCCATAAAAGCGCTGCCTAAGGCCCACCTTAGACAGTGCTTTTGCATTAAAAAGCGCTGCCTAAGGGCCACCTTAGGCAGCGCTTTTGCATTAAAAAAGCGTTGCCTAAATCTATAGCAGCACAGGCTTAGACAGCTGCCTAAAGGCAAAAAAAAAACGTTGTCTAAGATCTTGTACGGTAGTAGTGCAATCTATGGTGTTTATTGAACCGATAATATAATTTAAATGTTGAAATTTAAATTAGAATCTGTTAAGATAAAAAATGATAAACTAAATTTCTGCGAATCAAATGAGTTAATATTTGTTTTTTCTTAAAAATTAAATCGATTTTGTTTTATAATAATTGGCTCGAATTGGCTAGTTGAACTGGTCGAACTAAAAACTAAAGAATAACTAAAAACTAAAGAATAATTTGTTCAAATAATTTATTAAATCAATCATGTAATTAAACAGTCAAAAATTAAATTAGAATTAATTTAAAAAATTGATAAGCGAATCAAATGAGTTCATACTTAATTTTTTCCCCTTACAATTAAATCTACTCCGTCCTATAATAATAATTTATTTAATAAAATTAATAAAATTTTGAAGTAAAAGTTAGATTTTAGAAATTAAAATTTAAGTAGTTTAAATTAGAAATTTCATTACTTAAATTTTTATGTTTGTTTAAGGATTTTTATGATATTTTAAAACGATTGTTTATGATATTTTTGAAATAGTTTAAGTGTCATGATTTTTTAAATTTTTTAAATTTTTTAAATTTTTTAAAAAATTAAACTATTTGGTTCAATCCAATTATATATTTATACAACTTTATTATCAAGATTAAATTATATAACTAATTTGCCTAATTTTATCAGAGAATGTCATGTGGTTTAATGAGTGATTTTATGATTCATAGATCATTTGACCTTGTATCTTTGCTAGGTCAATGATGGATCTACTTTTTAAAACATCGCATGACATAAATATAGATGGTGTCACGCCATAAATGTACATATTTATTTTTAAAGAATGGTTTAGTTGTTATTTTATCAATAGGAAAGTTTATTTTTATCAAATGACATGAGTAAGTTATTGATCTATGCATATAGCACGCTTGCACTTTAACTTTAGCATAAATGAGTAGTTTCATTGTGCCACATACATCAATATATATATATATATATATATATATATATATATATATATATATATATATATATATATATATATATATATATATATATATATATATATATATATATATATATATATATATATATATATATATATATATATATATATATATATATTATAATTTATAATTTATAATTTTTCTTACTCGACATGACTCATTGATTCAAAATTGATCAAATCTATATTTACCCGATTTCATTTTTAAAACAATGAAAATAGGACAGATAAATGTCTTCCTTTCTTATAGGGCTAGCTTTCCAACCCTAGCTAGTGATAGTGGAGTCCAAAATCTTCTCAACACAATCAAACTTTGGAAAATATATATATATTTATGGAATCAAAAGTGGAAGTGAACAAAAGTTTATCCAACATGCGATTTTTATGGCATCACCTATCTCTATTATGTTGAGTTTTATTTTGGTGCAACTATTGTGTTAAGTTATTGACACAGCAAAAGCACTACAATACAAGCAACAAAAGAGCTAGTTCCAGTTGTAAACTTATGTTAATTATATATGCAAGTTTTAACTACACTGAGTACATATATTTTAACATAATAATACTATATTGGGTAGGTATTGATGTTGATGACTTGCTAATTAATTATAATTTCAAGAAAAAGGTAAAATTTCATGGTTGAAAAGCAATTCCACTCATATGATTCTGAAAGTTTGCACCAATGTTTCAAAAATTGTATTGATCTCGGTTCAATTGCTAAATCGACTAGTAAGGCAATTGGCTTTATTTAGATTGTATCTTAGTTAGATTTAACATGATTGAAAGAGTTGAATTAAAGTTGATTTAATTATTTTTATATGTTTTGTATTTTTATATATTAATTGTTAGTTTTAGTACTTTTATTTATTTATTTGTTATACTAGTCACGTTGTTAAAAAAAATGTAATTTAAGTTGGTGTACCAATTACATTATAAATGTGATCAATTATTTCTCTTTTCAACAACAAAAATATCAAATAGAAGTAATTTATAAATAGTTATATGTTTGGGGTAACAGGATATCACCTTTCAATTTTTGATATTTTTGAAAGCAATAACTTTCTGTAATCGATTACATGTTTTATGTAATCAGTTATATTGTTGGAAAAAAAATCTTATGCATTTGTGTATATATTCCATGTTGAGTTTTTACTGAACGATCACCTTTTTCGCTCTAATTTTCTAATTATTTCCATTATTATGTTGTTCATCATTTAACTTGTGGCTGGAGTTTTGACCTAACATTGATATTAAGAGTCTGTTTCTTTGATCGAACAATTAGTATGCAAAAATATTTTCCATCTCCCATGAACATATCCTACAGGATACAAATCTCCAAATTTTTGATGTGAAGAATTATGACAAGTAATCCAAACAAATAAATGTGTTGTTTAGTTATCAAAATGTTCTTTAAGTGATAAACAATAGTGTTAATCCATTTTAGAAGGTGCAGCGACTGCATAAAGGACTGTGCGTAAGGAAAAGAAGACGAAAGATTTCAAAGTCTTGTAATTCATCAATCAATGTGTTGATGTCGATAACATTGAAAATTTTGGTGATTGCACATCCTCAAAAAGGAATATTGGGAAATCTTGGAGAAAAGTTATGCATGAGCTGATAAGAAAAAAGTGGTGAGGTTACAAACTCACAACAGACAGTTGAAATTGATTCAAATGGAAAAGAAGAAAATTATTAGTGAATTTACTACAAGAATCACAAGATTATTGAATCAAGTGAAAGTTTGAAGAGAGACAATCACTTTACAGTGTGTGGTTGGTAAAATCTTGAGATCGTTGACGTCAAGATTCGATAACGTAGTGGTTCCTATTGAAGAGTCCAAGGATCTTTCAACCAAGAGTAAGAAAGAGTTGTAAAGTTCTCTTGAGGATCATGAGTAGAGAATGAACGAGACAAATGTTGACAAAGCTAAGGGTGGAATATTTTTTCCAGCCCATTTATTGAAAAAGACAAGAAGGTAAAGGGAAATGGTCCATGAATAGAGGTAGAGGAAAATATCACAACAGTGGTGGAAAGGACTCCCAAAATTCAAACAATCTAACATTTCAAAAGGGTGAAAGCAACTGCAACAAACTTTGCAAGAAAAGAAGATGATGACAGCACACCGTTAATGGTGATTGTTGAAGTAGAAAACAACACATGAGAAGATGCAAAATGCAGCGAGCAATGGCACCTTGACTCTGGGTGTTTAACTCATATGACGAGAATGAAGTATTGGTTTGTAAAAACCAATAAACCATTGAAAACAAAGTAAAATTTGCAAATGACATCACACTAGAGGAAGAATGATGAGCATTCCTTAATTAAAAATGTGTTCTATATACCTGGAACCAAGTGTAATATTTTAAGCATTGGTTGATTGCTTGAAAGAAAGTACACGTTTCACATGGAAAATAAAGTGATGAAAGTTATGGATGCAAATAGGAGTTTGATCCTAAAAACACATTTGGCTAAAAATATAAATTTCAAAGTATAATTGAAAGTAATGGAGCATAAGTGTCTTGCAACGACTTCTAGTAAGGAAGAATTGATATGGCAATATAGGCTTGAGCATTTAAATCTCAAAGATCGCAATGATTTGTAGAAAAACAAAATGGTTATGGGGTTTCCATTGATCAATATACCAATTGAAGTACGTGAATATTGTGTGTAGGCCAAGAAACATTGAGGAAGTTTTAGAAAAGATGCAAGATACATAACCAATTGTCATCGTGAAGTGGTGTATTCAAATGTTTGTGGACCGATGCAATTTGACTCAATCGAAGACAATATGTACTTTGTCACTTTCATCGATGATTTCATAGAAAATTGTGGACTTACTTGATCAAAAGAAAAGATGAGATGCTGAAAGTATTCAAGAAGTTTAAATCCATGGTGAAAAGACTAAGTGGTCGCAAATTTAAAACTCTAAGAACAGGTAATGGAGGTGAATATGTCTCAAATAAAGTTGGGAATTTTTTTGATTAATAAGGTATTGCACATGAGATAGATCCACCTTATACGCCAAAAACATAGAGTTTCCAAGAGGAAGAATGATCAATTATGAACATGGGGAAAAACATGTTAAAAGGGGAGAAATTTCCAAAATAATTATGGGGAGAAGTGGTGTCCATGGCTGCGTATTTGTTTAATAGGTGTCCAACAAAGAAGTTGAAAAACATTACACCCGGAGAATCATGATCCGGATTCAAGACAAGTATGAGTCACTTGAAGGTATTTGGTTCAGCTGCGTATAAACATGTTCCAGGTCCGCTTATAAATAAGCTAGATGACAAGGGAGAGCAAATGATACTTTTTAGGTATCACTCTACGGGTGACTACAAACTCTATGACATAGTTAACAATAGAATCATAATTAGTAGGGACATGATTTTGTTATGAATTAGTGGGATAAAAACATGTGGTAATCAATGAATCTAAGGGTTATAGGCTTACAATAGTGCTGGAGCTTTTCTTGCAATGTTTGAAAAGGAAGAAATTGCAGTCAGTGAAGTCCAAGTTGAAGAAAATGTGATAAGATCAACAAGGAAAATAGACATGTCTGTGAATTGCAAGATTGTGAGTTATTCCTAGATAATGAAGTGAATGATAATGGTGATATTGTACATTCTAAGCTCACGGTTGAGACCGATAAAAATGGATAAATCCTTGAGTGATCAAAAGTGAATATGTGTAATGAAGGAGAAACCAATTCTAAAAAATAAGACATGAGAACTAGTTGATCTACCTCAAGGAAATAAGCAAATTGATGTAAGATGAGTGTACACAGAGAACACAAATATCAAAGGTGAAACAATCAAGCATAGGCCTCAGTTAGTTGCAAAGAGATTTTTGCAAAGAAAAGGCATAAACTTTAAGAAGTATTTGCATATATAGATAGAATTGAGACCATTAGGCTAGTTGTTGGTATTGTAAATAACAATTGATCTATCTACCAAATGCATGTCAAATCTACATTTTAATGGTCCTTTGGAATATGACGTGAATGTGGCACAACCACCTAGTTTTACAATAAAACAAATTAGGAATCCAAGTTCGATAGATCGAGGAAGGAGTTGTATGGGCTAAAGCAAGTACTAAAAGCTTGTAATAAGATAATTGGTTGATTTCTAAAGGAGATGGAATTTGATAAGTGTGTATCCGATCATAGTGTATAGATAAAGAAGGATACAAGCAAATGAATAATAATATTATGTCTCTACATAGATGTTAACTGACTAGGGGAAGGAATGAAGGCTATATTACCGAATCTAATGGTGATTTAATGTAGGAGTTTGAGATGACCTACCATGGTCTCATGACATATTTCCTTGGCATTGAGTTTCACAAGTTTGAAAAGGAGTTGTTCATCTATCAAAGGAAGTATTATATTGTGATGTTAAAAAAGTTCATAATGGATAATTACAATGTGGTCATTACCCCTGCAGAGCCAAGATTGCAGCTATCACTGAATGAAGATGTGCATGACATTAATCCAACACGGTACATGAGGATAATTGAATCATTGTGGTACTTGTGTAATACGAGACCAAACTTGGAATATAAGGAGGACATAGTGATTAAACTCATGGGGAAGCCAAAGGCATTACACTTGGAAGCAGGCAAGAGAATTATGAGATAAGTCAAATGTTTGATTGGTTGCAGAATTTTGTTTTCCGCAACTAATAGAGGTAGAATCTGCAAATTTCTCGGTTATACCGACTAAAATTGGGGTGGAGATAAATATGAGAGAAAATCCACTGTTGGATACATATTTATGTATGGATAAATCCAATCTCTTGGTGTTCTATGAAGGAATTAGTTGTGGTTCTCTCTTCTTGCGATGATGACTACATTGTAGTGTTTAAGTGTGTTTGTCAAGTTGTATGGTTGATGAATTTGATGAAGGAATTGTGAAGCAAAAAGTATGAAACTGTGACATCAATGATAGACATTATTTCCATTATAAACCTTGCAAAGAATCCCACATGGGAGAAACAAACATATAAAGATGAGATTTCACTACTTGAAAGAGCTTGTGAGTGAAGAAAAATTAAAGTTGGGGTATTACAAAAGTGAAGATCAAGTGGTTGATTTGCTAACTAAATGAGTGACAATTGAAGTGTTCAAAAGATTGAAGAAGCGCATAGGTATGGAAGACTTGAAGAACTTGAATTAAGGTGGTGTTTTATGAAGAAAAAAAGTAAGTTAAGTTGGTGTAATCGGTTATGACAGGTGTTTACCACCATGCTTTTGATATCTTTGAAGGCAATAACTTCCTGTAATCAGTTAGGAGTTTTATGTAACTGATTACATGGTTGAAATTTTTTTCTTTTAGTTGGTTTGTTGTACATTTGTATATTGTTGTATATGTACCACATGTTTGGTTGTTAATTAAGAACTACCATTTTCACCTTAATTATCTCACTATCTCTGTTATTCTCTTATTCATCATTTTACCTTGTGATTGGGATTTTGACCCAACAATTCAATCATATTTTGATGATGATTTGTAAGTTTCGCATGCTCATTTTTCGATTCAACTTATTAAGTACTATTGTAGTAAGTTCACAATGCAAAGTAAAGAACAACTCCAATAGAATTTATGGTATATGGTCTTAAAGCCCATACGTGCTCTTGCAATTCCAAATTATATGGATTGTATCGAGATCACATAGGTTCCATCATATCACAGATGATAATTTCTTTATGAAAGGCAAGATATCTCTGGTTCAATGTTAGATTCTTAAAGGTTTTATGGGAAAATACAATTAACATGGCATGTTATCTTATCAATAGGTCACTACATGACTCTTTGGATGTGAAGGTTTCATATGAGGTATGAATAGGTAATTTCATTGGTCTTGACAATTTAAAGATTTTTGAGTGTCCAGTGTAAGTGCATGTATCAAGTGAAGATCAATCCAAACTTGATCCAAAGTCTTCTTCAATTATGCAAAAGATGTGAAAAAAGTTCAAATTACGAAAATTAAGTTTCAAAAAAGACACTCAAAATGTCAAAGATATTGTCTTTGATCATATATTCATTTTTGAAGTAGTTAATTGCAACAAATATGCCAAAATATAAAAGAAATCTAACAATTAGGTTATATTGATTGATATTAATCTACTACCACTAATCAATGTGCATATAATACCTAGACTACAAGTCAAATTAAACTCTAAGGGTCTCTTTGATACAAGAGAATTAGAGAAGAGAGAAGAGAGTTAGAGAAGTACGAGAGAAGTAGGATATTTCTTGTGTTTGACAAGCAAATAAATAGGAAATAGAGACACAAAATGAGTCCGTCCACAACCATTTCACTTGTCTAATTTGGAGAGAAAGAGAGATTGAGCTGCTTTTTTTAACTTGTCAATAGTACCCTTCTTTGTCCACTTTATACTCTATTTTATTTTTTCAACTATTGAATACATGATTTCAAAGATGATTCCATTAAGATATTTATAAAGTACATGATTTTAAATTTATTCATAGGTAAAAAGGTGGTTTTTATATAAAACCATTTCAATTTCATGGTATACTGTATTTCCATTCCATCTAAGGAGCTGTAGATTTGATTTAATTTAATATAATTTAATATTAATGTATAAAATAAAAAGTAATTAATATATTTGAGTAAAAAAATATATAAAAAGAGAAATTATGTCATTATAAAAATTCGAATATAAATAAAAAATTGAATTAAATTAGATAAGTGTCTTTTTTAATTAAGGGATACATTTATATTCTCAAATTTTATTAACACTATTTTCTTTTTTATTTCTCTCATCTTTCACTTATTCCAAACAATGTGTAAAATATACTCTATTTCTTATCTTTCTTTCTTTTCCCTCTCTTTTCTTTTTCTCTCTTTTTACTAGCAAACACACCCTAATACTAAAATTTATCATGGATCTAAAAATTTAAATGGAGTACACAATTATTCTCATTGTACATGACACAGAGCATCGTCAAATCAAATCATCATAAAGACATGGAAATGATGATTGCATATATTGTGCCATTCTTATTAGTTTTGTAGGCTCAATCATCAAACAAACATCATGTTTATTATTTATGATTTATAATTTACATTTCTATGTTCTTTTTGTTAATAGTTGTTGTACTAACATAAATCTATAATCAATTTCAAAAGAAGACGAAGAAGATATTGTAGCAGCTCAACCATTGACATATATACCACATCATCATGTACGTAAATCCACATAGGTACCACTCTACGTAGAAGTAGACATCAATGTTATTGGATTCTAATTTTTATTTTACGGTAAAATAAAACTTCATTAATTGAAAAGAACATTACAACATATTGAAAAAAATGTGTTAGTTTAAGATAATCCAACACACAATAGTTAAGATTTTTTTTCTAAATATTTTAACTATTCGTTATCTCATTCACGTATTTTTTTCTCTTAGGCAATAAACTGCTAAGATTATTATTATTATCATCAAAAGAGTGATTAGTTTTGTATTAAAATTCAAATAGGACAAATAAATAAAAACAAATTAAATTTGTCATCAAAAGAGACATGTAAATAAGAAAATAGATAGCAATATATAAACTTTTTTATAACAGTTTAATCTAATTAAGTAACACTAATTGGACCATTAAAATAAGAACTCTTGGATGTTTCATCTTGTTCCATGTTGTTAGACTTGGGAGCTGCAAGAGTTAGCTCAAGATCAGGTGGTGTTGCATTTGAAGAATTTGGTATCACCAATGACATATTCAAAGATTTGGTTAGAGGATGTAACCAATTAGTCACATCTTCATGTTCTTCTATTGCACAATCTTCAACTTCAACTTGAGTTGATTTTGTTTCTTGTTGTTGAAATGAGGTTGTTAGAAGTGAATCAACTGAATTTCCTTTGTTGATTGAATCAACTCTTCTATTTGTGTTCATGCTACCAACCTAAATATATTCCACCATATCATATAAATTAAGAGATTAATTAATACATGTTCTTCATTGAATTTAAGATTATGAGATGATTAATTAAGAAAGTATAGTATTAATTACCATGTCAAAGAGACTTGAACGTCTCTTTTTCTTATTCAAAGTTGAAAGCCTAATAAAGTACTTTTGAGCATGACTTGCAACTTGTGTTGGTGTTCTTGTTGTCACATAGCTTCTTGAGATACCTCTCCAATCTCCTTTTCCAAGCTTCTCAAGTCCAACAAGAAATTTTCTATGCTCTTCTTCTGTCCAAGGAACTCCTAATCAATAAAATAACAAAACATTAAAAAAAAATTATAAATTGATTCCGCATGAAAATTCATTTTAAAGGACTCAGGTTTGAATCTGCGATATTTCACTGCATAAAAAAAAGACATATACCTTTCTTTCTTTCTTGTGTTCGAACAATGAGACCATCGGAGAGATAGCCCTTAGAGATTCTATCATCAATGATTAGTCTTGAAGAAGAAAATGAAGAAGAAGGAGAAGAAGATGAGGTAGGAAAAGAATCCATGCTAAAGCTCTTTTTCATGGAAACACATGAAGATGATAAATCAAGTTGAACACCAAAGAGTCTAACTCCAAGAAAATTGTTACCATTTCCTCTTAAGGAATTACAAGTTCTTGAATTATGACCTATGTTTCCACAATGTGAGCATTTTCTTCCCATTTTTTTGAACCGACACAAACCTTAAACCTTAAACACCACAATACCAAATTTGTGTTTGTCTCTTTGATGGAGAAATTGAAATTAGAGATCCAACACAAAAGAAGTTATGTGTTTGGTGATATATATGATGATTGATGGGTGCGAGTTTTAGAAAATTGGAAGCACACCAACACTATTTAATTGGTTGGACATAGTTTATTCAATGTGGATACTTTTTCTAATTCTTTTTATTATTTATTTCTTTTAAAGAATAAAAAATACTTCATCACAAAGATATATAGATACACCTTATCTCATTTATGACAGTTGTGAGTACTATGTATGGACTATACTAATACACACCACATTGAAATCACATTGTTTTCTCTTTGTTTGTTTTTCAATAAAAACATAATTCACAAACAAACAAACAAAATTTAAAAAAAAAAATATGTATATCTCCTCCTACAAAAATATTTTTATTTTTATTTTAATCTTTGTAATGTTACTTTTTTGGTTTAGGTCTTTACAGGTATATGATATTTTATTTTAGTCTATTAAAATTTTATACATTTATAAAGATTAAAAAACTATTGCTTTTTTTGCAAAACTAAAATAAAAAACAATATATTTACAATAAATCAAAAAATTAGAAATATTTTTTAAAAAGACAAAATATTAATTATATTATGTATCTAATAGAAAAAAAAAGTGTTAGAGACTGTCTTTTTAATATTATTCATATTATAAAATTAGAATATTACATGTTTTTCTCTATATCTTTTTTTAAGTTTTATTTATTTTACAATGCAAGCATATTTTAAAAATATAAATTAAAATCAAATAAAATAGTATTTGGCATCAAATTTTTTATGCAAAAATATGTTTTTTTTTTATTATAAATATATAGGCACCTACGAATTTGTATTTTTTTGGCCCCAAATGTAATGTCAAACATCAATGAAGTTATTATGTAAAGACAAATTAAGAAGGTCAGAATTCCAATATTTGGGAGGTAGGTTTATCATCTATGTATGTAATATGTATGACTCGAAAGAAAAATAGAAATATCAGAGAAAATAACAACTTTGAAAACCGTGTCCATCAACCACCATTACTTGCCAAGGAAATCACAATTAAATTAATATCTCTATCCTATTATTATCATTATAATTATTATTATTATTATTATTAATCATTATTAGAAAAGGTGAAGAGGACTTGAGAGTCAAAATTCTTCTTTCTTTCACCAATTTTAGATTTGAATATTTCAAACTCTGAGATGATATATTCAAAGTCAGAATCAAAAGTAATCTTGCTTTCTGGAAGGATTAGATTAAACCCTTACGTGTGGGGTACTTTCTTTATTCAAATATGGTATATAATAATACTTTTTTTTATCCTTAGAAAGAAATTAATTAACCATGATAATAGTAATTATCATTTTGATTAAATCTTTTAAGAGAAAGAATTTAAAAGGGCCCAGACGGTAGATATCATTGGACATATCACATCATGTTTTTAAAAGCACCATACAGCATGGTTTTGTAAAAGATGAGTTCCCACGTAGTTAAGATTTTAGATTCATTTGTAAAAGGATAAGGACATTCTACTCAAAATAACTTATGATTTTTATCATTAAAAAAAATATTTTTTAAATTTATTGAATAATTAATATATTTTGCATAAATATAAATTAGATATATTGTTTATTTAATAAATTTTAAAAAAATATCAAATATAATATTTTTAACACACCCTTTCATTTATAGGATTAAATATCTGAAGCACGACATAAATTATTCGAATAACTTGTTGTGTTTGTTTTACAATCATATAGATCTGTTCTCCCTAGATTATATAATGCTATTTAGATATTATTTCGAACTCAAGTTGAAGATATTATTTAGATTTTTAATTATTTGTACAAAAGAAATCACTCAACCATTTAGTCGGTCATCTAAGAGTACTCTTATTTGGCATTATTATGGGAAGGAATCTTTTTGTGCGAGAAGATACTTAGATACTTCTATAGTTCTATGATCTTTGTTTCTTTGCTTCCAATATCTTTGAAGAGTATTATATATATACATATATAACTAGTTCTATAAGAATAGTCATAGTTAGTTTTCAAAAATCATTGATTGATAATCAAAAATAATTGATTGAGTGCTATTAAAGTTTAATCATTTAGACTGTTCACTATTTATATTTATGTGATAAACACAATAATATTATAAATTGGCAAATTATATTGGAATTAAATTTTACAAATCAATTTTTATAAAAAAAAATAGTTTGTCATTTAGGTTAAATATATTGGGGAGTTAGTAGAGCATTGATACACTGTGTAGGAATAAAGACTCATGATATTATTTGTTGGAGGAATTATTAGAAACATTGATATTGATATATAATGTAGAAATAAACACCTTTGTAAAAGAAATATCACTTGTCCATCTAAAATTTTAAGATAATATGTGAGTGGATTTTCCCAATTATTTTATAATTTTATAAATTTATTTATTTATTTATTCTCTTAAAGTTCTCACAAGAAATCAAACCCTAGTACTAAGCTTAAATATTTCAATACTTAGCCACAATACACTTTATTAAATTTAACTGTTTATTATTTATTTTAGTTATACGTTATGGCTCC